>JAAGWP010000015.1:0-322803 GCA_013266165.1 Fusarium graminum | reverse complement strand
CCCCCATGCCGTCCCCCATGGAAACCGAGGATAGCCCCGGCATCTCCAGAGGCAAGGAGTCCAACAAGAGGCGACGTCTCAATTTCGCCTGCAATTACTGTCGGAGTCGCAAAACGCGATGTGACGAACAGCAACCGTCTTGTCAAGCGTGTATCGCTGCAGGCATTCCCTGCGTGACTGAAGATCGGCGGCGGCCCGGCAAGTTGATCAAGCGGCGCGAGGCCGGAAAGTCTGTCGATGGATTGTCGATGGGATCTGCAAGTCCCTCTGAGTATGGAACAATCTCGGCCAGTGAAGGGAGTCTGGCCAGGCGACAGTCTATCGCTCAGGAGTCTCAGCCTCGGAACATTACGGTAGCTGGTCCCATCAGGGCTCGGTCACAGAGTCCAAGGCAATCGCACAGCAGAGGTTCATCTCACACGGATACAATCAGTAATCCCTTACCAATATGGCGGCAAAGCACAGGGACAAGTTCATTCCAAGTATTGACAGAATGGCTCGATTTGTCGTGTTTTCGGCTTAATGTTCCCTATCATTTCGGTGCATTACCGCCCCCAACTCTCAATGCACAGTCGGGGTTCATTGGATCAGGGTCACACAACACTGTTCCCATTACACCGCAGAGCTGGGACCCACTATCTCTCTTCGAAGCTTATGAGAAGGAGATTCATGCTTTTTATCCGGTTGTTCGACTGGAACAAGCCCGTGTCGAAGCTCTACAGTCACATGGATCAAATCTGCCTGCTTCCACCCTCCTTTCTGTCGACGTCACGACATTGAGAACATGTTTGCTATTTGCAGCAGGCGGATGTATTCTTCAACATCCCGAACGGAAGTCTTACATGACAAACTCCCTCTCTCTGGCGCGCAATGCCCTCGGCCATCTGATTGGGAATGTCTCATTCGAAACAATAGAAGTTCTGTTCCTTTTCTCAGTATGCCTCAGACTAAACGATGAAATCACGTCTGCCTGGACAACGCTTGGAGTATGCCTATCTATCGCCCATTCACTAGGCCTGAACAGACCAGGAAGAGGCAAGAAAAGAAACCCCAGTCCTTCAGACATCGAGGCTTGGAACCCTGCCTGGTGGGCCCTCTACAGCTATGAGAAGTTGTTCTCATTCCAGCTTGGCTATGTCTCTAGTATATCTGATGAAGCCTATGACTCTCTCGATCTGGAACCCCCCAAACAATTTAGGCCTGAGCCCCAGCATCTGGTCTTATCCATGGCCAAAGTCTTTAGCAAGATGAGCCATAGATGTGCCAAGGCGCGACAGCTTGAAGATCGGGCTAGTCGAAGGACAATCGAGGCGGCCATAAAAGACAAGGTGACCGCAACTGGAGAATCCTTTATCATGCTGTCTAACTGGGCAAATAGCCTACCTGCTGGTCTCAGGTAATTATCGCCAATCCAAGCCCCTTCACTTGCTAACATTATCAAAGGCCGACTTCGGATCTCATACATACCGCAGCGGACGTTGCTTTATCTTCGTTTATTTCTCTCCACTATCACAATGCGTAAGTCCTTTCAGTCTCCTTTTTGGGATAAGACTGACCACCAAGCAGCATCATAATGCTCAACCGTAACTCGTTATTGATTAGCAAAGATGCTATCTACAAAGCTGTGGAGATCATCGCCAAAGATACCCCATGGGAATACTCGATTCGTAACGGGCAATCCATGGTGGCCAACTCTGCCAGAAAAATTATACATCTTCTTGCCGACAGTGACGACTCGACATCCCATGTTTTTGCACCGGCTTACTTTCCATTGCTACATGCCCTGTATGTATTGGCTATACATATCTTAAAGCAACCCCATTCGCGCATTTCCAAGATCGATCAAAGTGTAAGTTCCATATGACTTCTGGCCAAACTCATGATACTGATGAGCATAGCTTCTTATAACGGCCGCCGATCTGGCCCGTTGCTACTGCGTCGGACTAGATGAATCAGATCGGTTGAATTTTGTGCTAAACGGACTTATCCGAGTGGTCCAAGAAGCGATGAAGCCAACTCTTGGCCCTGGGCAGAGTGATCAGAGTAATCTAGTCGGTTTCTCAGATACAAGGCTATCTGAGAAGGAGACAACACCTCTACCACTGCAACAAAGCGGTACTAGAACATTCTCACAATCATTGGCGCCATCAGAATCGTCCATCTTGAACCCTCCAGACTTGAGTATGGACGCGGGAATTCTTGATCCATTCTCGGGCCAGCCATTCAATATATCAATACTACCTGACGAGATTGGATGCGACTGGGCGGACTTTGAGAACCTCTTGCAAGGGCTCGAGAATGATCCTAATTTATACTCTCCTGACGAAGGAATCAATATGGAGCTTTAAACATGTGGCACAAAGTGTAGAAATGCAATCAGTTTCGAGATAGGACTACACAAATTGAGGAAAGATCCTCGACCTACACGTCCTACTTGTATCCTTCATGACGCCAATATCCAGGCGATTTAGTTACTTCGTTTTCGGTAGAACCTTGTTTTCTTCCAACTTGTCAAAAGTCTTGGAGAGACTTTCCCAGGTATCCGTGTAACTTTAGAGACGTTAGCAATCTACTTGGTTGTGATTCAACAGATTCACTAACCCAGACCAACCATACTGACGAGCTTTACTCATACTCATGACGAGATCGTAGTTTCTTCCCAACACGAATCGAAGGAATGTCCAAGTAGCTTGCTCAAGGGCTTTTTCATCTAGTCCCTCTCTCTTGGCTAGTTGTTTCCAAGCCTGCTTGACATCTGCTTTTTGGCTCCAGATTATCAGATCGACGGTTGATTCTAGCTTTCCACGCTTAGTGAGGCCCTTGAGCCCGGCCTTTTCTTCGAGTAGACTGGTAGGCGGTACAGGATTCAACTCAATGAGCGACGCCAGGAAATGTTCATCATCTGTGAACTGGGATGCATTGACTTTCATCCCGAATCGCTCTGCTACCTTTGGCCAAAGATTCTGCCAACTCTCTACGTCGCCGTTGACGACATTGAAGGCTTCATTCGCGGTGGAAGATTGTAGCACGACCCATTCGCAGAACTTTGCATGTAGTGTTGCGCAAGTAAAAGAGTCAAATCTGACATAGAAGCCCTCAGAACCAGGAAACGTGAGGTCATTTCCAAGCTCTTTGTTAGTGGCCGCGTAAATCCCAACCGCGGTGGCCAAGTTCATGAAGTTTCCACGAGCATAGCCGATCACATCGTTGGGGTACGTAACATTCCAGGATATCTTGTTGTCAGACTTTTCGCAAAAGGATTTGAGAATGTCTTGTTGACGGTAGTAAAAGTTGGGTGGAAATTTGGACTGGTCAGTGAGCCACGGGTCGGACTCAATCATTGGGTTTTTAACAGGTCCAAGAGCAACGCCATACTGCTTGGCACCAGTGACCAGCAGAATGCGCTTGACTTGTTTATCAATCCCGTTCTTGGCTAGGGCTTCGAGAAATGCCTTGAGCATATCCCCATTGACTTGCCAGTTCTTTTGCTCGTCAGGTTGCTCAAGATACGCGGCGAAGAAAACGTAGTCCGCCTTTACACCTTCGAGGCTTTTGGCAATCTCATCGGCGCTTCCTGTGAGATCGATGTGTTTATGTTGCACATTGGAAGGAAATTCCTCCTTCTGGGAGCGCGAGAATGCGTAAACTTTGCTCCATTTCTGAGTATCTTTACCGAGTTGAGAGACGATTTGGCGGCCGAGAATGCCTGGTTTTGTGGTTATTACCGTGGCTTACAGTTGTGTATGGCACTTACCAGTGGCCCCTACAACAATAGCGGTTGGCATATTTGACTATTAAATACCAATAGCTTATAGTCAGTGAACGGGCAAATGCTAGCGAAGTGGAAGGGAAGCCATTTATACTCACATGAAAGCTAAATATGGGATACATATTGTGGTCGTCACAGTTGACGCTGATGATATCAGCCATACGTCTCGATGACGATTTCACTCACTCAGTAATGACGATGCCCTCACCACAAAGGGTAGCACCAAAGAGGTGTATTGTAACATCATGAGATTTTGAGCATCATAAGCCCTGGAGTGCATAGTGGGAATGCGCCCGCTGTTTCATTGCCGTCGAGTAGCGGAGGTCTGAAATATCGGTGTTTTGCAAAAGTGGCCCAGGGTGTCTAATAGTTCTGGTCACGCTGCACTACCTCAAGTCACGGAAGACATTATCAAGGGAATGATACTTTGTAAGGTAATTCGATTTGATCATTTAATGATAGAAACATTTTATATAACAAAGCTAATAATTAAACGTTTTATGCTGTGATGTAAGGAATGCCAGTCAACTCGAACCCCCGGTTTGTAAGCTTCGGTGCCTGCCTAGGCTTGCCAGTGTTATAAGGACAAGGCTTTCCATCCCGAAGAACAGGAATACCTCCGACGTGCATGGCGTTAGGCCAGTGAGTCGTGCTCTGGAGATTCTCAAACGCAGCCTTCTTTCTGATCAAATCCTCCTGCGTCGCGTCGGCGGCGGGCATGTAGCAGGTATAGGTGCAAGCGCGCGGTGAGGTACCCTCGGGGCTGACGTTGTAGTGAGGCGTTCGGCTGTCCCACACAAGAAGATCACCGGGCTCGGCGTTGATCTTGACCCATTCGCAGCCCTTGTTCTTCAACCACTCCATTCCCTCGGCGGTGAAGCCGTACCACTCGTTGGTCCACGCCCAGATCCTGTTCTCTTCGTTCTTGAAGTCCTCGTGGAACTCCTCGCTGAGGAGGTGTGCGCCCTTGCAGACGATGAGACCACCGTCGTTGTCGCCGTTGGGGAAGATGTTGACGAGACCCTGCAGACAGCGGAAGCCGGGCTTGAGAGGGTCTTGGTCTTGGTGGGGCCAGGGCTTGTTGACCTTGACGTCTTTGCGTCCAGGGAAGGAAGTGTTGATGGCGTCGAAAGATACGATCAGGTCTTTGGTGTCATAGACACGTTCAAAGGCCTCGACGACTCCAGGCTCTTGGCGGATGGCCCATGTGAAGGACTCGTGGGCGACACCGTAGCCAATAATCATGCCCTTCTCGGTAATCACAGGCAAGGTCTCGTTCTTGATAGTGCTGGGGTCATCACGCTTGAAACCCATACCTCCATTGCTTTTAGATGTTAGTCAAGCTACATCACGGGACATTGATGTACTCACAAATTCTCAAGGTACGACAAAATCTCATCGCCATACTTGTCTGCCCTCTCTCGGGGAATAGCACCCTTGACGACCGCATATCCGTCTCGGGCTAGATCATCTCGCCAGTCACCGTATGTAACGTCAGACTGGGCAAACAGCTTTTGCGGGCCCGAAGGCTTGGCTTGTAGAGGCTTGGTGATTGTGGGGTTATCGAGCTGTAATGTTGCACTGGCTTGGTGTCCAGCAGGCTCAGTGTTGGCGACCATTGTGATGTGAAAAGGTTGTAAAAGAAAAGAGGTGATTGAATGGTCTGAGGTTGTTGCGGGGAAGACAATCTAGAAGTGTTTGTTTGTGATGTTGTGATGATTGTGAGATAAAGATTCGAGCGAGTGCATTGCAGTCTACTTATCCTCCCAGCCATCATCACATTTACCTCCTCCATCTGACACCGTAAAGGCCATATCAATTCCGAGTGATGTTTTCGCTTCGGCTCGGAACCCCGGCATCTTCGCTTTAGACTCCGATGCCGAGCCGGCAGAAATTGTGGGGCCGATGGACCACCGGTTTGCGACCTCGGCATCTGACTTATGGTCAGTATTGGTATTCCGGATACAACTATGAATAGCTTGGTCGATACTCGCAAATTCTGATACTGGTAGACTCGCCAATTACATCCCTTGTCATATCACACACCATGCCTTTGTCAGAACTCCCCTTTACAGTGCCTGTTGAGCCCATCAACCCTCCCAAAGTTGGCAACGGCGGTTATGTTGCCTTCAATCCACGATCAGAAGTCCTACCTGCTGGGTGGAAATTCGATCATCCTCAAGCAAAGCCCATCTCTTCAGATATCCTTGTCGAGCATGATGTTGCCTTTAAGATGCGTGACGGGATCACGCTCTACGCTGATGTCTATCGACCACCGAACACCGATGAGTCTGTCCCAGCCATCATCTGCTGGTCACCTTTCGGAAAGAAGTTCAATGGCCTTATCTCCCTAGATCTGATGGTTCCCTGGAACCTTGGCATTCCACCAAATACTCTTTCCGGCACTGAGAAGTTCGAGGCACCTGACCCTGCCGATTGGGTGCCTCGTGGATACGCTGTCGTCAATGTTGACTCTCGCGGGTCAGGCGATAGTGAAGGAACAATGGTCATCATGGGCACCCAGGAGGCAGAGGACGGATACGATGCTATTGAACTCACAGCCAAGCTACCTTGGTGTAACGGTTCTGTCGGACTGGCTGGCAACTCACATCTCGCCATCGTCCAATGGTTCATCGCCGCTCTACAACCTCCCAGTCTCAAGGCCATCGCTCCCTGGGAGGGCTGTGGAGATTTATACCGTGAGCAATTCGCCCGTGGAGGTATCTACGCAGGCGACCTATTCGACAAACTCATCGTCAAGTACATGCTACAAGGCCACAATGGCATTGAGAGCTTCCGAGAAATGTTCAAGCAGCACCCTCTAGCCAATGACTGGTGGAACGACAAGCGCCCAGACATGAAGAAGATCAACATCCCCACATACATCACAGGCACCTGGACCAACACAATGCATGGTATGGGCGCAATTCGAGGCTGGCTTGAAGTCGACACACCCCACAAGTGGCTTCGATTCCACCCTTGGCAGGAGTGGTATGACATTTGGGGAAATGAGCAAGCAAAGGTTGAGTTGCTGGACTTTTTCGATTATTTCCTCAAGGGCAAGGATAATGGCTGGAACAATACGCCACAAGTACGCATGGCTGTGCTTCGTTTCGGAAAGAAGGAGCCTCAATCGTATGAGAACATAGTTGAGGAGGATTTCCCAATTCCAAGGACAGACTACAAGAAGCTTTATTTCACGAAGGATAGCCAGCTTTCGCTTGAGAAGCCAACTGAGTCGGCATCAGTCAGTTACAACTCCGAGACAGATGATCAAGTCGCGTTCACCTACCGTTTTGATCAAACGACTCGGCTAGTCGGTATGCCCAAGGCGGTGGTGTACATGTCCTGTCCCGATCACGACGACATGGATGTCTATGTCACTCTTGAGAAGCTGGATTCCGAAGGAAAGGTCATGCTCAACCTGAACATTCCTTGGAAGGGAATCCCCAAGAAGTCATTCGACGAGATGGATGCTAAGGAGAAGATCGAAGTGGTGATATATCGTGGCCCTATGGGTGTCCTCAGAGCATCTCATCGCGAGATTGACGAGGATAAGAGTATGCACCCCCACTGGCCTTTCCACCCTCATGAGAAGGTTGAGAAGATCAAGGCTGGCGATGTTGTCAGACTTGACATTGGAATCTGGGCTATGGGAATTGAGTATGAGGCTGGCGAGTCTATTCGGGCGGTTGTCAGCGGGCGCAATATTGGAGTTAGCAACTTTGGAAGCCTGGAGCATTTGGACAACAAGGGAACGCATAATGTCTACTGTGGTCAGGATTACGCAAGTCACGTTATCCTACCATTTGTGTAGCTTAGGCAAGTCATACCCTAAATACTATAAGTCTCTCATAGCCGGTTCGATGATCCTCAGTCCCTTGATCACAACTTCTGTTCATTGACCTAGGTTAAAACGTACGTAGCCTTTGAAATCTGCCACCCCATCTTCGCTAAACCCGGCACGACCTGGTATGACTGACAGAACGAATTTATCGATGAGCCTGTCAGCGAAAGCCCTCTCGTCGATAGACTCCTTGTCTGAGCCGGAAAAGTGTATAAAGGCAGCTCCGCCGCCGGCAGGATTAATCCATCGGCAACGACCAGAGTTTTTCTTCACAAATTGGTCAAAGATATTGGCGTTTCGCGCCTGCGTATATAGATTCTGTTGAATGATCTTTGGCCGCACGTCAGGAGACAACGCAAACACGGCAATCGCGTCATCGATCCGCGACACATTGAGTGTGGTGTAGTCCCGAGCTGCTATAACACGTTGCAGAATCTCTTTATCACGTGAGATGATCCATCCGATTCGTATTCCTGGGAGAGAATAGGCTTTGGAGACAGACCCAGTGGAAACCGTCTTGTCGTAGCCCAGAGAAATGACCGAGGGTGGAGCTGGGGTGTTGTCGTGGAAGAGTGGTCGAAACACTTCATCTCCAACGATAGTCACATCAAATTCCTTGCCTATATCTCGAACCTGCTCCAGTGTTTCTTTGGATAAAACTGTGCCGGCAGGGTTGCCTGGATTTCTAAAAAGCCTCAGCACGTTTCTTCGGGCAAGGTTTGAAGCACTTACGTCAGAATTATGGCTTTCGTGTTTGGCCTGACCATTGCTTTCAGCTCCTTAATATCCGGGTACCATAAATTCTCTTCCTTCATAACCCAATAATCCAGCTCAACGCCTAGATATTTGGGCAGAAGGTACAGAGACCCATAGGTAGGGAATTGGCAGATGACGTGATCTCCTTCAGTGCAACTTGTCGTTAGCACAAGATAATTGGCCATGATAGATCCAGGCGTGATTACAACATGTTCTTCAGTAAGCGGTGAATCATTCGTTGAGTATATTTCGGCTAGGCCTTGACGAAGCTCTGGAGTTCCTAAGGAAGGGGCGTAAGAGAGAGGAATGTTGGTGTTGAACGGGCTCCGTTTGTCATCAGATAAGTCTCTAAGTGCGTCCAGAGAGAGTGCGAAGGGAGCTGAGCCTGTATACTGTTAGTGCCATCTCACCCAAGGACTAAAAAATCACCATGCAAAGCGACTTTTGCCCTCGGCTAGATGATGAGTTTCGGTCAGTGACACTACCTCACATTCATGATCAGTCTACTTACGCCGTAGCTGCGAGCTGTCCGAAATTGTCAGTGGTGTTTTAAGAGATACGTCGGGTACCATGCACCTACCAATCTCGTCTAGCTTGAACTCTGGGATATTATGCATAATGGCCGCATGTTATGGAAGTAATAGGAAGGGCAAGAGCTGAACCTGAGACTTTGTGAGACTTTAAGTTGTCAGGAGTTCAAGAGCACGCAATTGATCTTGGAATGAGAATGAGCTTACGGGTTGTTTGGTCTATTTGATGATCAACCCTGCCTTCTTACTCAAGGAGACCTCTATTCAGGCAATCTGACAGCATAGGTCCGAATGTGAGTATTCATAATTGGATACTATTTCTCCAATCACTTCTCAGATAGCTCTTTTGCAGTAGACTACTCACTTCCATGTATGTCAGAACGAACGATGTGTCCGTATTTAATTAGACTTACAGGCGCTATTCGTGTTTGCTACGATAAATCCCCTATTCCTGCGACCACGCTATTGTACATATCCCACCAAGATCCTCCCTCAACGCGCATTTCGGATTCCCCTCTCAAGGACGACACCAGCAATACCAACACCCAGTACCCCAAGAGTCCAGCTATTGGTCAACTCTCTCAGCTTGGGCCAGAAGCTGTTCTTCTCCTGGCGGTACTCGTAAAACTCCTCAGCTTTCAAGGCATCCTCTTTAGAATATCGTCCAGCCTGGCTCTTCTCGTTCTCCTTATCGCCACCAAAATATCGCAAGAAGATGTAGTTGGCGATTGGACCGAGGGCAGTGATGGGATGGAAGAGACCGGCACCGGCAAGAAGAAGGGGGAAAGAGGCGTGAATGAGCGTATCTCCGAGATAGCTGGGATTTGTTAGCGGGTGAGGCATCACTAGCTGCGGAGACAACTTACTTGGGATGTCGAACAATGCTCCACACACCCTTACGGTTGATGCCTTCGGTAGTGTTGCTCTTCTTGAACGATTCAAGCTGGGCATCGGCGAGAGTCTCAAGGGCAAATCCAGTAGAAAATAGAAAGATAGCTAGGGCATGTAAGAGTGGACCGTAGGGAGTGACGGGTGAAGCCCGGAGACACTCGTAGACATCGCGGAAAGGAGCGGTAAATGGAAGGGAGATGAGAGTCTGGGCGATCGCCTCGGGTAGGAATGTGGTGAAAAGAGCCTTATTCCAGAAACTGGGATCCTTTTTCTCAGTTTCGTAACGAGGGTCGTCCTTTCCGCGCTTCAGGCTTCGCGACACAACGCGATAGGTGAGTCGCACACCCCAAGCAGTAACGCCAGCGAGCAGAAGCTTTTGAGAATAGGACAGAGTATTCCAGGCCTCACCAATAGAGATATCATGATTAACGACACGTGAGCCAATAGCGCTCCACCAGGCATTTACCGTCATGCCCGACGCCCAGAGAAAGTCCTTCCCCTCGACTCTGTTCGTATACCGGGAGATGCCATACGCGATCGCGGAGAGACCTGCATGCAGAGTAAAAGACGGCAAGACGGTAGAGTGCAATAAGCCTAGCGCACTCGTACCGAGTCCTCGGTAAGGGTTTCGGCTGAAGTGCGAACCAAAGACATCCTGCTCGGCGCCAGATACCCCGAGTCTGGGCGATCTAGGCACGCGGGGAGACTCATGGCGACCGGCAAATTTACTGCCGTAGACGTCCTTCTCGGCACCGGATCCGGTGAACCTGTCCCTAGGCAAAGATGGGGTATGGTCCTCAAACTTGCTCGCGTATATGTCTTGCTCTGCCATCTTTAACAATGTGAGCGTAGATAGATGAGAAGATTCGAAGAGAGGTGTTGAGAGGGTTGCGACATGGTGATATACTGGTCAAAGTGGAGAGTCAAATCGGCGTAAATATTGCGTCATTGGTTGTATCATGATTGCATCGACAATTCGACGTGAATATCGATTACTCGAGACAGCACAATAAACCTAAATTATGGTAAGGCGACATTCTCATTATTATTAATTTGAACCTTGTCGTATCGTTGAATGCATATTTCCGTCGTTTGATTGGGTGTCGTCAGAAATTGGGTAGCTTTCAATGACGCTTTTATGCTAGATCGCACTAGGAAGATCTACTGAAATATACCACTAACTTCGGTAGAGGTCTCCATAGCAAGACAGGATCAGGTATTAATTAATTTTCCTGTACCAAATCAAAAAAACAAAAAGCTCAAAACATAGGCTGGTCGTCACATACACTACAATAAACAACATCATTGTTCAGAAACATGTAAATTAAATAGTCCTATAAAGCCATGGTCGACAGGGAGACAAGCTGGTGCTGTCTGGATGCTGGGCGACTACATAGGTCAATCTCAATTGACAAGACCAGTTTCAGTGATATAGTCGCTTATATAAAATGAACAACACGAGAAGTCCAACTCGGTCTTCTCCAGGAGTAACCAAGATATTGCCCTTCCTCGGTAGGTTCCGTCTACTCGTCGTCGCGGATATCGACGACGGTCTTCTTCCACTTGCGGGCAGGGACCTTGCGCTTGAAGAGAATATCGATTTCTCGGTAAGATCTGTTCTTCATCTCAGGAAGCCAGACGTAGGCGCAGGCCAGACAGAAGGCACCGGTTCCAGCCCAGACGTAACCACACTTGCCGCCAAGGTTGGCACCCTAAATATGATGTTAGTAATTGTTAATGCCAAGCGAGAGGATAGATCTTACAGTGGGGTTAAGCATCCAGGAGGAGAGGAAGATACAAGGAATGTTGATGATGTAGTAGGCACCACGTCCGATACCAGTGGTGAGAGGTCGGAGACGGATGGAGGAGGTCTCTCCAATGATGACCCACGAAGCGGGAGCAGGTCCAAGGGTGAAGAGGACCGAGATCATGAGACCGAGAGAAGCCTGTGCGTTGGACTTGGCGGTGGATGTAGCACCGACAGTGGCTGCGACACCAAGGGCGACCAGAAGGATGGTGTTTCCAAGAGATCCCCAAAGGTAGATGCTACGACGGCCGAAGTAGGTGGTGAGAATCCAAGAAAGCATGACAAAGACGGCTTGGAGAGCAGAGGTGATAAGACCCATAGCGAAAGCAGTCTTGGTAGGCATGCCGGCCTGCTCGAAGAAGTAGACGGCCTGGTTGGCGATAAGGTTACCAGTAAGGTTCTGGGCGGCGTAGACACCACAGACGATGAGAGTACGGTAACGGTCGGTGCCGCGGAACAGCTCCAGAAGACTGGGGTCCTTGGAATCCTTCTCGAGATCGATGGTACGCTTCATCATAGCAATGGCCTCGTGGGAGTTATCGACATGTGTGGCACGTCCGAGACGTCGCACAGCCTTGGCAGCGTCTTCGAGACGACCCTTTCGTACCAACCACCAAGGAGACTCGGGGGAGAAGAAGATGAGGATGGCGAGTGGGGTAGGGAACATCCACTGGAGAGCAATGGGAATTCTAGTCTTTGTTAGCGGACAATTAATATGTCGGGGAACGAGAAGGGTACGCACCGGTAGGCTTGCTGGGTGTCCAAATCATTGAAGTGGTAAGCGACACCACCGACGATAATAGCTCCGATGGCCCAGAACATCTGAAGCATCTGAGTGGCAGGGGCTCGAAGCTGGAGAGGGACGATCTCAGAGCAGTAGGCGGGAGAGTTGGCGACAAAGATACCCCATGGGATACCCTCGAAGAGCTGAGAAATCAGGATGACGGGGAGGGAGTCGGCGAAGTAGAAGATGAAGATGAAGGCATTGAGAAGCATGAGGGCGAGGATGGTGGTCCATCGGTATCCAATTCTGCTGGTGATGGGACCGGCGATAACGACACCGATGATGGCACCCACAGGTCCGATGACCTGAAGTGCGGACTGCCACTTGGTCTCGATGACCCACTTGTCATCCTTCTCACTGAAGACACCGTATCTCCTGGCGAAGGCGGGCAGGGCGATGAAGTTGCCGATGAGGAAGAGACAGTAAGCCTCCATGATCTGGTGCGATTGTTAGTCAACTCTCAAAAGTGGGACATTGTAATCGGCGGGATTGTCTCACAATTGTGCAGGACATGTTGACGGCCCAGAAGGAGGCAGCAGGGTAAGCGCGGACGGCCTGGAGAACAGTCATGTTGTGCTCCTGGTTCTCGGCGTCAATGGCGCCCTGCATGTCGTTCATCTCCTTCTTGGACTCGACATCGTAGGCATGGTCGATGTGAGCCTCGTCGGCCTTGGCCTCGGAGATGCCAGCCTTGGTGTCCTCGTTGTGGTTCATGGTGAATGGTATTGTTGGCCGAAAACAACAATGATTGAGGATAGGAACAAAGCAGGAAAACAGTAGAATGCGACGGTGCGGATAGACATTTATAAGGATTGAAGCTTGGGTACTGCCGATCCCTGGGCCCTGGGGTTATCCCCATCCCCCATATCCATATTCGTACTTTTGACAGAAGTGCCCATGCGACGCGGTGCTAGCCCCGGTAAAATGGGCAGAAACGGTTCTGGCGTTATGGATCATACGTAGCAGCGCGCGCGCACCTTGGCTATGGGCTAGGGTCGGTGATTTTAGGCATCTGGGGTATGGTCTCGTCGGGCATTAGACGCACCTATTACAAGAGACGTCGACTCCAAGCAGGACCAACGCCAATTGAGGAGCGGCCTATCACAAGACACAGCAGGGAGAGCTATCCCACTGGTAACCCCGTATTCCCCGCGAGCACCCCGCAGACATACCCCGGATCAAGACACCACTACGGCGCGACTCCGGTCGGGGTCATGCCAGACTAGGCAAAGGTTGCATCCTGATCGGTCCTAATTTCCCCGTTTTACTCCAACATCTCCACGCTGACTGTGCCGTATTTCGCTGCGTGCTTAGCCGAGAGAGCAGTGCCGTGTTGAGGCCTTACTCGGAAGAGACTCGAGCGAAACCGAGACCATTAATCGTCAAAAGGCACGTGAGATCAAAATACATCAACAGAT
This sequence comes from Fusarium graminum, assembly GCA_013266165.1. NCBI lineage: Eukaryota > Fungi > Ascomycota > Sordariomycetes > Hypocreales > Nectriaceae > Fusarium > Fusarium graminum. Next base: position 309,001 of record JAAGWP010000015.1, on the reverse strand, counting down.
GTTTGTCGGGGTAACAGCGGGCCGTTCCCCAGTGTATACAGTTATCACCGAGATTGCCACACCTGGAGAAGCTGGGGAAAGCAAAAAGGCGGAGAGGCGAGCGAATCATGGATTAACGGCTAAAGAGGGAGAAAAATTGGAGGGTGAAACCCCATGTCATGCCGTGATCCTTGCTAATGGGGAAAACCGAAAAGACAAGCCAGACTCGCCTGGATCTTCCCTGGAGCTCTCACGTGGGACGCATAAAAACGGGGGATGAAAGCAATCTGGGGGAACGACCACTGACCAACATCACGAGTCCAGGCCCAAAACCTGTAACAGCATGATCCCAAAGGCCGTCAAAAGAGATAAAGGCGCGCCAATTGTCGACAAGGCGCTTAAAACAGTCTAACCAATTCCGCAATTGTTGCACCAATCGGGTTCTCCCACCGATGCCAAGAGCCGGACTACCTTGCCGTTGATCCTCCAAAGCTACCATCATTCCAGGATCGCTTGGCGTTTTACTTCCAGAAGGACATTTGTGATTTGTGCGTATCAACGAATGAAGGATTTCATTTAAGCTTTGCCATGCTCATCTGCCTTGTGGCGTATGCATGTCAGTGTTGTGTGAGCTACGGGCGACCGTGTAAACGGGTAATCTGACGAATGCGTGTTGGTGACGAACGTTGGGATGACACATTGATCGTTCAGCCGGAATATGAAACCGAAATTTGCCTGACAAGGTTCTCCCCAGACTTGCATCCATGAAGAGATGTCTCCACGTGGGAAGTTGCATTAGTGAGTGTCCGAAAATTCAACGGTTCTTGGCTTCACGAGCTTTAGGGTAGATGGACGACTTTCTTCGCATGTGACCAGGTATGCAAACAAGCAAACTCGAATTGAACGCGATAAATATCTGTTTTTGTGCTTAGAGAAAATCTGACAGTAGTGAGAAAGAGACGCCCTCATTTATCACGTACGCTGGTGGCTTTTCCTCGCTGTTGAGGTCGTCTGTCATTTCACCGGTGCACTATAAGAATCCGTGATTGCTCGGTGCGGTATTCTGCTCCCTATGCACAACAGTGGCTGCGTGACATTTTCCAACATCGTAAACAACTGATGATACTCCTGTAGCATGACCTAAAGTCTCTCTCAACACTTAGATTCCATATTCCGTACGGTTTCTAGACGTCAACTCTGTCCTGTCAACGGACGTCATCTGTAACAGTCTCGAATGTTACCCAAATACTTTTGCCGGTATCGCAAGCACGCTAGAAATCACGGTTGAAGCCTTCTAACACACAACAAGTAGCCTAGACTTTTAGAAAGAAGTGATTGAAACAAGTCCCCGGTTCTAGAATCCCCATCAGAGCCACGATGATGGGAGATCGTAGAGTCAACTATGGGCAACTTAGGTCTTGTACTAACTTCTCTACAATACTCTTCAAGATCATCAGCCCCACCCTCTCCTCCTGCGATGACCCAAAATCCTCATTCCAAGCATCGCCAACCCCTCCACATTCCAGCCAAGTCCCAAAAACTACATAACTTCTTTACAGCCATTCCACGAATGACGCATCCTTTCTTGACAGAACTTCCATATTTCCGCACCGCCACAGAATTACCTGGCCCCCTACCTACATTATCTGAAATCCACAATTCGCCATCTCACCTCTCACCCAGAAGGTGTGGCTTGTCTCCTCCCGGCGGCGTGAGTGTCATTAGAAATATTTACGTCGTCAAGTATGGCAAAACAGTTACAGAATATGAGGGCAACGTACTTCTGTTCATTGAGAAACACATTCAGATCGCCGCACCTCGTTTGTACGCCATGTACCGGGATGAGCCATCAGGGACTTTCTACCTGATCATGGAGTATATACCAGGCGTGAACTTGGAGTCAATGTGGCCCCTTCTTTCCACAGAGTCTAAGGCATCAATCACCATGCAACTTGAAGGTATTTTTGACGAGATAGGGTCACTGAAGCCCCCGGACGATTTTATTGGCGGAATCGACGGGGGCTCCCTCCGCACCCCAGCCTTCCAGACAGATGACCCTGATCCTCGAATAAATGGCCCGTTTAAATATTCAGAGCAAGTCGGGATGGCTTTAGGACTAGCGTCGCAACGGTTTTGGGAGGAATCTGATCGGTCTGTTTGGCTGCCTCGCTTTTTCACCCAACATCTTGGCGCTGCGCTCACCGCCTACGAAGCGAGACTCACACATGCAGACCTACACATGAGAAATATCATGGTCGAGAAAGTATTGAGAAAGAGTGATTCTGAAATAGATAAAGAACAAGCTGAACAAGGCTATGAGTATCGAGTCAGAAGTATTGTGGATTGGGAGTCAGCAGGGTGGTATCCCGCTTTTTGGGAATACGCCTCAGCGCTCGCAAGACCACACGAAGAGGCCGATTGGCCTGAGTGTGTTGGACATATGATAGAACCATATCATTTGGAGTTGACCATGATCTTCTTGGTCTTTCAGGATTTGCAATTGATCTACTGAAAGGTCAACTGACGTTAGACAAGGTCAGGTTCGTGATATCGAAGCGCATGATCTTGCTTAGATGTTCAATCGCAATGTGTTGCTTGAAGTGAGGGTTTTGGGATTTCTGTTTCAAGAGACTTGGAATGAATTGATACTAGATGGTCATCAGCCGTACCCTCAAGGCTGGCTATCAGTAATGCACGGCAAATATGTTATTACGCCATTGCGCCCATATCTCGGACATTACAGATTAAGCCGACAAGACTTGGTGGGTTCATCTAAATACCCAACCATCACAGGACATATGTCCAGTACGCCACTACTCAATTTACGCACCATGGGTTTAGCTGACAGTTTATACTTGTACAATAATGTGACAGTCTCTTGGCAAGATCGCCAAATTCGTCCGCCGGCGATCCTGCAATTATTTATTACCTGAACCCGATATCGCTTTGAGATGAACATTTCGTTATTATCGCGACCGGCCAAGTTTTATGTCTTTTGATCCCACAACGGAATAAATACATTAACCGACCGGAGATCGAGGAGGATTCGTAGCTGGCGAAAGAGACTGCGATGTGCATGATTGATTGACAGACATTCTATGGGCGCGTAAACCACTTTCCCAAAATGACATGGCTTTGGAATAAACAAGGTACTTATTCCAAACCTAAACATCCATCCATCCTCATGCCTCCGATCCTTTTGGCGTCCCCTTTCGCGAGCTGTTTCGCGAGTTGTTTCGCGTAGGCCTTGGCGATTCCCTGATAAGACACTCGCCGTCCGAAGACATCTCATCGTAGTAGCAACATGCCAGAAAAAAGTACAGAGAATACACAACCGTTTCCGTAAGGAGACACATGCATATACCGGCCGGCACTGACCCCGTGACCGGATTCCATATCGTTTTCTCGCCGGCATTAAAGACACACAAAAGTCCATAAGCGATGCGAACGCCCAGTGGGATGATGCTGAGGAGGCTCAGTTCGATGAACTGTGTACTGTTAGCACACGAACGTTTTGGCAGGAGACAGAACTCACAGTCTGTTTCATCTCATCAAAACCATGCCTCTCCGAGGAGAGCAGACCCAGCTCTACAGCCATCAAGACCAGTAACACAGCATATGCCGAATAGCCAGCTTGTGTCATGCGCAACGACAAATTCCAGAAATCAGCCATGAGGAAAAGGCCAATCCATGACAAGATTGTGATGGCCCAGAACAACACGTTGATCACCGGGGCCAGGCGTAAGCAGCAGTGGCCTTTTTTCAGCTTCGTAATCAGACTAGATGATCAGTATATGACATGCTAATGAGAGGCGTTGTCTTACACCTTGTTGAGGAAGCCAACAATAACAGACATCAGGGGCCCGACGCCCATGTTGACCAGGATGATTGTCGCATCGATGAGCCGCTTATTGTCAGGGTATTCTTGGCAAAAGTAACTCATGATTCCAACGATGAATTGGACTAAGAGTATTAGCTCATCAGTCAGGCTGTATACTAGATTTGGGAGATTGGAAACTTACAGAACGAAAACGAAACAAGAGGCCATGAGGCCCAACGAAGTTCATACCGCCAGTTCTGAAGAAAGACATAACTGGCAGGAATGAAGACGGCTCCGTAGATTGCGGCTTGGATAATACCGATTATTGCGTGTGGATGCATGTTTGAATGAACTCGATCGAGGATGGACAGGATGATTATCGAGGAGGAATGAATGATGGATTTGAATTCCGGAATTTGAGTAGTATTTATTATTGAGAGACAAAGTCTATTGGAGGGTATCGTACAAGATGCCCTACTCTCAACAAATGTTAGTTCATTCATATGTGTTATTTTGATCGTAGTCTCTCTTCCATTGTACTCAGCCTTACTTTGAGGAGTCATAGTATGGCTGCCATGTTGTTCGGGTGATTGCCTTGACCGAGGCTGTTTGACCAACAAATTTAGACAAGGCTGATGGATCAATCAATCAGACCTTACCGGCTTATCATGGCTCATGATAAGGCGGAGATGATATACTTTCACAATGGGGATACGTTATATCTTACTGGTCTTGCATCCCCAATTACTCTTTTTTGACTTCTCGGACAGTTACTTGAACGTTCACTAGCTCTTGTGATAAACGCCACGGGGAAAAGCAGCACTTGAGCCAACAGAGGCCAAGCAATTCTTACACGATTCTCATCACAGAAGATCGATTGAACACCCAGGCGGGCCGAAAATATAATTGACTAAATTCAGCTGTTGCTATGGCGATAAACTATTTCAAGTTATCCGCCTCGCTCTCCTCACTCTATTGGCTCTCCTCACTCTCAGCTCCTCCCCCCACTGATCAATAAAGCACTGCAACGTCTTATTCTCCTGGAGAGGCACCTCGCCATAGAAATGCGCTTCCAATGCATATTTGACATCCTTCATGTAACCAAGGCTCGGATCGGGTGCAAGTCTTTTTGTGGCCATGCTGGCATCTCTGCAGATAACGCCACTGTAAGAAACACAGCTATCCAAATCAAGGCCATCAAAGTCAATTTTCAGTCCTTTTGGGTTTTCTCCCTTCACGTTGGAATGATCGCGTATGGCATTCAACACAAAGCGCATGTCAAAGTCGTACTGCTTTCGGCATACTTCGCCAGAGAGTTGGAGATGACGTAGGTTCTTCAGATGGAGAAGCCAGTGAGCAAGCTGTGCTGGGGCAATATTGCCTTTTTGTGTGAGGTGTGTAAGTTCTGGGAAGTCATAGGTCGGCCGTCGAGTAGGCCAGCAAAGTAAACTCTGTCCAAATTGGTCAATGCCCCAACAGAAATGCTGTATGCTGGAATGACATTTGTCCAGCAGATCGTGGCAGAAATCCCCAAATTTTATCTTCATCTGTTCTAAATGCAATTGCCATTCAGCCATACCACTTTCGCGGTATGGAATTTTGGGGGAAATGTGAAGTTCTTTCAACTTGCTAAAGTCAACCTGGTTCCAACCGGGGATGGTCTTACACTCCAGGTCTCCAGTCATGAACATCTGGATGCTGAGATGAGGGATGGCCACACCCGAGGCAGCCAGACATGCGATGACCGTGGCGAAGAGTTTATCGCCTGCCACAGCTGCAGCATTGGTGCATGAATACTCAAGTGTGCGATCGAAATTCGCATCACGGTCCACCGTGGCATTTGATCTGTCCCCTTCGTGATCATGACGAGGATAACGCCACGGTATATTAAGACCGGCGTTGTCGGGTGCATCGAGATAGTTGACTTGACGCATCTCCTCACAATCATAGCTGAGTAGCCGAACTCTTTCAAGGCGGTCCCCAAGTGATCTAAGCACCTGTATCCATGTCTGTTTCAGTTCACTCTCTGAATCCTGAAGCAATGCCTGTGTATATCTAGCCTCAGTCATGTATGCATCGTATGCAGACCGTAGCGCTTCAGGCAAGAAGGGAGCGGAAGGTTCTAATGTCCAGCTGAGAAGCCTGACGTATCCTCCGCGAGTTGAGTTGGAATTGAATAGCTGTTGTGGTATCATGCGAGTCTTCTCGTTTAATCTGCGAGGCGGAGTGGAAATAAACGGCTCTTGTGACCTGCTAAGAATCCTGTCGTATGTTTTGCGAGGAAGTGTCCAGCTGGGTGGCGTCGCGAACGTAACGGAACGCACATAAGAGGCAACGTGTGAAAAGTCACCACGTTGAATGCTTGCCAGACTACCACGCGTAGGCTCCAGACAAATATCGCTGAACAAGATTCTGTTCACCACGTCGCATTGAGCAAATCTTCTGTGAGCCAGCCTCAAAGATTTGAGGTTTTGCAAAGTCTTCTTGTCTTGTGTGGTTGCTCTGTACTTCGGGTAATCAGTACGTTCGCCAGTGTCTAGGCGTACGGGTGGGTAGTAGCGGTATACAACAACGTTGATGTAGAGCACTTCCTTCAGAATCTCAGTCAAGACTTCTGTAGGAAGAGTAATTAAGGAAGCCAGTTGGAATTCCATTGCAATGGTAAAATGAAGACGAAAGTGATGAGAATAATCAACAAGAGATTCGCCAAGTTATACAAGATGCAGCAGCAACACAAAAGTTGAAGCCTAGAAATCAATCCCTGTATAACAAGCCTGATTGGATATTTGCGATGCTGCCTGGAAACCGCCTAGAACCCCTGGGCATTGCCCAGGTTCACGGGGAGAGCGGCTTGAACCCAATTCGGAAAATGCCGAATTTCTCGTTTCATCGGGATTGATTGAGTTAGAGACCCCACGCAATTCAAATCCCTTCCTCCTCCTGGCATGTCCTTTAATATCCTTTCTCCTCCCTCACAATAACTTGCGAACGTCTTTCACCGTCATCTGGACTGATGGTAACGGCCTTGACCCATACTTTGGACTTTGCTTTAGCAGACTCTTGAGCCAAGTCACCAGATGGTTGAGATTTAAGCGTAAAAACCAACACCTCTCCCATATCATCCCAGCTAGACCCCCTCTAAGGATCCGTTGAAGTCAGAACTATCACCAGATGTACCAAAACCATCAGGATGTGGAGAAGAAGGAAGGAAAAGGCCAATGGAATACCAATGCTACTCTCAAAGCGATAGGCATCTGTGTGGAAATAACGAGTGTAGAAAACTCCGTCTTCTTGGGCTGCATCATTAGTCTGTCCCTCGTCGGGTGAATACTCGGGCCAAGAGTTGTAGTTCCCTGCTTGCGAAAGTGCTTCGGTGATGTGTAAGGCGACAAGCCTCTCTATACAAGTAGCATTATCTCTATAGAGCTCCGCGATAGATCGAAAGAAGGACTTGTTGGAGAACGAAGAAATACCATCCAGCCACTCATCGTTCATTTGAATCATGCCGCCGAGATCATTGATCTGCATAACTTCGGGTACTGGGATTTCCAGCTGATTGAATGAGGGGACACTTCGGTCCATACTTTGGCCTCAGACCATTGAGCATGAACAAGACACAAAGTATAAGAAGTACCCCGTGACTCTTTGGTAGAAAATAACATATCCGCACTCACTGGCCATCCTTCATGCTTCCTGAGGTTAAGGGGATCAACCACTAACTTCGGCTTGGTTCGTCTTTACACTCATCCCATATGTATAGCCAAGAGATATGTATAAGATCTACTTCACCTTTTCCAAATTGACCCTGTACCCAACAAGCTCCAACCCCTTGACAACCCTATCACTCCCTTTCCCACACTCTGTAAAGACAAAATGTTCATGAGCCAAAAGCTGATAAACAATACGATCTATAGACGCCCAAGTATTGCAAGTAGCATCAGGCCACACAAACAGCGCGTTGGTTGCCTCAGTCTCTTCCTCTGAACCAATGATGAACATCATACGCCAAGATGTTTCTGTACTACTTTCAAGCCCTGTTGGGTAAAGACGAAAGCGAACCTCGCCCGCTGGAGCTGGGAACTCTGGTGGTAGGCCGAAGCTCAGATACGTGCTAGCGATATCAACTCCTCTAACAGTCCAGTTGGTGATACTGAAACCAGGATCGTCATCAACCGAGAGAGTCAAAGTAGTGTTTGTCTTGGAATCTGCGTATGTGCCGGCGTACATCTTCTCGGCTTCGTCTTTTCCAGCCTCTTCCACTGCAGGAAGTAGTATCTTGACGATGTCAGAGAATAGCTGCTGTAGAAGGCCACCACTGGTCTCATCTATCGGACCACCAGTGAGAAGCGTGATGGTCAGATTGTAGTCGGGGATGAGCACGAGGAGTGAATGATAGGTGGTTATATCACCCGCCTTGGTGTAAAAGTCGATGACACGGCCATCCTTTGTGACGTTATGGGAACGAAAGATCTCCCATGGTTCACCGATTAGAATACCTCTCGATGAGGTACCAGTGGCTGGCTTCAGCCACTTCCGTGTCTCAATAGCACTGAGCTGTTCGTTCTTTAGGACGGAATCTCCAAAGGCCATAAGATCGTTCAGAGAGGAATAGTAAACACCAGCCCTATTACTTTGTCAATGGTATTCAATCAGTTGAATAGCAACAAGAACACTTACGGATCACCATAACCAAGAGTTGCATTCCACCACAAATCGTCAACAGGGATGAATCCAAGAGAACTGTCAGGCTCCTCATAGAATGTGTGATCCATTCCAGTGGGGTCCCAAATATGCTCCTTGATGAACTCTCCAGAGGGCATGCCGCTGATATTCTCGATAATCCAACCCATTATGGTCCAGCCAGTGTTTGAGTAGACTGGGTTTACTGAATACGGGGCATAAACTGGAGGTCTCTCGCCAAACCGTCTGAGGAAGTCTAAAATATGTGAGAATATGATCAAAGGTGTGAAAGGGAAGACTAACCTGACTTGGTGCATTCTGGAAGACCTAAAATGCCAGAACAATTAAGACTTCTGGACGGATCAGGAGCTGGGAAACCAAGCTTTGTCCAGTCGCCGTAAGGCTCGACATCAGTCAACACTAAAATTGTTAGCAGTTATTGTAAATGGAACATGTCTACTTACTGTCTGCTGGTACTCCACCAACATGAGACATTAAAGCGCGGAGGGTAACATGATCCCAATCAACCGCCCAAACAGGGTCCTGCTTTCGAGCTTCTTTACTTAAAGCCCGTAGCTCAGGCAAGTATTTCGTAACAGGATCATCAAAGTTGACCTTGTGTAGTTTCAACAAGGCAAGGACAGGAAACACCTTTGACAGACTAGCCATGCGGAAGACGGTGTCTGAGTCTACCTTGTCAACACCGCGAGGGTCGACCTTTGGAGGGGTATTGGCGAACTCAATCAAGTAATCATCTTCATAGATCGACTTAACAGCTGCAACGATAGAAGATTCATTAAACTTGGCTGTGGCTTCTTCCAATCTATCACTGACTAATTTGACAGCAGACTTGACTGAAGGATGTGTGCTGGGGTGTAGAGGGGCGGGGAGAACAGCCCCAAGAGGTGGGCAATGTCCACCGCGAGCTGCAAGGGATGAACTCACGAAGAGTGAAGCATAGAGGTAGTGAGTGAGTGCCCTCATCTTGAATACTGTAGATGAGCCAAGACAAGTAGCCAGCCATAAACGAAGAAATGTGTCCAACTTATATTTGCTTGAGACGTCCAGCGTCCGACGGAAACATCGTTGTTCCGCGAATCCGGCTAATTTCTTGACTGAATCAAAATGATTCAATTTATTGCTTACTTTCCCCATAAATACTGTCACGAGATGGTGTTCATCAGCTTATGGCTTTTGATTGAACAATCGCGCACTAGACCATTGAGGTGAACTTCCGCATTGGGAACTGACAACGTTAGACATAGCGGTCAGTTGTGAAGGTAAAGATACTACTTCTCCCTGCTTATACATCCAAGTCAGATAATAGGCCTATCTTGGCATCGTGATCAAAGCGTAAGCTCCGAGGTTTGATTGGTTGGCTGAGTGATTTTGGTGGCGTTGATAATTGAGACATATTGCTGTCTCGGACTAGATAGGCTGTCGGAACTTTTTACATAATGCAGTTTCTCTTAAATAAGCACAAGAAACAAACTAGTTAAGGCAAGGGCCCCTGTCAAGGCGGATGAACCCTTGGGGTAATGAGAGGATCACAACAGTTCAATATGATTAGTTAGGGGCTCCTGCGAGTGTCTTAGTCTATTAGATGACAAAAAGAACTATAGGGAATTCCACAACGTATTTATTGTACAGACTTGGGGGAATGAAGACAGGTGGACTGTAACCATAAAAAGTATTGGATCAAGATATCTTATCCCACGAACGGTGGAAGACGACACCGATGTATTACATAGATTGAGCTGACACACCCTGCGAATCGGAGGCTCTGACTTTTGGTCACATCGCTTGGGTATAAGGCGGCTTTATCGGCCACACCCGATGCAAACTGTCAGCTTACTCTTGGCGACAGCAGAGCCAGTTAGGCAACCAGATGGTCTTTTGAGTGTCCCCTAAAAGAAATGTCGACTGGCTTGAGCGGGGAAAGTGACGATGGGACCCTTGTAAATCGATATCTTACCAAAATGAGGAAGGCGGTGCATAGGCCCAGACAAACCGCAAGGCATCTGCTACTATGATGATCAGACAGCCGATGGAAATCGAGGTTACATACATTGAAAACCTCACCTCCAGAAAGTGAGGCAGGATACCTCTTTTAGCCGTTTTGTTCCAAACACAACGGCTTTCACCGCGACTAGGGTGTGACGATTCAAAGATGCACAACTCGCAACCTTCCCTTTTGTATTCTCGTTGCCTTCTCCATAACCCCTTCCTTTATCCAATCGATAAACAACACATGCGTGTCATATAACCTGCGTCAGTTGTGACATCTCTAGGCATCCACGATCCGTATGAGCATCACCCATAAAACTTCAATCATCTAACAATAACTTGCCCGTGGACATCCTTACTCTTTATCGTCATGGACGAAGAAGGTACAACAATTCCGAAATTCGTCGTCGACCTTTCTCAACCTCCCGAGACTCGTCACGCCCATATCATTCCCCACCTTCGAGAACCCATGATAGCGTGCGACCTCCCTTCTTTATTCGACGAAGTCACCGAGATAGTCGCTGGGCCATTTCTCGGTAAGCTTCTCGTGACTATTACACGTTTCGCTTTACGACGCGTCCACTCCACAGAAGAAACAGCTGAGCTAGTCGAAATGTCAAAGGCTCTTGGTATTCCCATGCACATTCTCGTGGCCTTCAACGTCTTGCTGGATCTCCTGTTGGGATGTACGAGCGGGGGCGCACGTGTTCTGGATTCTGATACTGTTGGACCAACGACTCGCATACTGCGCTTTCGCACGCTAGACTGGGCGATGCACAGATTGCGACAGATCATCGTTGAGCTCGACTATGTGCGCGTCACCGGTGGTCCCGTAATCGCCACAACAGTCACGTATTTCGGCTACGTTGGAGTGTTGACGGGTGTGAGAAAGGGGCTCAGCATGAGCTTAAACTTTCGACCATATCATACTCGAGATACTGTTGCGCAAAGGCTCTCTTTCCGTTGGCATCAGGCGATGGTTTTTCTCGGATTCCGGCAATCTATATCGAGTTCGTTGCGAAACATCCTCCTGGATCCGTCTCCCGCTTCGAGTGATCCGCCGAGAAACTCTCAAGACATTGACCCTCTCGATCTTGGAAGGAAGGGTGTCTCTGATAAATACGTGAAACAAATTTTAGAGAGACTTTCAACCTCCGACTCAAGCTCCGCCTACCTCATATTCTGTCAGCCAGACACCGTATACATTATAGAGAAGGACCACAGAAGCGCGACAGTTCGTCAATCTGAAACCTTTCTTACAGCCTGTAACCATGACACCAAGGATGAAGAGGATCCCTCTCAACTACAACAAGTTGCGGGAGCACTGGCAGAAGGAGGTGACGCGACTGGTATGGGGGATATCGTAGGCATTTCGGTGAGTAAAAAGAATCACCTTGAGAAGAAATGGCGACTGCGGGTTGGTATTTGTCGGAAGAGATATAATTTGAACATGGATGTTGTAACTTTGTCCGACGTCAGGTACCTCCTAGAAGATGATCAAATCTGTACTCCCGAAACACACTTTGCGGTCATCATGGATCCGAAGGAGGGGAAGGTGGTTTGGCGGAGACAGTTCGAGTTTGAGAGTGAATTGTGTAGTGACTGTTCCTGGTCAACAACGGATGAAGACTGAAGTTGGGTGTTGTGTGGGGTGATTGATACCTCCATTTCTTATTCTTCTTAATACCCCTCCAGATAAATCATCTATCGTTTTCGTATTGCCTATTACACGTTGAGTCTGGTCGGAACGTTCCATGGTAGCATATAATTGGTAAGCCTTGGAGCAAACAGACATCCCAAAATACTGCCCAAACATATAGAACGTTAGTCAGAACAAGATGGATAGTACACAATGGGCAAGAACTGACTTCATTATCTATCGTCGGCCTGGTCTTTTGAGATATCCGTGCCGCTCGTTTGGCTGTTGATATGACCATCTCGGTCCAAACGGTCTACCAACTTTCCTCCGGATTGATAGTCCACATATAATGATATATCACAGCCCATTGAAATGGGATTTGAACGGCCTCGATGTAGAAGTATGATGGGGTAAAATGAGTAATATTTGAAACGATGATGATCTGATTAGACTAATGTAGTGATCCAAACTCCACAAGAGGCTATGAACCGACGAATTGTAAATATCCGCGACAACGAGTCTCTAAATAGCCATGGCGGCGAGGATGCCAGCAATTCCAGCAACTCCCATGAAGTCAGCGCCCATGGTAGGGGCAGCACCCTTGGAGGTGGAGCTGGCATGTTCGGTGCTGGTTGCAGTCTTGGTGCTGGTGGAGTGGTGAGCAGTCCTATATTTATCAGCATCTAATGATGTTCAAGTGTAAAAATCGACATACTCGGTGCTGGTATGGGTCGCAGTGGTGCTTGAGGCGGCCATGGCAGGGACAGCGACCAGAGCAGCGGCGACGAGGAAGTTGAGCTTCATGGTGAAAGATTTGGGTGGTAGTGATTGAAGGTTGTGTAAGAGAGTGAATTGATTGTAGAATGAATGTTTGATGATGATATAACAATATGGCTTCCTAACCAAGTCTTATATACTGTAAATCTCCTTTGTTTCTCACGAGAAACATATAATGCACTGCCACCCTTGACCCTAATTGGTCAATGCGTATTTCGGCATTTTGTTGCCGGAACCACCGAGGCTAGTCCCGAGTGGCGATCGTCGATCCCGCAACGCAGCGGAAGAAGGGTTATGGCATGACACAGAAATAGCCCAGATGAACTGGGGAATACGAGCTGGCCTACGTTCAGCTTCAATAATCTGTGCGAGATGACGCGGCGGCCAATGAGCCTGGCATTCCGAGGCTGACTGCGCCCCGACTGGATGGTGCCGCGTTATCCAGTTGGTCAGCGTTATTTGGTATACGGGGTAATTTCCGAGGTCCAGAGCGTGTCTATGTAAATTCAATTCCAATCATTCAAGGGCCATGTCGGTGTAGTGGTGTGAGAGTGTGATTGTTCGGCAAGCTGTTACCGAGGCCATGGTCTTCTGGACCCTCATGACAGGGCCATGGCTGGATATCCGGCCACGTTAGCCTTGACCTGAGACATTAGGCTCTGTGCTAATTCGAGGTCCAACTGACATCATGCAAGTACCTGATGTCATGAGACCGGAGAGCTTCAGGGTAGCTGTTATCGTAGTATGCATAGAATCATGCTTCATGATCTGTTTAATGGCTACTTGCGATAAAGATGGCGTCTCGAAAAAGTCAATTGGAAGCTGCAGGTACGCCTGGGATGGTGGAACAATGTGAGATATCGTTAAGCATAAAATGGCAGACGATAAGCATAATTCAGACACTGCAACGGCGGATCAGTGCAGAATCGTTTGTCCTGTCAATCAACATGATCAAACGGTGATGTCAACGGAGTTTCGGTGAATAAAAACACTAGAATCAATTAGGAGCATTAATCTCATTATGAATCGTACTTGTTAGAGCAGCCATGAAGGATGTGATGTATGAGGAAAGTAGACAGCCCGAGATGAATTCATACAATCGCCATATTGCCACAAAAAGTCCGACATCATCTAAAAAGCCAAAGTGGTTCTCTTCAAAAGAGGCTACGTAGCTGATCGTAAACAATGCATAGCCACTTTGTTGTTTGGAAAGGCGGTGCTGCCGGAAATAGGCAAGTTCCGACAACCCTGCGTCCATCAGATGCAGATTATACGACCAATCCAGTAGTATCTAGAAAGCTTAACCATTGACGCGTATGCGAACACTTACGTACGTTGGCAAATTACGCGATTCACTGGGCCACGTCATGGCTTGACCTGAAGTGCGTTGTCGAACACGCTGGAAATTCACAAATGACAATAGGCTCATGCGTTGGGGACTACCATAAAGCTAGTAGACCTATGCTCGTGGCGTTGGTAGTATATAAATCTTATTTACCCCTTCAAGATATTCTACTCTGCAGCGATCTTACTACCATGTCTCGTACATCGTCTTATACAAAGCATCACAGAAGAGCGTTATGGCTTTCGACCCAGCCTCAAGCACCGCATCCATAGCGATGAACGGATGCGGTTGACCCTTCATGACATTAAGCTCAGCCTTGACACCCGCATCCTCCAGCTTCTTTGCGAATTGTTCCCCTTCTGTCTTCAGCACATCTAGCTCCCCGACTACAAAGCACGCAGGTGGTAGCTTGGAGAAGTCTCCCTTCCAGAACAATGGACTTGCTTCGGGATGTGGCCAGTCTTCCTTGTTAGGTAGGTAGTGATTGCGGTACCAGAGCATCTTGACAGCTGGGAGTGCAGGGGAATTCTGGTTCTCTTTCCACGACGTGTTGTTGGTTGTGTCTGCGGTGTTGTCCATGACAGGCACGGAGAGGAGCTGAAGTGAGAACTTGGGGGATTCTCTATCAGCGGCTCGTTGACACATGATGGCCGCTAAATTCGCTCCAGCAGAGGAACCGCCTAGAATCTCCAATTAGCCATCTTTGCCCCAAACCCGGTACCTTTGAAGGTCGCAGCGCTCTCAAACCAGAGCCAACGACGTTTGAACATACCTGTGGCCATCTTGGACGTGTCCAGTCCAAGGGTATCTTTCCCTTCCTCCATAACCCATAGAATAGCCTCCCAAGAATCATGTACAGCAGCAGGAAAAGGGTCTTCTGGCGCCAATCTATAATCAACAGCCACAACCACGCATTTTCCCCGCGCGCACAAATGCGATGCAATCACATTCTCAGTGGCGATCGTGCCGAGCACCCAACCACCGCCATGATAATAAACGCAAACAGGCCATCCGGCAGCCGGACGCTCGCCTTCAGGAGTAAAGCACCGAACATTCGCATCCGGACCTTCGCTTTCCTTTCGTTTGACGGTGTAGTCTACCGTGCTAGCGACAGGCTGTAATGGGCCGCTGCCAGGAATGAGAACTCCGCTGGTGCGTGATGCTTCGACTGGCTGAAGGTGAACCTGCTGTTTATCTATGATGTGCTTGTTGTAGAAAGCAGCATATTCAGGGTCAATGCGGTTGACCACCGATTCGTGGAGGGGGTATGGAGGTTGGGCGCTCATCTTGACGATGTCCTTGCTTCAAGCTCTCAATTGCAGACGACAGCTTGTTAAGTTGACCGATGGTATGATAGGCAAATAGATAACGTCGTGAATAACTGGATCTTTATTAGAGCCATCGTGGTGGAGTATTGCCGGAGGCTGATTTAGGACCGGGGGTTTCTTATCGGGCTACCGAAACTGGGCATCCGGTGGGGAATAAGTCCCCAGCAAAATCGCGTGGTACTCCTAATATTGGGCAAGATTGTCCCTTCGTGTAACAACGTGTTTCAATCAGAAGACACTGTACTTAAATCTCGATACAGTAACGTTTGAGCTTATCATGACACCATGCGGATTGACGGATGACAAGGGCCTCTATCTCAAGACTCGGCGATAGGCACTTTTCATACCTGGGGTGCTCATGTAACCCCAGAATCTTATCGCCATGATCTTGTGTCCACATGCAACAATCACCTCCCCCGCATACCAACCCCCAAGCCAGTGCTCTTGGTCAGGGTACCATAAAAATTATGGTTTCAGGCTAGATGACATAAAAGCTTAGGCAGCTGTAGCCTGAGATATGGCAAGGACTTATCTAGCCATTATTTACCCCCCAGTATGAGCAGTCAAACGATGTGACACCCTGTAGATAAAGTAGCGCAGACAATAAATATATGACATCAACCTTGCCTTAAACTTATTTCCTGATTCTCACCGCACTATAGACGACGCTTAGCTACATTTCGGAACACGCTCACGTTCTACGGCCAATTCTTCGCCATGGAAACTAAAGACCACAAGGACAATGCCAGCATTGACGACACTTTCGCGGAGGGCACACAGGAGGAGACAGCGCATGTCGTGGACCACATTGCTGAGCGCCAACTATGTCGCAAGTTCGATGTTCGTCTGATGCCAGTCCTGGCTATCATGTGTAAGGCTTGTCGCTCTTGAATATGCGTTCAATTGACTAATTATCCTGCAGACTTGTTCAACGCACTGGATAAAGGAAATCTAGGAAATGCGCAGACCGCTGGTCTAAGCGACAGTAAGAAACTTAGAGTCCACCTTTGACCACCCAAACTCACGATACTAGATCTCCATTTCAAGCCTGGCCAGTACAATCTTCTGATCTCCATCTTCTTCGTTCCTTATGTCGTATTCGCTCCTCCAGTCGCCATCATGGGCAAAAAATTCGGCGCTGCCCGAGTTCTGCCCATTTTGATGTTCACCTTTGGAACCATGACGCTTTTGGCAGCTTGCGTGCAAAACTTTGGCGGTCTTTTTGCCCTGCGCTTCTTCCTCGGCATGGCTGAGTCTGGGTTCTTCCCTCTTGTCATCTACTACCTGACAACGTTCTACCGAAGAGGCGAACTTGCACGTCGTCTTGCCGTTTTTTACGCCGCATCCAACATCGCCAATGCTTTTGTATGTCCCTGCTATTCATTCGAGAGATACGTGCTAACGTGAGCAGAGCGGTCTTTTGTCCTTTGGAGTCTTCCAGATCGAGTCCAAAATGTTTGTATGGAGATACCTCTTCATCATCGAGGGTTCAGCGTCGGTTCTGTTTTCTGCCTTTGCTTTCTGGTACCTCCCTCGTTCTTCCTCCGAGGCCAAGTTTCTCGGCGAGGAGGAAAGAGCACTGGCATTTCACCGCATGCAGGTTGATTCCTCATCTGTGGTGCAGGAAAACTTCAACTTGAAAGACTCACTAAAGATCTTTACGTACCCGACTACATACTGCTTTCTCATGATTGAGATCTGTCTCGGTGTGCCGCTCCAGTCCGTGAGTCTATTTATGCCGCAAATTATCCAACGTCTAGGATATGGAACTATCAAGACGAATCTCTACACTGGTGAGTATCTGATCACCTGTTGGCATGGCCCTTTACTGATCGAGTTGTTGTTAGTCGCACCCAACGTCGGCGGAGCTGTCATGCTGCTTATTTTGGCCTTCAGCTCTGATTTGCTACGCATCCGCTTTCCATTCATCATGCTCGGATTTGCTTTTACCTTTATCGGGTTCATCATCTACGCCGCCATCTCTGACGTCCAGGCTCAATTGCAACTGGCCTACTTTGCATGCTTCATGATGGTATGGGGTACTTCGGCCCCATCAGTCCTCCTATCGACGTGGTATAATAATAATATTGCGCATGAGGGACGTCGTGTGGTGCTCACCTCGGTAGGTGTACCGCTAGCCAACTTGATGGGTCTTGTATCGAGCAACATCTTCCGCGAGAGCGAAAAGCCCAAGTATCCAACTGCTCTTATCACGACGGCGTGCTTCGGGGCCTGTGGATGCCTTATTGCGGGTCTGCTGGGTGGATATATGGCGTTCGATAACATGCGGAGGAATCGCAAAGCGGGGAAGAAGACAACGGCAGCGGATATTCCGACCCAGCGTCTGCGCGATGGACCCTCAGTGCCAGAGTTTCGCTGGTTCTTGTGAGCGCGGAGAGTGAGCGTGAGATAAGCCGGGAAGATTAGTACCTGGGATACAAGGAAGCGGGGGTGGGGAGATGACGCACTGTGTGGTAAGACCTACAACGTTACTTCGGAGCATCGAGGCAACGTGTTAGTGCAATTAAATTTCGGAGGCTAGACGTGGCACCGAAACGTATCCATTTCATATTGACCGCGATCCACTCCAGCTCCGACTAAGTAAAATCGCGCGAAGATAGGCTCATGACCATATGGACAGCTACAAATAATACATCCAAAACACTGCAAATCAGTCATTCAATCTATCAGTCACTTTTCTGATTCAGAACCCATACCGCCAATATGTACTCTCCAAAGGTGGGCGACAGCCTCGAGAGTCTCGACACCCCCTCCATGATCGTCGACCTCGATGTCATGGAAGCCAACATCAAAAAGCTGATGGACCGTCTTATTCCTACTGGTCGCAACATCCGCCCTCATCTAAAAACCACAAAAAGTGCAATCGTCGCCAAGAAGCTTGTCGCTGCTGGCGCAAAGGGTGGTTGCGTTGCAAAGCTCAGTGAGGCCGAGGCTATCGCCGCCGCTGATTTTACAGACCTGCTCATCACTTGTGAGATTGTGGGTCCGGTCAAGGTCAAGAGGCTAGTGGAGCTGTTTAGGAAGTGCCGAGGTATCAGGATAGTTGTGGACAGCGAAGTGGCAGCTTCGGCGATTGATGATGCACTGGCAAAATCGGGCATTGAGGATCCTATCACGACATTGATCGATCTGGATGTTGGACTGCACCGTACCGGTGCTAAGCCTGAGGTGGCTCTAGCCTTGGCACAGCATATCGACAGTCTAAAGCACCTGCGTCTCATCGGTGTTCAGGGTTATGAAGGCCATCTGCAACATCTCCATGACTTTGAAGATCGCAAAGCGCAGTGCCTTGAATCCATGAAAACTCTTACCGAAACCGCCCGAGCGCTGAAAGACAAGGGCTTCAACATAGAGGTTGTCACAACTGGCGGCACGGGAACAGCCGATTTCTGTGCTACAGTCCCGGGAGTGACAGAACTACAGCCTGGGTCGTTCATCTTCATGGACACAGACTATCGCAACGCAATTGGCACATACTACTCTCATAGTTTTTCTATCCTCGCCACAGTTATCAGCAAACAAGGCGAACGCCAGGTTACAATTGATACTGGTCTCAAGTCCCTGTCAACAGATAGTGGTCTTTCAGAGTGCAAAGACAAAAGGTATAGGTATGATCAACTTGGCGATGAGCATGGATCACTAGTTTGGGAGGATGGAACCCCAGAGCTCAAGATCGGCGATAGGGTTGAGATGATTCCCAGTCACATTGACCCGACTGTCAATCTTCACGATGTTTATTATGCCTATAGGAATGGTGTGATTGAGGAGATTTGGCCGGTGGACTCGCGAGGAAAAGTCCAATAACGGATAGCTAAGCCAAAATGTATATTATCTACCTGATCGAAGGGCCCGAGTGTGAGTCATACTTCCAGACTTGCTGTGGGTGTCGCTTGTAATGCTGAGTGAAGTCATATTCTATGCTTGAAACTTTCTGCATCATAGTCAGCATTCCTTGTCTACAAAAAAGCAGCGGTTTTGTCTTGTGGATTGTATCACTTACTAAGAGAAACTCCTTCATGGCTTCATCATCTTTATTCAAGTCCTGGAGGATGCCGAAGAATTTATCCGTCTCCAGAACCGTCTGCGGATCAGATGTAGCCACGCGGTTCAAGTTTTTCATTGACCGAGGATCAACATATCTTAGAAAAATATCCCTCCTGACACCGGCATACGCGTCCAGAATCTCCTCTCCACAAAGCCCATGGAAGTACCCGATAAAACAGTCCGCCAGACCGCCTACATCCAAAACTGCCGTCATGCAACCATAACCTCCCATGGGATTGTTGATGTGCGCGGCATCGCCAGCGAGTATGACACGACCCACCTTAAACTGATCTACACACCGATTGTGAATGTTGTATAGGTTCGTGTGTTCGATTCGGTACTGGTCTGGGTCGGGATGTCCAGGCAACATTGCCCTGAGGTGTTCAGGCCGCCGTTCCAAGTATTCTTCATCACTCAAGCCCGTGACGGGGTCTCCGTAGGTAACTCGCCACAAGCCACCTTTGCCCCTACGAGCGATAAGACCCCAGTGTTCAGGGTCAATCATGTAGTTGCCGCCGTCCCAGTTATGCTTCTCAAAACCATCGTAAAACACCTGTCTTTAGTTAGTACTTCTGTGTTTTGAAGCTTTTCTGAACAAACTTGCGTTTTGAACGACAAATTTATAAGGTAGCGTTTGGCCTGGCCAATTTCTCCCGAACAAAGATCGTCTCACTTTGCTTGAAGCTCCATCGCATCCAATGATATAGTCAGCATCCAATCTTGCTGCTGTAGTAGTTTCGCCGTCTTTGACATTGACGTCAACCCAAGCTGTGTTCTCATCCTGAGCAACACCGATAACTTCATGATTGAACTTGACATCAATCAAGCCTCGCCCCTTTTCTATACAATGCCGATAGAGGATTTTGATAATTTCACCCAGAGGAAGAATCGTCATTCGATCAGGGTGGTCTTCGACAAGGGAGAGGTCCAAACTTATCAGTTTCTTCCCGTCTGCTACACGTCTCCAACAGATGCTGGGAAACTTTGCAATGCTGGCTTCTCGGATGTCCTCTAGAACGCCTGCACGTCTAAACACTCGCGTGGCCGGGACGCCATATTGAGTCGCCCGCAATCTTGTGTCGAGGTGGGGCCATGATTCAAGCACGATGGTTGGAATGTTTTTCTGTGCGAGAAGGAGAGCAAGTAACAACCCGGAAGGACCAGCGCCCACAATGATTATCTGCAAGAGGTTACTCGGGATTTCCAATGGTGTCTGATATCTGACTTACCTTGTTAAAAGGAGGGTTGTGCGAGGGAGAATCCATGACCATGTAATTTCAAAACCCAAAACTGGATTGCATTTGTAATTGCTGAGGGTCAGTAGAGATGACAAAACTCGAGACGTCTAGAGACATAGTAAATCGTGAGGTTATATGGAGCTGGCGAGACTGTTCCGACCACCAAACAAGTGTTCGCGGCGGGGTACATTCAGTCTAACACTATCGGCACCTGTGAGCGGTAATATGGTGGCAACAACCATTACTGACCCGAAAAGAGCCTAGATTATCTGCATTATAAAAAGCCCAGTTTTCATGACGCAGTTGTTCTGTCATCCATGTCTGTGCCTCCATTATGCGATATGGCCAATTGGTTATGATATGATAGTATTACTTATTCGCCGGCGTCGATGGTACTGATAAGTTGGGTACTATCTTGTGCACCAGTGTCTATACTTAGAAGCTGTGGGCGTTTTAGCACATATGATGCTCTTGAGATACTCGCTGCGGCAGTCTTCTGATTGGACCTCGGGCATCTAGTGGGGTTAGATGGAATGGACAATGATTCTCCGAGCTTGGGTCCCTAGACTTCACCAAGTCATGATGAAATCTACACCAGATCTGGACCCTTGATCTCCGCACCAAACACCACCAGTCCATCACAATAGATCACCCCTTGACACTTCTCACACCTAAAAAGCAAAAGGCTACAAATCACCGCAAAAATCAGCCAATTGTTAAGCGACTTAGCTTTGCGCGAGCCACATGGCTTCAAACAATGATGCGGTAATCAATGCAGGAGATGTGTCTAGACAACGACAACCAAAGTCGCTAGCAAAGGCTTGCCTATCCTGTCGGACCAAGAAGGTCCGTTGTGATACTGTACATCCCCGGTGTGGTAATTGTGTGAACCAAAATCGCGAATGTGTTTATCGGAAAGAAACTCCGAGGAAGCGGTGTGTAGCTGTGCCATCTAAATTGTTCAATCTCTGATTCACGTTGTAGACCCACGTTTTCCGAAATACTTAGCTTGCAACGCGATAAAGCCAATCTCAGAGCATTCATCGTAACTCTTCGAAATAGTGACCCTCCGGAACGCGAGAGATTGTTGCTCTCGGCCGTTGATGATGAGGGAAATATCAACATACAAGACTCAAAAAGGGAAGAATCTTTACCTCGGACGAGAGGTGTTCAGTTCCAGCCCAGCGAGGCATCGGTTTCGACCCCAGTCATCTCATCTGACGATGAATTGGACATCACGCACTTCATATCCGTCGACGATAGTGGCAGAACAAACATCTTTGGCCCATCATCTGCACTCCATAATCCTGCAAGATCTGAAACGCTCCCCCGACCAAACTCTCCCACAACGATGCTCGACAATATCAAGAACGGGCTCATCGCCAATGCTGCTTTACAGCGCCATCTCGAGTACGGTCTAACCAAGCACTACATCATCGCCGGCGAACCAACCGAACTTGCTCTTCATTTACTAAATCTGCACTGGGCTCGTCAACACCATACATTCCTGCTCACATACCGCCCAGCAGTCATGCGCGATTTGCAATGCTCTGGACAATACTGTTCAACGTTCATGCTCAACGCCATTTTCGCTTGCAGTAGCAAGTTCTCTCCCCGTCTAGACGTTAGAGACGATCCGAATGATCCATCAAGTGCAGGTCGTCGTTTCTTCCTCCGATGTGATGAGCTGCTCATCAAAGATTCTCTTCTGATCCGGCCTCATATCACGACAATTGTCGGCCTTATTCTACTAGGCTCGACGTACAATGCCCGAGGAGAGACATCTAAAGGCTGGTTGTACACTGGGTACGCTTTGCGGATGGTGTATGATCTGGGCCTCCATCTTGACCCAAAGACAACCACCGAGAGCTCTGAAGAAATTGAAATTAGGCGGCGCGTATTTTGGGGTGCGTTTGTATGTGACAAGCTGCAAAGCCTTTATATGGGGCGACCCGTAGCGATAAACCTTCACGATTCTAAGGTGTCGCGCGAATTTCTCGACTTGTATGAGGAGACTGAGCCTTTTGTTCCATCGTCGTTGATGACAGGATCCCCGCCAAATTTTACTGCAGCGATGACAGATGCCATACCCATGCATTCTGTCTCGACTTTCCAGCAATTGTGTCTACTTTCAAAGATCATGACCACTATCATCAACCGCTTCTATGTAGTTGGCGCTACATTTTCCAATGCTCAGAATTCTCTTACCAAGATTGAACAAGCACTCCAAGACTGGCGTGACAAATTGGCGCCAGAGCTCGATTTCCAACCTTGGTTGGCGCCGAGTGGAACCGCACAGCATCAAACCCCAAATATTATGGTGCTGCATAATCTTTATCACTCTCTAGTTGTTCTCGTCCACCGGCCATTCATCTCAGATGGGCATCTTCGTTCAACCGCTACGCCCAGTCGATCATGGGAACAATGCACCATCGCAGCAAGATGCATTACCAGTATAGCGTTGGTATACAGGTCGACGTATGGACTTAACGGAGCGCCATATGTGTTAGCGTATACGGTCTATGTAGCTTGCACAATACATGTACGCAATGCAGCTTCCCAGCATCAGACTGGGGATCATCTAGGGTTACTTAGATCGAGCTTGCAGTGTTTAGATGACCTCTGTATTGCAAACCCAGGAGTCATCAAGCCTGCCAATACTATTAGACGCCTCATTCAGTCGAATCGGCTGGAACTTGGATCGGGTATGCCTGTGATAATCTACCTGTAGCTTGGTTAACTTGCTGATCGATCAATAGAAGAAGCCAGCTCTCTTGAACCGGACCATCTCTCAACTGCTCTGAACACTGTACCTGTACCCCCTTCTATTAATCATTGGCCTCAGACAGACTATAACTCGAGCACTGAGTTCCCTATGGAAGACATAGACTTCAGTCTTCCTCTGGATCCCTTGTTTGGCTGGATTAATGTAGCCACTCCGTCATTCCATGGAGAAACGCCACCACAAATCTGAGGACCGTCTGGTTACGAGTTTTTGGAGGGGAGTCAGTAGAACTGACAAAACTTTGTAAATGAATCAATTACCCCTTCCCTTAACTACCGTGTGTCAGGCCCATTATTCCAATATGTGGACGTCACAATAGCGTTGGCTGGCGACTCCACCCGGACTTTGACTCTCCGAGGTTTGTGTGGGGTATGGAGAATGATCCTCCGGTCTGATCATATTATATAAACGCATACCGCTATGATCGCATCTTCTGCTGCTCAACAAACAAGAAACCCATATTCCCTGTCGCCTTTTGTACTTATCTTTCATATCTGAACTCAAAATACCTCACTTTCATCCTTGCACATCCATCACCATGCCTTCACTTCCTAGCAGCGTCGACGTCTTGGTAGTAGGCAGTGGCAACGCTGGCTTCGCAGCCGCTCTCTCAGCCGCTCAAAACGGTGCAAAGAGCGTCCTCGTCGTCGACAAGTGTCCGGAAAACTGGGTCGGCGGCAATAGCTATTTCACCGCTGGTGCCTACCGAATTGTCCATGGGGGATTAAAAGATCTTTTGCCAATTGTCAATAATGTTTCTCCCGGACAAGCGGACAGGATCGATCTTGCGCCCTACACAGAAGAGGACTTCCAGAAAGACATGGACAAGGTGTGCATGGGGCGATCGGAC
This sequence comes from Fusarium graminum, assembly GCA_013266165.1. NCBI lineage: Eukaryota > Fungi > Ascomycota > Sordariomycetes > Hypocreales > Nectriaceae > Fusarium > Fusarium graminum. The sequence continues at coordinate 284,488 of JAAGWP010000015.1, read as the reverse complement.
CCTGAACTGGCCAAGTCACTCATTCAGAATTCAAATGCGACTATTAAATGGCTTGCGGCGAATGGCATTCGCTTTCAATTATCCTTCAATCGCCAGGCCTACGAGGTTGATGGGAGGATCAAATTTTGGGGAGGTTTGACCATTAAGACTGAGGATGGAGGTAAAGGCCTGATTGAGGACTATCTTGCTGCCATCAAAAGACACAATATCCAAGTCTCATGGCTGACCTCGCTCACGGGACTCCAAAGAGATTCTTCTGACAACAGCTACAATGTTAAAGTCACAGTCGATGGCATCAATCGCTCGTTAACAGCAAAGGCCGTTGTCTTAGCTGCTGGTGGGTTCGAGTCCAACGCTCAGAAGCGAAGCCAATTTCTCGGTCCTGGTTGGGATATGGCTATGGTACGTGGAACACCTTATAACACCGGTGATGCTTTAGACATCGCTATTCAGCAACTCGGTGCCCAAGCTGTTGGGAACTGGTCTGGTTGCCACTCCGTGGCCTGGGATGCCAACGCGGACCCCAATACTGGCGACCGAGAAGCCTCAAACGAGTACACAAAGTCTGGGTACCCTCTCGGCCTTATGCTCAACGTGGAAGGACACCGATTTGTTGATGAAGGTGTTGATCTGAGGAACTACACCTACGCGAAGTTCGGTCGGGCGATTCTTCAACAACCTGAACAACTGGCCTTCCAGGTCTGGGACTCCCGGACAAGCGGCTGGCTTCGAATGGAGGAGTACCGCGAAGAGCGCGTAGAGCGTATCACCGCTGATACCCTTGAGGAACTGGCCGATAAGTGTTTAGGCCGCGGGCTGAAGGACAAGACTGCATTTGTTGATACCATCAAAGAGTACAACGAAGCAGTGTACGCCCATCGCCACGAGAACCCTGATGCAAAATGGGACCCTGCTATTCGAGACGGACTGTCCACTCAGTCTTCGATGAAGAAGTTGGCTTTGGCTAAAACGAACTGGGCTCTGCCTCTGGATAAGGGACCTTTCGTAGCGGTCAAGGTGACATGCGGCGTCACGTTTACCTTTGGCGGCATCAAGATTGATCCTCAAAATGCTCAGTTGATCCATGGGTCTACAGGGCAGCACATCCCCAATGTTTTCTGTGCTGGAGAGATGGTAGGAGGGCTATTCTATTCTAACTATCCTGGAGGTAGTGGATTGACATCTGGTGCTGTGTTTGGATCAAAGGCTGGCAAGGCAGCTGCAAAGGCTACTTCAGGTAGGGAAACCATAGCTGTGGAGTCGCTTTTGAGTAAGCTGTAAATTGTTGTGCGAGATTCAAATGTATTTAATTAGATCTGGATTTTAGGCTGTAGGCTGGGGTGAAACTGGAGTGAAAGTTAGCAACCTACTGTGGTGTAGTCTCTTTGATACATATTTTCTCGAGATTTATGCCTTAAGCTTCAAGGTGGTCGAGAATCTAATCGGTAATGAGAAGGCATATGAAATGGTGCAGAATGGCAAGGTATTTTAACAATTTACTATCACGCTTGAAAGTTTTGGCAAGTTCGGGGAAAGGACAAGCAGCATAACATTACAGCACCGTGATTGTTCTAGCTTTGATAATTCGACCTTTCATCATACCTTTATTTGACCTAAAGGCGGTATCATCCTTAGCAAGTTGATATCTTCGATACACTCATTACTCAAAGATTCAGCCCAGCCGTGCCTGACAACCCATTTGGCTTCTTTTGATTCCCGAGAAAGACACCCGTATGCTACATCTCGAATGAAAAAGAAGCTACATGAAAATATGATCCTTCGACTCATGCTGTAGGAATATCTCAAAGACCGTAGGATCTCGTGGGCGAGGCCTCTTATGTCAGATGTGATACCAAGTAAGGCTGTTGAGTTTGGTATATCCAGAATAACGTCTTGTTGTATTTCTGGGTCTAGGCAGACACTGAGCTGAAGCGTATCCAATAATTGAAGTAGCAGTATTCTCATCGCATTATAAGTGCAAATAGTAAACGCTGTCCAAGGCATATCGTAGTCTAGAAGCGTGGAGAAAACTGGCTCACCTTCTCCCTGATGTAAAGCTACCTCTGAAGCAGGCCTTGTCTGGTTCGCTTCCCATTGCTGCCACCAAGAGTTCAACTCTTGAAGACAGGCAGCGACCTGTCCTGTGAGGTGAGAACGTTCGAACTCATGATATTTGTTCTTATTTTCATAGCCCTTAATCTGTGCAATCAATCCAGCAATGTCTGCTCCGATATCGACAAGGTAATCAACGGCTGACTTCGATACCGGATCATCTTCCCAGGGCAACGTTTTCCACTTGGAATCGCAGAGAAACGTGCTTTGGCCGGAAATGATAGATTTGGTGATCTGAGATGCGTTAGAATTTGAATTTAATGAAATGGGCTCACCTACAAGCAAGATGCGATGCTCTAAGAAGGTACTTGTCCCTGCGAAGGACTTTTGCTGGAATGGACCTCTTCGTTCCAAAAGCCATCCAAGACCATTTGCATGGAACATCCAACCTTTCTCCATCCTGTAGGCAAGCATCTGCATCTGTCAATGTCGTGAAACAGAGTAATGGCGTTTTGACCTACTTCATACATGTAAAAAGCGGTCACAGATACGAGGCCATCCTCAGCAAACCGGTCATCAGAACGAGAAAGTCCATTACGAAACGCACATAGTGCTTGTCCGTATAACTTGTGCGCGCTAGCGGTCGCATCCTGGTGATTGTGGGCTTGTCCAAAAACAAGTGCAGCCAACGCAATCCACGACTTTTCGTATGCCATTTTACTTGTTTTCACCAATACTGAAGTCCAATCGGACGTGATGCCGCATTGAGTTAACCCGCCATCAATCATAAGATACAGGTCACTCGTTTCGAATAACTTGAAAGAGAGATAAGACATGAATATATCACCCCTGAATGCCGTCAAAGGCAGGGTATCGGCTAGATAAGCTGGGGTAATGTGGGAATGGAAGCGGCGGCTTTGACCAGCGTTAATGACCAAGAGAGGGTTCACTGCTTGCTGGTAGGACTTGGCATGAGCCATTTCCATAGATCGCTGGATGCGGGGATTTTCATTCACAAATCTCAATCGGGTTGTGAAGCCGCTGCATTCAATGCCTGCCTTGCAACAGCGAGTGCACTGTGGACGTGTACCGTCACATTTGACCTTTCTCCTTTTGCAGGTTCCGCATCCTTTACTTAGCGCTCCCATTGTAAAGAATTAAGTTCGAAACAGATCTTGGAAGGAGGAAGATTTGCATTTGAGACAAATATGGAAATACAAAATGGGATCAAGGTAGAAGCTCGCATATAAATCCATGTTCTGGGCTGTCATAATCTCACAGCTGACAAATCCCATATCCATGTAACCGCAGCACACGAGTGCTCGCACAAATGCCCCCGAAATAAGCCTAGCGCGGAAATGTACATGAGTCGATGAGCTCGCATTTATGGCCCTGAAATAAGCCTAGTGTAGCGCAGCCCCAGCTTACTCGCCCGGTAGGGACTTGGTCTAAACTGTACAACAACAGAACGAACGGCCTGCCAGATCTCAAAGACTGATGTACCTGAACTATAAGTATATAAGTCTCGTTTTCTCTCTTCCTTTTTCCAATATTCAATATCTCCACCTTCAGAATTCATTTACCAACGATCGAATTCTACCAAGATGTCTACCGAACCGACCATCTTCAAAGTCCATATCACAGTGGATACAGAGTTGGAACCCAAGGTTTCCTCTTTTCTCTCCGTCGAACCAACTCTACCTCAGCCCATGGGCTCCACCACATCACTGTCATATATATACTCCACGCCACCATCCTTTACCCTGGCTAACAACGCGGACTTGAACCACTACCAGGCTACGGCCTCCTCCGGTCCTCCATACCACTTTCCTTCCGCAGGAAGTAACATCCTCACCTATATGGAGTTTGGACCCAATCCGGAACAGGAAGATGGGTTTTGGCATCGCACGCAGACTGTGGATTACATTGTGATGCTCGAAGGAGAACTAGAGCTAAGTCTGGACGGGGGAGAGAAGAGGATGATGAAGGTGGGGGATGTTATTATACAGAGAGCAGCTATGCATAAGTGGAGGAATACAAGCAAGACAGCGAGCGCGAAGTTTGTGGCTGTGCTTTTAGGAGCCGAGGGTGCGGTGGAAGATGGGGTAGAGTATGGGGGGGAGGATCTTCAATAGAAGTGTAAATACAAGACTTGGCGCCAGATAAAGTTGGGAGAGATAGTCAAGTTTGTCTATTTTATTTGTCGCACTTTGCCGTATCATATGATCTTACTGGCTTGGAGAAATTAGCATAAACAAGCTAGGCAGATTAGTACCTTCTAAGAAACAAAATAATTGGACTGGACTAGCATCGAATATCTGGTATAGATAATCAATGATAATGCATGTACGTCGAACTTCTAGGCCATTATTTGATGGTGTGTACTAGCCATCGTCCTTGTCCATGCTCTCTGCACACAATGAACAAAGGTTCTAAAACTCAATTTATGGGCCATGTATAGGAACTATTTCCCATTTTCAAGTGACTAATTCGAGACTATACACACGTTGTCGATTTTAGATGTATATAAGACACGTAGGGTAAAGTATCATTTCTATGATGGAAGGTGACATTTAAAGCTGCCTTGCGGAGTGTTATGAGACTAGTATATCGACTCAGCCCCATGAATCACAAGTCAACGATCACAAATGTTTTACTTCGTTCTCGGTCTGATGCGCTCAAAGATTATAGGATGTCTTTTTAAGCAGTAGTCTAAAATCCGAATCCCATCAGGCCCGGGTAGGCCGAGCTAGCTTACAGACCCGCACTCACTCCTTCGACTGCTCAAAACTCTCCTTAAACTCGAGAAAGCTCTTTACATGGCCCCTTGACGGTATAATCTTTTCCGTGATAACTCTGTGAAGCTCGTCATCTGCATCAGCACAGGCATCGCTAATGACCGTCAACGCAAACTCTGCATCTGTGACGGTCACTGCTGTCCTGAGAACACATCCCGAAGTGCTCAATCCTGAAATGATAACAGATTTGATCCCATTCTCCTTCAAAAATTCGAGTAGGCCGGGCGACTTGAGAGCTGAGATATGGCCCGGGACGCGGTGAAAGGTTGGCTCATCTTTCTCGTTTCCGCGCAGCTCAATTGGTTCAGGGTCTGTAGTGGCCTTCATGACTTCCAAAAGGCCTGAGAAACGTTCCACGCCTTTACAAGTTGCGAAAGGGGTGCCGTTGGAATCGATGAGGCAGTGGACGATAGAGATGCCTTGGTGTTGAGCCCAGTTTCGAAGCTGAACTGCCTTCTCCAAGGCTGGAACAGCATTTTGGCCGGCGACTTTCTCGACGAAGAGGGAATACCAGTCCAGAAGTAGAAGTGCAGTCTCGGAAGCTTTGTAGGCCTCGGGAGAAGACTTGTCTGTTGTGGTGGTGGAGGACATGGTGATTGACAATTTGATGTGTTTATGGTAATGATTTCTGGCTGACTTGGGTGGTGATGAAACTGCATTTTTCCACCCAGGAGCGACATCCGTTCTTATAGTAAGTCATTAACTCCACAACTTCGTATGATATGCTCGTTTAATTCGGGACAGTTGTTGGTCTCGGCGATAGAAAACATTACCAGTCGGGGATATGAGGTTATCCCCAGTCGGTGCCGAATCGGCAAGCGGGGCCCACTAGGTGTGGGGATCGACATTCACTACAAGAAAGTGGTATACCGACTACTGGGCAAGACGGCATCAACGCTGATATCCACCACAGAGTTCTGACACGTTCGTAGATCAGAGCTAAAAAGTCGGAGATAAAAACGGATTTTGACCAGAAAAGGGCACCATGTATAATACTAGACTATCATCTGTGCCAATATACTTCGGTGTGGGAAGAACGAGCAAAAATCAAAAGAGAGGTTCTGCCCGGGCTCGAACCGGGGACCTTCTCGGTGTTAACGAGATGTCATGACCAACTAGACCACAGTACCATATTATATAAGCAGGTTTCCGATTCAATAATATATATACCTTTGATTAAATGATGAATAGCTCTATTAAAGAACTGGAATACGTCTTGATCTACAGTTTTCAAGTAAAGATTGGCCTCAGTGTATACTGCTAGTTCTGGAAAGATAGTACACTACTTATCCGAAGTGAAGAGGGCAATTTGCAATCAATTCAGTTATAACAGCTTCTGGAGTAGCCTAGAGTTGCCACTACAACACAGGGAACTGAGTAAACCTGTATTCTTGTAGCCACTCCAAATCCGGCCCCATATAGATCAGCCACTCAAGAATAGCATGTTGGCGAAACACACCAAGTCAGCATGATATGACAGAGTATAGCCAGGTGTCTATCACCGCTCAGTACTCGGTGATGTTGTTGGTGATGGAAACACCTTGCCAGGAAGCGGCCTTGGGGGACTCGTTGTGGCTGAATTTGAACACAGAAATCTGGGGGAAACCCTTCTTGTTGGCCGAACAATCCTGGGCGACAAAAACCCTCACATTGAAGTCATTTGTAGAGCTTTCATGGTCAGAGGCCGAGATGAGCGTCTCAGGGCGGATCGTGTATTTGTTGTTTTGTTCGATGTCAAATGACAGCGCTCCAATACACCAGCACTTCTTGCCTACCTCGCAAACCTCTCAAAAATACTCCCTTTTGTTTTAGACGTAGTAGATATGTACCCGTATCAAATTAAAAGGTTGAACATGTGTCATCGTCACTCAATGAATCACCTCCATACCCCAGACCTGAGGCAACTCAACTCATAGGTTCCTTTTAGATCGGTCACAACGCAAACGAGGAGATTGTTCTCGCCATTTTCAATGCCAACAACGTCGCTCAGGCGCTAGCAGCTACGTCAGACTGATATTCGGTAGGCTTTAGAATCAATTTGTTGACTTGTCGTGGTCATATGGCCTAGTATTGAATGTTCAATTCGAGGTAAACATGTGCGGGTTCGCTTCGAGTGTCTGTCTGAAGGCGAGCTGACTGAGCAAGATTGGGCTTCTGGAGATGCAGCGCCTTTTTTGTGAAAGTAGCATGATTAGGGAGTGAAGGTTGCCGATGCAGTGACTGCTGAGGATTTGGTTGAACCGGGGGAAACGGTCAGACTTATAGTTTTTCCTTTGGCCAGAGAGGTACTGGGAGCCATTAAAGACCTAGGCTCCTATTGGAGAGAATGAGCTGAGGGATGCACCTCGTCAGGCATGATGGTCCGGGGCCAAAGGAGGGAGGGATGAGTCAAATCGGCGAACCAAGTAAAATCGTTGCTTGTACCAGACTAGAACATACTTCGAATGTAACATCTCAAGTGGCGCAAGGTTCTAAGCTCGTGAGACCCTGGAGTGGCTTCGTCACTAACCATTTTTTGCTGATTTGCAAGACTTTGCATCAAGCACAACTGTCGTCTAGGAGGCACTGGTAACAGAATCTGGGAGGGTAGGGTGGTTGTAAGAAGCCAAAGGCAAGATATAGTGCCAATTTCAAGAGGCAGAAGTTCGCTGCATGTAAGTTTATAGGTGTGAATTTTGCGTTTTGTTGATATCGGAAAGTATTCTGAAATCATCACCTCATCCATACCTGGTTTCTTTATACATTCAGAGACGTGTGGGAATGAGTGGCAATGAGTATGAACTGACAGATAGCGATATTGAACCAGTGTTGATAATTGTTAGATCAATACCAAGGAGAACGGGAGTAGTCGAGACAGACACTGGCATTCTTATTGCATGACTAACAGGACTAATACGCGCGAGACCCTACTCTGCATCCTACGATAACAATGCAGAGGAGCCATACGACTATTCTATCCTGAACCGAAGATTCTGAGATATTCTCTAGTGAATCTGCACCTCAATAACCAACATTTCAGATACGTTCTGAAAACTATCTCAACTATCAAGATACGGTGACAACTTGACACAGAAACTACGTATCAAGAGACACACAGATTTGGTTATCACCTTGGTCAAAGATCTTGAAAGAGAGTACTTCATTGCCGTGCATATGATATCATTGGATTATTTGGGAAGCCTAGGACTTAGGAATCCAGTCGGGAGAAGCCTCGACTTTGTCTGATATCTTACCAATAAAATCTCGTGATGGCAATGGGCGGGTGGAGACGTCACACTTTCTGCAGCCTCGATTCCTGTTTGGTTAGCTCTGCCCTTTTGATCTATAGCTTCGGTAAGACAAGCGCTGAATTGAGACATGTGAAGTATCAAAGATAACATCTTTGCTGGTCTAGACTCAACCCCTGTGACATAAACTTTGCGAACCTTGAAGTGACTCTGAACTCTGATATCGCCAACGCACATAGCCTAGTAGAGTGAACTATTGAATGCACGATGGAGTACCTGAGGCTTGCTTGAAACCAACGTGGACAGTGTTACTATGCTATCAATCCAGATTTCGACGCGCGTTGGCCCAATTATCCCCACAGGCAGATCATCTGGAGGTCTATAAGCGCAATTGATTTTCCCCTCGTGGCTTAGTCGTTACTTCTTGGTACCTTGAATGTGCCGGACGCTACATTAGTTTATCTATGGAGGTGATATACTCAGGACTAGCAAAACCTTCTCCCACACCAAGAATGACGACGCAGCTCCTAGAAAGACCGGTCCTCCCCGCACCCAGCTAGCCATAGTTTCCGAAGCTTCCCCGCAACAAACTCCAGCTAGCACTTCCCCAATCTCAGACTATTTACAGTAATGCATATATCATTGAAGCCTATATTGTCTCTGTCTTATCCGAGTCTTACTTCTTACCTCTCCTCGTTTAGACTAGTGACCATACAATATGCAACGCATAGACCGCCAGTTTTGCTCTAGTTCTCTTGTCTTAGATACAGGCCGTTGCATAACGGAACTGGCCCGCGGTTTGTGTCGTGCAGAAGCCTGAGACTCATGAGAGATTGTGATCACGGATAGCTCCAAACCCGAGGCCAAGACATGAAGTCGTTAAGCCATGTGCGGGTAGATTGACGCCCTCTTGCTGCAAACAGACTCAAATGCTCACGAGGCACGTAGACCTGATTCTAAATCCATTTATCTATATCAGATGTACGCATGCGATAGAGACTCTGCAAAGTGATAATCTTGAGGATTACAACTTACATCACAGAACGAAGCAACTTATTCTTACTATCGATACTTAACAGCTATTTGACGTTGTCTTCGGGTTGCAATTGATTGGACAAGGGAATGGGACCAGCCAGCTGCACGGTGTTCGCATCCTTGACTGACTATTGCCGCGTGTGGACATTTTAGCACAGCTGTGAATAGACTCGTCCCAGGGTCTTTGGTTTCTCAGGGTTTCTCTTTATCTCACTGGCGGAAATGGCAACGCGACTAAAGTAGTCAAAAGCGTAGTCCTTGGATGCGAAGAGAAAAGGGACTTACAGACCTTCAAACTAGCACCCATGTACATGATTCCTGCCGGTAAAGTTACTATTAGTTGTCAGGAACGTGAATGAGATTTCACAACACAGCTACTCCCGATAAACCAGCATCACGAGGCTGACTGAGTAGGCAGGAGTGGGCGCGTACGAATTGCAGGCTTGGAACTTTGGCTAGTGTACATGCGAGCGCCGCCTCGAATAGTGGCCTATTAGAGCGCGCCACAAGAAACTGAGGGTTGTCTCTGTACGGGTTGTTGCAGTATCTTTGGTGCAGGACCCTTGTGCCCCGTTTTGGACAAGCGTTTCAGCTTTGTCCTGGACGACCAGACTATCAATCCTCTCTCTTTAGTAACTTTTGGTTCGAATAGTGGTTCGTCTAACTCGAACTGAGCTGTTCCATGTCGCGGCTGATCATTTCCAGTCTAGACCTCACAAATCCAGCTAGCCGTTTAGCATTTCCGCCAGCCACAAACTGTGTATCACAACCGTTTGAGAAACGACCTTACTGTAAGTGGGGTACCACGGGATAAGTGGCATGGATTTCATAGCTTGGTTAGCTCTGTATGTATCGCCACGTACCAATGCAAAGCTGAAGCTAGTCGCCAGTTTGGTCACATTTCTGCCCTATTCTGAAATGCGATTTGTTCGTCAAGGTTCTCCCATGGTTATAGATTATGTGCTTAGTCTACTACCTATGGCTTTAGACAGCTGCAGGAGCTGATTCCCATTGATCTCTGTCCTCAGACGCATCTCCCAAACCTTATCTCATATGCAAGGGCTCAATATTCCTCTCAGCCGTGTTGGGTGTCCAAGCTAACGATGATTTAGATCAGAGGGGTCTTTTAGAACCAGGAGCTAGGGCGTTTGTCTTCATTTTTGACGGGTTTGTGTGATAGTCGGTGTTATCTCTTGAGACTTGACTTTTCCCCTCATCTAGCCTCAGTCATCCTTATTATTGATAAATCACGATCATTGCCTTCGTTACAGTTTGCAGTTTCCTCCAGTACTCCATCTTTTATCAAATATAATTCCTCGTCGCTCATATATAATCCTGATCACTAGCACATGCACTATTTCGTCATGCTGGTCAATCCTTATTCTCGTTCCCTGGCCGTTGTGCTGCTGTGGCTCTTGGGCCTTGTCGCTGCTCAGGAGTGTAAGTTTTGTTCCTCTGTTGCTAAATCCTACCTTGGGTCTTATTCAAGTCATTGCCTAACACGCTTTGAAATAGCATCGATCACTGCTTTGTGGGATGATGAACAGATTGCACCACATTATGTCAATGGGAAGACGATGGTGGAATGCGGTGGCCATATCAGGCAGTGCGGAATCATGGAAGATGTTAAAATCATTCGATCCCCTGTCAGCACCATATACGTTACCCAAAACTTTACAACTACCACGGAGAAGGTATGTGTCCTGGTGAAGGGATCCTATCGGGCTTCGATGGCTAACCCTAATTCAGGTTCTTCCTACTCAAACAATCGTCATTAAATCAGTGAAAGTGGTGACCGTCAATAACCAAACACGAGGTATGCGGAAGGAAATACTTTCATAAACCTAACTGATACGTGGAACCATAGGCCACTGCCGAGAAACCGTAACCGTACCTGACTTGAAACCCGCCATCATCACAGTGAATGTCACTGTCGAGCATGTCCGAGAGATAGTGCCGGTTACAAACGTCGTGTCTGTAGAGACCAGCACTGTCACCGCTACTTCTATCGAACAATGCTTCGTCAACAATCCTGACTCATCTGTGTTTCCCGTGTACACGACTTACCAAGATCCGCCACCTGTGGCCATCCCTGTTCAAAAGCCCAGTGTCAATACTGATGACCTACTGGATCGTCAAGGAGAGACGCAAGAAATAAGACATGAGCGCATTTATCAAAAGGTTGGGGAAGATGTCTCGGTTGAGAATGAAGGGTTTATATTCCAAGGTGATTAGGGTTATTATGGGCGTTAGAGTCGAGAGAGGGTCGCTATTAGCTGCCCAGCTTCTGGTTCTATCATACAGTCGGTTATCATATGTTTCTAGAAGTAAATACTATTTCCTTCTAGCTTTTGAAAATAGACTTGACTTGCTTCCAATTCACACGCAACTGAATGCTGACCTTATGAATATCCCTTTGTGATAGATCAAGATTACAAGATAAAACCAATTTTCAAGCGACTTTCTTTGCGCCTACCATACAGTTTGCTCAGATCGGCTTCTGATCAAAACCATTGACAGCATGTATCGATGCTACTGTCGAGCAACAATGGCTCCGTGTTGTCTGCAATGTTCCTATTTGGGCGAAACCTTATCTCCTTGCATTGATTGTTCTCGGATCTTGTGAGCAAACATTATTCAAATGTGAGCCCAGATTGTGGCTGGACTCAAGCCCAGAATTTGCGGGGTGGCATAACGTTAATTTCTCCTTTCCAAGAACCCGGTCTGGGCCTTTTGCGTAACTAGGACGCGACTGGGACAAATTGGTGACCGCTGTTTGCGCTGTTGGTTCCCATTGTCTCGACGAGATGACCGAACTATAAAGCCATGTTTTCGCATCTTCCAACCACTTTGTACATTCTTTTGAGTGTGTTCGCCTCCACGATTTGTCTAGTGACCAAAACGTGCTCTGAGCGCGCACTTGCCACCCACTACAGACGCGCATGTGATGAAAAGTATATTCCAACCATAACTGAGACAGCACAAGCTTCATAAATACGCTAAATCACTTGGAGGATCATTTAATCCATAAGCACGACTCATTTGATTCACGTTGGGATTATGCCGCCATAAAGTCTATCTGGTCAATAATTCGGCCGGCGTTACCCTACATCTGCTGGTTATCAATAAGATAGCGAATCTCAACTGCCACAAGTCAATCACACACATAATTCATCATTTCGCTCCATGCCAATTGGCTGGAACCAGGGGGTTGGGCTTTTAGCCTCAACTAGGACTAGGGGGTCTTGAATTGTCTCACTGACAATTGATGAGCAGCTTCCACCAACGTGGTGCGAGCAAACATGCAGCAAAGCGATTAGCTAAATTTGCACCAGTTCCAGCCCTTCCCATGGAGTTTGATATCATGTACCTTGGGAAATTGTATCCGCCAAACTCGTGTTTGTTACGACGGTACTTGCCGTGCGGAATCTTCGGCTGTACGGCCGTGACCTAGTCACCATCTCCCAAGATCGACGTAAACTCATTAAACTATTTGGTCCGAACATACCGAATACGACGTCGGTAATTCTTGAGAAACTTACCACGAGAATAGGATTGGATGCAACCCGTGTAGCACCAAAAGACAACAATTCAAAGCCACAATGGCTGCCTGACCGCATGATTGCATACTTCCACCCATACAAGACCCCATCCAACATTCACACGCTACAGGCAAACACGCAGTTTATGTTGTTGGTGGAACTGCCGGTATGATCTCGTGCGCACTGATATGCACGAGCGCCTGGTGACATTAAGCCTCGTAAAAGAGATAGCAAACTAACAGGGTCCCGCCGGCTTGTGCTTATATCGATCCTCTTTCCACTCTCCTTTGTGTTTCCTGAAGCATTTCAATTTATTCGCTAGAAGCTTCATCACAATGAAGGTCAATTATTTGTTCACTTTTGTCACTTGTTTGTCGAACCAAGGAGTCTTTGCCAAGCCCAACCCCACGTACCATGAGGTAGACGTTGCTATTGTTGGTGGCGGCGCAACTGGTTCATACGCCGCTGTCAGGCTCCGAGAAGACTATGGCAAGACCGTGCTAGTGATTGAAAAGCAAAACAGACTTGTAAGCAAATTCATCCACCCAAGCCAATCATCTTGCTGACTTTTTTAGGGTGGACATGTTCATGCTTACAGCGGAGGTGAAAGACCCATCAACTACGGAGTTCAGGCATATCTCAACCGCCACACAACCGCAGCCTTCTTCAAACGATTCAATGTCGGACTGATTGATCCTGATCTTGGAAGCTCTGCCGATCTACTGTTCTCCACCAAAGAGGTGGACTTCAACACTGGCAAGAGAGTTGATCCCGATTACGGCGCCATCAATGCCACTATTGGTCTAGCAGGCTACATTGCGTTGGCGGTCAAGTACCAATCTTGGTTCGAGAATGGCTATTTCAACACAGGCAATGTCCCTGAAGATCTTCTTCTGCCTTTCGGCGAGTACCTCAACAAGTACGAGATTGGTAGCTCCCTCGCCATCTTGCGTACTTTCATTTGGCTGTCCGACGCTGTGAACACCCCGACTTGGTTTGTCCTCGCTGTAGTTGGACAGCCTCAACTCGCTGCTCTGGGTCTCGGTCTTACTGGTCCATCTTTTAAATGGCCGTCGACCTACTCATCTGAAACACTTTTTGATCGTGTCTTGGACTTGATCAGGAAGGACGTTCTCCTTGAAAGTACAGTTGCCTCAAGCCGTCGTACTGAGAATGGTATTGAGTTGGTCGTTCAAACACCCTCTGGCAAGCAGCATGTCAAAGCCAAGAAGCTTCTTTTTGCAGCAACTCCATCTCCAGACAATGTCGACACGTGGGACCTCGATAAGAACGAAGAGTCTCTCTTTTCAAAGTTCTCCTGGGAGACACTTTATGTTGGCGTTGTGGGAAAAACAGGTATACCCTCTGATGTGACCGGTATCCGCAACGCTCCCGACAACTCGACCAATTTTTATCTTCCTCGCGGCGACTTTGTCGATGCTTGCACCCGAGCTGGCTCACAAGACTTATGGACAACCCGCGTCATTGGCCGCGCAAGTCTCACTGCACAGAAAGCAAAGTCCATGATCAAGCAGGTCTTTGGAAATATGGATGCAGCAGGCACTTACGATGTCAACGACCCAGATATCGTTGCTTTTGCTTCGCATGGGTTGACCGTCCCCAAGGTATCTCCCACGGAACTCAAGGCAGGCTTTTACAAGAAGCTGTATGCACTCCAGGGCCAGCGCAATACTTTCTGGACTGGGCTTGCTTGGGCTCCTGACTATACTCCCATTCTTTGGGATTTCACTGAGAAGCTGTTTCCTCAAATTCTTGCCGGCATTTAGATTCGTGGCATCTTGAGATTTTGGCTTTACTATTCCTCATACAACTTTTGCTTGTAAACAATTACATACGTATTATTAAATATTATCGTGTGACTTATCGCCATTTTGGAGGAGGATCTTAGCAAAGATTTCAATGACGAATGCATGCTGACCCGACTTATATTTTAAGATCATGCTTTACATAACAGCATTACATAACAGGATCTCAGGGTAAGAGGCGGTCTCTTTAGACCAGATGATGGGAACATTTAGGCGACCCTTTTATCAATGTAGGTGAGACTGCCCGTCTAACATCTAACAACTAAAACACTCATTCGACCCTAATTCTCAGACCGAACGAATTTCACCTTGAACCCGGGGTTTGTAATACTTATGACCCTCGCGCCCTCAAGATTGAAGATAAATTCATCATAAGATCCCTCAAATCCAACATTCATCCAGGAAAATGTGTTGTCAAAGAGCCCGCCTTTTCCGCCTTCCACAGCAGCACGAGCAGGCCCTGGCAATCCAGAAACTTGACGGAAGGCTGCCGAGAAGTTGCCTTGTGTGTTGTATTGCGCGGCAAGAGAGCGGGAGTTGGAGTATAGGCCGGTTGGGTACAGACGAGCTGATGAGAGGTTGGCGAGGAGATCTTTGCCTTTGAAGTAGAATGATGTTAGATTCAGGCCAGGCTCGCCTTTAGTGACCTCGAGGGTGATGTTGGTGGCTTCCGAGCCTTTAACTACAAAAGTGCCCGTGAGATTTTCCTCGGCACTCTCTGCGGCGGCGTACTCCGCTGCAGTGATAAATGTCTCACCTACAATATCTCGTAGTGGCCAGCGAGCAGAAGAGGCTGTGTCACCGGCAAGCATTAGCGAGAATCCGATACCGTGGTCTGGTGAAAGGGCGAGAATGCAGGTATAATCTCCATTACCACCAGCTTTGCTGTAGATGTCAGAAACACGAGTTCGGGTTGATCCGGGTCCTGTGGGTAGAGTGAGACGTGTGATTTCCCAGGGCGCGCCGACAAGCTCGACCAGGGTGCCAGTACTGCTTCGAGGCTTCATCCACTCTCGGGTGACGAATGGTGAAAGAAGTTCGGAGTTTAAGATCGAGAGACCCGCGGTTCGAAGATCTTTGGGAGATGAATAGATGCCGCCAGATCTATGCTATGTCAGCTTATTTCTTCAAAGAAAAGAGATATCTTACCCAGCAACAAGAGGAAGATCTATGCCCCATGATCCTCCAAGTCCTATCCGAGCCACGGCATCGACGTTGTTTCCGTTTGGAGCTTTCGTGGAAGATGAATTCATTCCAAGAGGCTTGAATAGTATGTCCGTTACGGCATCCCCGTACACCTTGCCAGTCAGGCGCTCCAGGACTAGCGTCAGAACAGCGTATCCAGCATCAGAGTAAAGCGCGCTTCGGTAGGGCGGCGCTGTTGGGAGTTGTTGATCGCGCATAAACTCAAGGAATCCTGTAAAAGATGAGCCATTGTTCTGAGGTGGGATGAGGCTACGTACCTGGACGATCATCACCCGTAAGATCTGGATTTGCCTCGAAATAGGCTGTAGATTTAACGTCAGCATCTGTGCGATCCTTCAATATGTGTTGATCGCTTACCACCGGGACCACTGGAGCCAGCCTGATGAGCAGCTAACGCTCCCACAGTGATTTCGCTCCAATCAATTCTCTCGATTGGATTACTGGATGAATTGCCTAAGAGCTCAGGGAGAAATGTAGTGACGGGATTACCGAGGACTCTGATGCCAGCCTTTGCGATGATGGCATACACAGTGAACATCTTACTAACACTACCGGTTCTGAAGATAGTGTCTTCGCTCAGCGTTCCTTTAGTCAAGGTATTTTTGTAAGTCTCCCCCACATGATGGTAGCTGTAGAGAGAATCGTTGGTAGCGGCGGAGAAGACATCAACACTGATGATAAGATCTGTCTTGTTCAGGACATTTGATTTGAAGGCTTTCTCAATCAATGAGGGGAATAAATCCTTGGCCTCTTTGATGGATTCTCTCTTCGAAATGTCAAAGTTGGGCAGGAATGAAGGACCAATAAGTGGAACGTCATCTGAGGCGATGATATTGGCTATTGTGGTGGTGAGCGGGGCCATACAGGCCAGACACGATCGAGGACGCATTTTGAAAGATGTGCTGATAGTTGGCTTGTGAAGGACGATTGGGTCAAAGTTGGTTTGATCTCTTGAGAGCCACTTCTCGAGCCCTTATATACATCTCGGGCTTCTGTTAATAACTACACTGCTGCGGCTGTACAAGCTTACATCATGGCTGTAAGCTTAGCCTTGGTTCAAGGCTGGGAGCGCTGCATCAGCACTAGAAGTAGTTTAGCGCAGTAGATCACCCCCATGGCTCAGTTGTGCAGGAAAATGAATAGCCAGCATCAGGGTGAGACAGCGACTCATTGACCCTGAAGAGTATTAGCTTTATGCATAATCCCTCGAAAGCACATCCATTCAAGTTTTTTCTTATTTAACCACTCTTCTGCGCCTTAAATGGGTCAGCGCACGCACCTGATTTGCCAAAAGAAGACAACTTGAGCTTACAGTCATTGATGCTAAAGCTGAGAACTAGGCGACCTGAGAAATATTTTGATTTCGGCGCTCAACAGCTTATTCCTGGCGAGGCCCCCTGTCTAACTATATTGTTGATGGATCTCAACTGTATCACTCTGAGCATAAAGCCAACAATCTCGCCTGCATCAACGTTCATGCTTGCTGTATATATTGGGGGCACATAGAAGAGCATGGTGCGGCACCCGAGAGCTTTGTAGCTATCAAGAGTAAGTTGCGGCGAGGACATCATAAGACGCACACTTTTTGATTCATTCTTCCTCCCTGAGCATTGAGTACTGATACCATACGGAGCAGGATATCAGCGTCTTTTTTTTTCTTGAGATACCTTCAGTAAAACTAACTTATTTCAGATGGATGTCAATATTGATCGGTGTATACTTTCTGCCAAAACGAATCGCCCAAACAACACAAAGGCCATGTTTCCAAACTAAAACAAGCGGGGATGTGAGAGCCCGAACTGGTCAGTGAGACATCGGATGACCCTGAGGTCTGAGCGTAAGGGAGATAGCTATCATGAATAGTCTAAATAATGGCCTGGTCTGACCGAGGATCGTAATCAACAATATACCTTAATCAGAATGTCAAGATGGATGAACGGCTAAATGTTTGCTCCCATGGGTAAAGATAAGCCTCAGTAAATGTTACGGTTGCACATCGATCTATTCATGGGACTACCTAGCGATGAATAAGATGACGTGTGGTGGTTCGCCAATGTAGAGTTGGCGCCTGATGTAGGCTGCATCTTCCCAATATAAAAGGCCACAGGTCCCACTTCAGCTTTCTCTCCCAATTTATGCTTGACATGAATCCCGACCTTGAAGCCTTTTATTACTAGCCCGGCCAAATTTCAATCGGTAAATACTATTCCCCCGACCAAACATGTCGTAAATGATCATTATCTTCTTCGAAGCACATCTGATGACGAGTAGGAGAATGGTAACGAATAGTCTCGATTACACTCGTCCCGTGGAGCAGCTTTTCCTCGACATCTCTCTGAACGATGTAATCACCCGGAGAATGCCTTTTGTCGAACCATGGGCAACCATGTACGTTGATGCTGTCAAAGAAGAAAGATTTGGTGACGCCGTATGGGCGCGCTATCATATGGAAGGAGGTGTAGAGAATGGAGTCATCCATGAGTGGCCCAACCCAAGCATTACAGTGTTGGAGAGTCTCAAAGAAGATGTTGTGGAAGCAAAGGGAAATGAACCGTCATTCTACGAACAAGCAGTAGCATTTTATTCGAGAACCAGCAGTTCCGATGGGCATCCGGAAGTCATCGAGATCATCTTCAAGGCCGAAGAGGACGGTGGAAAGGAGGAAGACCACAGAAGTGGCGAAAGTAAACCAGCGACAGGTGCCTAGGAAGACAAAGGCGGTAGCTTGACTACATGCAGTTAGGGCAATGCAACGCTTCGATGAGGATCATAGAATCTTTTCCAATCCTGCCCATATAGTGTGCCCCAGCACGTGTCTTCTCAAGCCGAGTGCCTTCTGCGTCTGCAATAAACCTGCTATCTTGCGCTGATGTGTTTGTAGAGCGTGAAACCTGCGACAAAACGCCCCGGCAAGGTCGGCAAGGTCGGCATGAGTCCAGATACTACCACGCAGCTGACCATTAGCCATAAGCAGGTAAATGTGCCGGAATCCGGCATCAACAAGGATAATTTGCCCACATGGTCTGGGTAGTATAGCAGAGCCAATAGAGGATTTGAAAACGGGTTGTTGCGCGGAAAGTGGAACGACCTACTGCAAAGCGAGTCTCCCCGATTTGACGGAAAGCTGAACTTTGCCAGGACATGTATCCAGGTGAAAGGCCTTGACACGAGGACGGCAAATGGTAACATCATTGCTAGCTAGTGTCCCAAAGAGGAAACACCATGGAGTGTTGCATATCCTCGCGCCATGCGCAAAACAAATATATACTTGGAGGAAGTCATGCGAACACAAAGGACTCGACCCATACAGCTAAGCCGGAGGGAAAGTCCAGATATGTATATCAAGTGGCTTGGAAAGCGCCAGTGTTTCTCATATGCTTCACAGGTGATAGATGTATCTACACTGTTCGCAGGGAACCTTCCAACGAATACGCACTAACAACCAACAACCAACGGCCAACGACTAACGACCAAGGACCAACAGGCCAACATCAGTCAGCTATAGCTTAGGCATCGCATGTTGAAGCATCATACGGGAAATTTGTCAGGGATGAGAGACATGCTATGCAGTTTCGTCAATAACTTTCCTGCGACACGGCACACTTTTGCAGACCTAATGTTATTACACACCCTACATTCGAATCAGAAAGTGACCAACGTGTAATCTCGAAGCGATATCGACGCTTGGGCCGGTGGCCACATCTGTGTATGTAAGAGGTTAGAGGCCGTCGAAATTCCTATCCATTAGCATCATCATCCCGCAATCATCTCTCCAGTCTCATTCATACCTACAAAATGTACACCTTGACTCGAACCCTTATTTTCCTTGTTTTTACCATCGCTGCTCATGCAAGTGCGAACTACTCTTTGCCCTGTTGAGCAATTCTTTTTGGATATACCTCCCAATAAAGTTTTGCAAAATACCTCTATGCTGCCGCTGATCGAGCCCTGGGGTGTACCCGTCATGATAAGACATAAAACTCAATTACTTAGAAACTCCACAAGCAATATCAAGTTTACTACACTCCAGATGTTCCCATATCATCAATATCTTCATAATTCTTACACGCCAGCACTAACATCAACCATAATCTTAACGTGGTTGTCCTTGTCATTGATGAGTGTATTAAAACCCTCTTCAACAACCTCGTTCATCTTGATGACTTTTGTAATCATACCTTCTGGACGAATATCACCTTTGGATATGGCTTCAATAACCTCTTCAAAGTCCCCAAGACTATACGTAGCACTGTAAGGATCATGTTAGAACAGCACACCTCTCGGAATCCTTGCATAAGTCACTTACCATCCGACATATGACCGCTCTCTGAAAACAATCTGATTCATGCTGAGTTGCGCTCTGTTTTCCCAGACAGCAATATTCACCAGAACTCCTCTTGCCTTGAGGCAGTCGAAGGCTGCATCAATCGCATGTTGCGATCCAGCGGCATCGAAACCCACGTCAGCTCCGCGGCCATTGGTCAGTTTCTTGACGTGCGCGACAACATCATCTTTTGTCGGGTCAAAAACATGATGAGCACCAAACTTCTTGGCGAATTCGCGACGCCTGGCGCTAACCTCGCTCAAGATGATGGTCTTGCAACCTCGACCGATCAGAGCTTGGACAACAGCCAAACCAATGGGACCGCCACCAACGACGAAAGCAGTATCGCCTTCTTGGTAAGGAGATAGCTTGATCGCGTGCCATCCAACGGAAAGTGGTTCAATCAAGGCGCCGACCTCGAGAGAGACATTGTCGGGCAGCTTCTTGACACAGTCTTGAGGAGCAACAGTCGTCTCGCAAAGACCCCCACCCCATCCGCTCAAGCCGATGAAGCCGTTCTTGTCGCAGCAATTAACGAGGCCACGACGGCATGAACCACACTCATTATCGTAAATGATGGGTTGAACACAGACGCGGTCACCCTTTCGCAGACGTGTGACTTCACTGCCGACTTCCTCAATGATGCCGCTGAACTCGTGACCGAGGGTCAGAGGTGATGTTTCACCCGTTATCGGGTGCGGGGTGCCAGGTTTGGGAATGAGATTGTTGCCACCGAGATATTCATGGACATCAGTACCACAGATGCCACAATATTTTGGGATGATGCGGACGGATGTGGCGTCCAAAGATGGTAGCGGGATGTCCTCAAGCCGGACGTCCTTTTGACCGTGGAAACGGACGGCCTTTATTGTCTTTGTGGCGGAAGTCATCTTGATACGAAAAGGTTTGTAAATACTAGATGGGAGGAGAAACGATGGGAAAGGAGGAGGAGATGAGAGAGCGGAGGGATACCTTTTCAGTTGTTTCCGAGAAGCCAAGGATTGGCCTCACTTGCTGCAGGCAGCTAGACATGTTCTCGGCTTCCCCTCAAATGCTATCCCGTCCGAGCCAAACGTAGTTACACTTCGAGACGTAAAGTATGACGATACGACGGGATTTCCATCTTGGTCTTAGCTTAAGCGATGGATCAGGCTCCAACGAATCATTCAAGTTGACTGAATGCGGGGGCGGATACCTCTTTCAGTACGTACTTACTGGGGTCTGTACCAGGATCCGATCCCACAGACTTCTCTCCTCGGCTCCTACAAAAGTGCCTGGAAAACAAATGCAGATTAGGTAGAGTACTGCTGGGTTATGGACCTTGTTTGATATCTTTATGTGATAGATCAGGATTATAAGATTGTAGGTCAAGTGCTACTACAATCTAGATCAAAGTTACCTAAGTTTATGTATCATCTGGTTTAAAGGCTCCCATTCTTATGATACTATGCCATCAAGCCAGTCGTAAATAACTGCTTTTTGCCTGATTACATCCCAGTCTTCGTGGTCGGGAAGATAGTCTATGTTTTCTGTCGCACTCATGGCTGCGATGAGTGTAAGGTTCCATGATAGGTCCAACATATATCGGAACAACACAGCTTCCTCGGCTGGCATAATAACCTCCGCTATATGCCCCGATACGATGGGGGTTTGTGTGTCCACCTGTGTTACCTCTGGTCTACCTCTGTCAGTATGGGTAAGCCGAGGGCACCCATCCCTCTCATATTTCTCTACTCCTTCAACCCTCTTCATGAAGTCATTGCTTTGTAAGGTCCTGAGGTATAGGGCCTGGTGCTGGAAATCGTGTTATTTTATATTGTGCTAGAAAACCTAGAGCTTATTCCTGATACTAGAAGTCATTGCTTTCACCTTCTAAAGTCATCGACATCGTGGGACTCACAAATCTGCGGAACAGATGGTGATATTGAATGAAAACCTTCATCTTGACAGGCCGCTTTAAGCCGCAGGGGCCTTCATCAACCGGGATGATGTCAACGCATCTCAGGCCAACATAAGCCTCAGTCCACCACCCTGGAGTTGGCTGTTGAGATTAACCATATTCCACCGTTTGTCTGTACTGACAGTTGCAGAGGGATTGCATAGTGGGTTAATGACTTGATGAGCTGTTCTGGATCTAAGGAAAATTCGACAGCCCTCGATAGCGCAGTCGGTCATCTCGATATTAAACGCGGTAGAGTTCCAGCCGTATGGGAGGATATGAGCCACATCCGCAGCTGATGTCCCTGTGAAGATGCATCTGAAAGTGTCTCGCGCGCGGCATGCCTGTTTCTCCGAGTCCCTTCGATTGTCCTGGTTGGGTTCACAGCTGGTGTGGTCAACCTGATTATTATCCTTAGCAGGCCTCGTATCGTTAACGGACTCGGCTTCGTCTTTTTCGGAACTGGCTTCAATTGTATGATCGTGGGTAGAGTAAGACTGTCCCGAACATTGATTCGTAGACCTGTTTGCAGAACGAGGAGTCTCGGGCTCCGGCTGGGTGGGTTCCATCGACTTTTGGAGGTCTTGAATTCATTAGCAGGTGATACATGGCATGCAATGTTAACCTACAGTGTTTGAACAGCCAGGTCAGTTCATTTAATTTATACAACAGGCTAGTCGGGGTCGGCTAGCAACGTGATGGATCAAGTAAACCACCGGGTTGGAGATTGTACATTGGAAGAACCAAGATCGCAGATACGTGGAGGGCGTTGAGTTGGAAACCAGCGTGCATGCCTTTTGTGCGGATCTTGGCTTGGATTTTCATCGCATAGTTGCGTCTGATCTCTGCCTCATCCCCTGGCAGACTTCGGTGGGGAGGTCGAAAGACAGGATTGGTTTTTTACACCCATGTTGTCAGGTAACCCTGTTCAATGCTTCTGCGAAATAGATAGACGATACGGGATAAAAACAGTTCTTTTTGACATACTAAGGCAATATATACAACACCCTCGATTAAGGTTTCACTCATCATAAGTATCACATAAGTTGTTATGCATTGGCCCTCAACCTTATAAACACAGGGGAAACTTCCGCGAAATTCTTTTTGTTTTCCAAAGTAGTTTTATGTCAAACCACATAGCCAAATAGCTAAACAGTCAAATGCTTGACATCCTGAAACTGGTAAAAGCCTACGGCCATCCGGTGCTTTCGCACTGACTTTATATATTTACGTACCTCATACCCTATGAGAATGCGCCTCAGCACAGTTGGTGCCAGCGAATAAAATCTTGAGTCCGATCCCCACTTGGGCGTCAAGGACAAAATCCACTGCTATTCCTCTCCAAATTTCAACACAATCAGCTGTAAATATGCTCAAACGCCACAATGGAGCAACAACCTCTAGATGTCCTTTCCTACGAGCCACTCAAAGATAATGAGATACGCTTACTTCGTGTGCAGCCTGGAGTTTCGGACTCAATATCCATACAGCTGAGCAACGTCAATCTGGACGCGCAGCCAGCCTTTTGGGCCTTGT
This sequence comes from Fusarium graminum, assembly GCA_013266165.1. Classification (NCBI taxonomy): domain Eukaryota; kingdom Fungi; phylum Ascomycota; class Sordariomycetes; order Hypocreales; family Nectriaceae; genus Fusarium; species Fusarium graminum. The sequence goes on along the minus strand of JAAGWP010000015.1, from coordinate 261,003 downwards.
CTTATGTTTGGGGGCCAATAGAAGATCCTGCAATCGTCACAATCAATGGCATCCCATTCAGTGTCACGAGAAACCTTTACCATGCACTTATTGAGTACCGGCGACAGTTTTCGAAGCAAGACGCCACCACTACTTCTTTCCTTTGGGTTGATGCTATCTGCCTGAACCAAAACGATCATCTTGAGAAGTCTGTTCAGGTACCTCGCATGTCTCTCATTTATGGAAGATGCGAGCGCGTGCTGGCCTGGCTAGGTCCGGTCGAGGACGATGATATGGCAGATGTCTGTCAGTTGGCAGACAAGCTGAAGCTTTTCGTGGCTCCAGCAGATCCGAGTCATCAATCCATGACCGAAGGCGATCGAATAACTTCATTTAGAAAGTCAGCGTACTCTGATCCACAAGCAGCGGCTGAAGTCGAGTCCGTTAGGCGCGCATTGCGATCTTTAGGCCGGCGTCCATGGTTTAGACGCGTCTGGATCCTCCAAGAGGCCGTATTAGCCCAGAGGCAGCCCATGCTACTTTGCGGACCGTTTGAACTCGGCTACGAGATCTTTTTTAATACGTGGGTAACTATGCTTGACCCCTCGCACGACGGGCAATTATTACATACGTTCGCGACAGTGAATCCCTTTCGGTTCAGGGCTATTGAGTTCGTGTATAGAAAGATTCTTTCCGACAGACAAAAAACAATTCGAAGCGAAACCATTCAGCAGGTAGATCAGAAAAGGCAATGCGCGATCGAGGTTCTGGAGCTGTTGAATGAGACGACCGAACTAGAGGCTACTGTACTCCATGGCCCCGGGTCGAGACATGTTATAACAGGCTAACGCTTCCTCATAGGTACCTCATGATCGCATATACGCTATCCTCGGGCTCTTGTCCTGTGATCCGTTACCTCACGCTTTGACGCCTGATTATACCAAGCCTTTTGAAAGGTTATGTCACGAACTGGTAATCTTTATACTGGAGGAGACCCAAGACATACGAGTGTTGAACCTGGGTACGCTTGGCAACATATCAGGAGTCACGTCGTGGACTCCGGATCTACGGAATAGTTGGATGGCAAGGGTGAATCTAGTAGCGTGTCCAGGAAAGTGCTTCCACGTGTCTGAGGATGGCCAAACCCTAACGATGCCAACTATTGTGCTCGGTCGGTGCGTATCTGTTTATGGCCCGGCTCAGCCAGACTCTGAAACAGGATTGATACCACCGTCAATATTCATGGAACTGGATGAAAGCATAATCAAAGTAGCAGCAGCCATCAAAAGACTTACTCGGATGGAGGTCATGAATGAATGGTTCAGGTACCATCTCGCAAACATATACACAGAAGAACGATTAGATCGAGACCCTTCAATACTGCAGAGAGTCATGATGGCCTATGTGTGCATGGTTCACAACCAACCGATTGAATCACTGGGTACACGATTTGGAAACAGAGAACAGCTGGAAGGTGCTGATGGCATGGTCAGGAACTCAACCTTTCAGCAGCGTCTGGTGGGTCACAGTACCTTTGTTTTACAAGATGGAACGGTTGGGGAGATCGTGGGCACTGAGACAACGGCATGTGCTGGGGATGCATTGTGTGTTTTCCCCGGAATCCCTATACCACTTCTTATTCGACCTGAAGGCGATGGAGATTACAGAGTAGTTGGACAAGTCTCCTTGTGGAAACATATCGGGGTCAGTCTGCCGGCAGAGGATTTAGAGAGATATCGACTTTCCTTTGTCAGGGCACACAATGAACAGAAGGCTGAGCACGAAGTCAGAATGGTGAAGCTTATATAGATTACTGCTTCATTAATGTTCGAGTGAAGACAAACAGATACAGTTGTGGTGACATCAAACCCTTGCTGATTGCAACCCTCCTCCCTAGTCTCCCCGGCAAAAGTCCACACCATGGCATCCATCTTCTGGATTTCCCATCGCAGCGGAAGTGGTTACCGCGGCAGAAGTTGTTACTTCAATCTCGGTGGCGATAATGGTGGGGGGCGATTAACCTCTGTATTTGATTGCATTGAATGAAAAACTAATAAATAGTTCAAGTGATAGGTTTGAACATTTTCGAATTTGAACCACAGAAGAAAGTATTCTCTACCGTACAGACCATCGTATCACCCTCCCGCTAGTTGATGCCAATACCAGAGAGAAACGCACTGTACCCACCACCGCTAGCAGCACACTGGAATGGGTCGCAGGGCGGGTTTGTGTTTTCACAGCTTGCTACGAAGAAGGAGTAGAAGTTTTAAGTATCATTTTCCTCGATGGTGATGAAGCGGCCACCATCCACAGCACCATCCTTCCTGAATACCGACCAGTCGCCACAGTGGTGTAGGCTCAGCTTGTCGCCAGCCTTCTCATTGCCGAAGTTGTCCTTGCAGGTCAAAGGCCACTACTTGGAGCCTCTGCCAGGATGGATATCTCCCTCCACAGTAAAGCTGACCTGACAGATGGGCGAGCAGGAAATGCTGAAGCCGCAAGGGGCGCTAAGAGCTCCATCGACGATCCCGATGGACGCGCTGCTGCCTCGCTTGGCCAAGTTTTGGGCAGGCAGGTTCGAGACATTTGGGAAGAAGACTGCTTGGCGAGGCTTTGATGGTCCATGAAGTTTCAGTATTCTATCCGAGTGTGGCTGAGGGCGCTGTTTTCCATCACAGAGAACAAACTGGCCATAGCAGCAGCGAAAAGGACTGATCGGAGGGAAAAGGACATATTTGCGGGTTGGGGGATGACTTTGGCTTGGGAGCTTCAAGTGGCAGGCTTTGAGCATGGCGAGAAGATGAAGAGGTTGACATTGAGGGTGAGGGACTACCCACTGGCAGTCAGAAACCACTTCCTCATATCTCGAGCCAGATATTCCAAGACAAAACTACACAGGCCGGATACTGGCACCTACCCTACAACCATGAGGATTCTGTCCTCTAGGATATGATCAGTTGAAATAATTGAATTTTACAATTGAATCAGACTTCAGCCCCAACAGGTTCTCAAGAAATTGTTCCCAATATTACTGACCTAGATAACTCTTAGTTTAAATCATGAATGTAAATATGAAGAGCACCAATAGCTTACCATACTCTGAAATTATCATCCCTCGGGGTTTGACGCTCGGCTCACACTGCATACAGCCCATTACATGCAAATAAAGTCTCATCTTACGCCGCCGCATATGATAGCTGACGAGGTAGACATCATATGCTAATGACTTCCTGACAAATATGCGGACTCTACCTTGGTTCTACATTGCCAACATGTGCCTGGAGTGATATGATTCCAGATCTGGCGAGGTCTTGGGTGGTGGGCAGATCAATCAGCCCACATTACATCAGGCCAAACTGAGGGACCGTTCCACCACACGACGCTCATGATCTTGTGCCCAAAAGCAAGCATCGGGATAAGCCGAAAACAACTACCAAGAGAAAGAACCGGCAAATGATTGAGTTGTTGGTATCTATAAGTGTACGAATGTCCCCTAGAGTGTTTGGATCATCTACTTTCGCACCATGACAGCCATTTCGTCCCACTCCAACGTCCCCCGCTTTGGCCTCCCCAGGCAACTAGTCCCCAGATTCACTGCCCGGGCGGCCCGCTCCCTCCCCACTGTAGCAATTGTCACAACAGCAGCTGGTATGTACATACTCTTCAGAAGCGGGTGTTGCTCACAGTGTCCTTAGCAACTTATTACTGCACATATATACTTCTTTCAAAACAGTATCGAGCTGTTGTGCGTCAACATGATTTGACAGTACAAAGTTTGAAGGAACTGAGTGATCAAAAAGCTCAAAGACAATTGTACTTTCATGATGAAACGGTACAGGAGACGTCATGGTGGACAGCGTTTTGAAATTCACAGCATGTTAATTAATGCGATTATACCTGCCCCGATCAATTCGGCGTTCAATCTTTTCAAATTTCTGAAGTATATTCTGGATTACAGTCAAACCTTGATAGTTTGCTTGCTTGAGACCATCTATCTGTTCATGTTCAGTAGCATCGCTTTGTCTTGTTCAATTCCCCCCATTGTCCCATGCCTTGAGCAAACTTGTCTTGTTCAGTTAATCGGGCGTACAATTCCCCGTGAAAGCTTTGTGATAATCTAGAATTTGATCAACCTGGGCGGGAATCTCAGAAAACTCGTAAGCGCGAATTCGTTCACAGCTTACTCAATGACTCACGCATTAACATACCAGCCGCCGATCTTCAGCCGAGTGCACAAAAGTCACATCTACGCCAAAGGCTCTTCCATCTGGACTATCCTCTACCATAAGGAATGTCCGCTTCAGGTCATAAGAAAATCAACCTAAATACTTGCGCATAAAATCTAGCATCGTACCGGATCTTTGTTTACTCCCAACCCACGTGCAAATCTCAAATCTCCCGACAAGTGCCGAAGTAAGGACCACCTCTCAACCCCGTGACTTTATATAGACTCATAAACACAACATTCAGCAATGGACCCGGTCTTTGCAGTTGATGGCTTGACGCTGTCGCGAGCCAACGCCGAAGATATCCCCGCCATCAAGGCCATTGTCACGGAAGCATACACTAAATACATCGACCGCATCGGCAAACCACCAGCTCCAATGACCGCAAACTATCACGAACTAATCGCCTCACATGACGTCTTTGTACTGAAACTTTCATCAACAAATGACACGGTGGGGTCAATCGTTCTCAAAGACGACCCCAGCACCGACTCAGTTAAGGTCAACAATCTAGTGGTTGATACAGCAGCCCAGGGGTGTGGTCTTGGCGGTATCCTGATGCATTACGCCGAGGCCTTTGCAAAATCGAGGGGTCGGCCGGCGCTGAGTCTTTTCACAAATGCCATGATGTATGAAAACTTGACCCTATACCCAAAGATGGGATTTCGGGAGACAGAGAGGAAGAGTGAAGATGGGTATGAGAGAGTATACTATCGCAAAGAGCTGTCTTAATCCATCCTAGACACGAGTTAATAAAATGGTAACTGTATCCGTAGACGCGTCATGCAATGTTGTTCGAAGTATCTAGTGTCAAATTCAAGCCTTGGAGAGGTTCTCATGCTGAAGAGCGAAGAGTTCACTGCTAAAGCATGGCTGACCAATAAAGAAGAGCTGAAGGGCTTAGAAGAGACTCGTTGAACGATGGATGGGGCTGTGTCAACAAGACAGCGCCTTGGGTCTTACTCACATAGATTGATTATCAATGTTTCGGTTCCCAATGATCAAGTGAACGGCAAAGTTAACATTGACAGGTGAGACCGTAAAGTATTAACCGCGATGTGTATCTCCTGGAGCTTATTTTTAGCAGGATCTTTAACTCAAAAAGATGTCTTTGGGACACACTGATATATGAATCTATTGCAGATGTCAGCTTGCAACCGTAGGATGCAGGATAAGCTCTCATAAGCATTACACAGCCCATAAAAATCCCCTGCCTCCTCTTCATTCTTACTTGTGTGATTATGTCGAATAAGACAATTTCGACCTATAAACATGACAAAGATATCTCCACCTGAAATACCCACTCAATTCGGGTGATCAACAAAGATTTGATCCCCACCATTAATGCAGGGGAACCATTAAGTTAAGTCCACGAACGCCACATCCAATAGTGAGGACCATGTCCCGAGTCTATGCCCGTCTTGTTTACCTACCTCGGCGTCCGCAGCCACCGCAACGCTTTGAGATTTGTCAAGGCCAATAATTCTTTTTCAAGCGATCTTAGCGTAGCCGCGCTAGTCCGTCTGTGGACTGCGTTCTTTACGTTTGATGCTATTTCTGCCACGATTCCCAATGGCTGGCTGCCTAATGCAGATATCTAACGTGACCCAAGGTCAAGTGCCGACCTTTAGTTGATAGCATCGCTTTTCGGCACAAACCCTGCTTCCTCCCTCCTGGTTCGAATACGGAGGTCGTGCGGTGGGTACCGTAAAACGGAGGTGCTGGACTGAAAGTCCTACAATTGTGGAGAATGATTTTGTGATGACCTCGTATTCTCAGGTTGTACGAACAAGGAGGTGCTGCAAAGTGCATGCTGCAGTAGACCACTGTTGGCAGCGCACTTGCGGCTGAATTGCAGACGATGGAAACTATGCCAAGGCTTATCTTCTTACAGGACTATCATCCAACCTCTATGTTAAAGGGTGTGAGGATGACTTGATCAGCTTATCAGCCACAGTGAATTGGACATGCATATACTGCCTGAATTATTTACGGGGTTATACAAGACTCCCACAAGCTTGGGAATGTCATACTGTATAAAGTACATATCTGGGCGGAGTATACCTGTGCCAACATGACGAAATTACGTGAGAAGAATATGGAGGTGTATCTGTGGCTGTAAAGTAGACAGTGGACACAAGATTACAGGCTATGCGCGACTAATCACCTGAAATCCAGGAACACGATCAGCTAGCGCGCCGTGTGGTCGGCTACTTCTATGTTAAGCGTCATCTTCCCCACGATACGCGAAGGTCAGCTGGCCTGAAACAATCTAGCACCTTCCTGGCCAATTGTAACGTTGGCGATTTCGTAAAATTAACTTTGGGGGCAACAAGCCTCAACTATTAAGCTAAATTAAATCTGTAAGCCTGCGGGCCAGCAACGGCCGTGCATCAATTATTGGAACATCTTGCAGGTAGCTGAAAACGAGGAGTTGTTAATAAATAGGTTGTTCTCTGTCCGTATGATGATTGAAATCACAGGCTTTCGTCTTATCATTCTTTGGGCTGTACGTGACACTTGTCGTTGCCTTCTAACTCATCCAAAATGAGGTCTCTTTTGACACTCGCCCTCTGCTTCAGCAGCGTCAGTGCTGTTGCAATTAACCAATCACACAAGTCAGCACATGCTAAAGCCAATGCCGGGACCTTGCAAAACTTGAGCATGAGGGCATCAGCTCCCATAGGAAATGCCATCAACCGCAACGGATGGTCTGTTACCTGTGATAGCGCGCAACAAGGCAATGAGTGCTCCAAAGCCATTGATGGCGACCGTAATTCTTTCTGGCACACTACCTATGGGTCCAGCGACCCGAAACCTCCTCACACTTACACCATCGACATGAAGTCTACCCAGAATGTCAACGGTATTTCTGTTTTGCCCCGTCAAGATGGGAATGCCAATGGCTGGATTGGTCGGCACGATGTCTTCCTGAGCACAGACGGGCAGAATTGGGGCAGCGCTGTCGCGACTGGTACTTGGTACGCTGACAGCACGGAGAAATACTCCAATTTTGAGCCTATTCGCGCTCGCTATGTGCGTCTTGTTGCCCTTGCTGAAGCAAACAATCAACCCTGGACCAGCATCGCCGAGATCAACGTCTTCCAAGCCAACTCGGATCCCAACAACAGGCCTCGATCAGAAGTCGGAGGCTGGGACGTCACACTTGACTTCCCCATCGTTCCTGTGGCCGCTGCAGTCGAGCCAACATCAGGAAGGGTACTTGTCTGGTCTTCCTACCGTAACGACGCATTTGGAGGATCTCCCGGTGGCGTGACCCTAACTTCGACGTGGGACCCTTCGAGCAATGTTATTTCTCAGCGCACTGTAACTGTGACGAATCACGACATGTTTTGCCCCGGCATCTCTATGGATGGGAATGGGCAGGTCGTGGTAACAGGTGGTAACAATGCTCAGAAGACTAGTCTTTACGATTCTTCTAGCGATAGCTGGACTCCAGGACCTGATATGAAGGTTGCACGTGGTTATCAGTCATCAGCCACTCTATCCAATGGACGTGTCTTCACCATTGGCGGCTCTTGGAGCGGAGGTGAATTTGAGAAGAACGGAGAAGTCTATGACCCATCTTCCAAGACCTGGATATCACTTCCCAAAGCCCTGGTCAAGCCGATGCTGACGGCTGACAAGCAAGGCATCTACCGTGCCGATAACCATGCATGGCTTTTCGGTTGGAAGAAGGGATCGGTCTTCCAAGCTGGACCCAGCACTGCTATGAACTGGTATTATACCAGCGGCAGCGGTGATGTCAAGTCAGCTGGAAAGCGCCAGTCGAACCGCGGTGTTGCCGCAGATGCTATGTGCGGAAATTCTGTCATGTACGACGCCGTCAAGGGCAAAATCCTCACCTTTGGCGGCTCCCCTGACTATCAAGATTCCGATGCTACTGCCGACGCTCACATCATCACGCTCGGTGACGCCGGGAACGCGCCCCAGACTGTCTTTGCTAGCAACGGCATGTATTTTGCCCGCACCTTTCATACCTCTGTTGTCCTCCCTGATGGATCCGTTTTCATCACCGGTGGTCAAAAGCGCGGTATTCCATTTGCCGACTCAACGCCCCAACTTACTCCTGAAATCTACGTGCCTGACGTTGATACTTTCTATACTATGGCGCCCAACTCGATTGTCCGAGTTTACCACAGTATTTCCCTACTGCTGCCTGATGGCAGAGTCCTGAACGGTGGCGGCGGTCTTTGTGGAGATTGTTCCACCAACCATTTCGACGCCCAGATCTTTTCGCCGCGTTATCTTTACGATAGCAACAACAAACTTGCTACACGCCCGAAAATCACCAAGGTTTCTACAAAGAGTGCCAAGGTGGGTAGCAAAGTCACCATCTCGACAGATGGTTCTATCAGTAAGGCGTCGTTGATCAGATACGGCACATCGACTCACACGGTCAACACGGACCAGCGTCGTGTTCCCCTGACATTGACAAAGAACAGTGGAAATAGCTATTCGTTCCAACTCCCCAGCGACTCTGGAATTCTTTTGCCTGGATACTGGATGTTGTTTGTGCTGAATTCGGCGGGTGTGCCAAGTGTTGCGAGTACGCTGCTTGTTACACAGTAATTTTAGAATGTTTCTTTGAATTGTTAGATATTAGTATTTGTAATTCTCTTGTATATTTTACGGCATTATCTGGTCGATCTTTAGGTGGTTCAACAGCTGATCACGGATTTCACAGACGTGGTCAATACACTGTCGACTGTTATGATACTATAGTGATACCGTCCCAAATTGATAAGTCAACACTTTCTCACCAAGCGGTTCCACCACTCCAGACGCCAGCTGTCCGGTAATAATCTAAAGTCCCCTACCAGTTGAAAAGCACCATGTCATCCGCATCTGTGAGCGCAACTGGATTCACCCGTAGGCTTCTCACATGACTGGCAATCTCGCCTGATGTTTCTGCAGCTTCCGTATTTGTGTCTTTTGTTCTAAGAACAATCGAGAAGCAGAACTTGACCCGGACAATGGTGTCCGTATTGGAGTACCTCATGTAAATTGTTTTTGCAGACCTTTGTGTCAGTAAATATTGACTCCATGAAGAAATTGTATGGCATACTCAGCCTTTAGTAAATCGCTTAATTCTTGGTACAATACAGCAAGGAAGTATCAACAGCGAGAGTTGAGATGATACAATCGACCCGACCTGTTTGAGTGGTTTTCAAACACAGGAGCAGCATTGAAATTACTATGGCATATATATCAGCCAGGGATATATCAATATCCTTATAAATATCCTTATACCACAGAATTGGCTTGAGTTTGTCGACAAGGGGATACCAGCTATAGGCTCAATATAGCGTAAAATCATCAAACAGATCAAAAACCCTCTTCGTGTCCCTGAAACCCCCACCTGACCTTGGTCCATTGCAACAACTGGATGACTTGGCTAGTACGAGTGCCCTCGTTTTCGCATTATTGGCTTGATTTCCATATCCCGAACGGCATTGAACATCAGCCTGATGCCACATAATACTTGTGCTTCTCACAGTAGCGAAGTCCCGACCACTGCTCCCACCAAAAACCACAGTTATCACATTTGACCATCCACTGAACCAAGTAGAACCTGCCGCAATAATGCCACCCCGCTCCGATTCTACTTCTAACCCACGCCTTGCAAGTATCCGACTGCGAATTGTACTGCGTCTGTGTATAATGATGCGAGCAAGTAACCATTTTCTACTTGTGTCAGTCTTCATAGCTCAGCGCGTATGTAAGTTAACTCACAACAAAAAGAGGCAGATCGATATTAAAGATAATGATATCTGAAACCAAGAGTCAAAATTACTCAATGAGTTGATTTCGATCGCTCCGAGGGGGGAGTGCGCCGCTACATATACATCTTGGGTAGCCAGAGTTGAGAACTACATTTAGTCCCGGAAGAGAATATGAACGGTTACGCCGCCAATGGAGGGTATGCACTGCAACGCATCGCTACGCAAGCTCACCTGCCTCAGTCTGCATCCACCACCCGTTATCATACGATCCCGGAATACAATTATGCCAATCATCTACGACTGTGTGCCAGCCATCAAGCAACCAATGTGACCTAAAACCGACAGGCAGCCGCGTTTTGCTTCGGAACAAAGTAAGCTGTGATCCTACGCCAAAAGATGGTGAACTTGTAACATATTCGCATACCATCTTGCAAGCATGAAGAACGTTACATGCGATTTGACCACCACGCCAATGACTCACCCTGATATGACAAATATCTTGATTAATAACAGTAGTGATCCTCACGATAGTACTCGCGGTCTGTATGCCTCTTGTATTATATCATCGCTTATCGATTAACCTAATAGAGATATAAGAGGGTTAAAGAACTACTTATATAAGCGCTATATTAGACAGGATTTCTCCTCCTAAAGAATTATAGATGGTAAGAAATAAATCGTTATTTAACTTATAACTCTCTGGTATTAAAAATAGTGCTAAATACTAAAACTAATAATAATATCCAAATTATTCCACACTACTTATAATAGAGCATGCCTTGAAAAGTACAGTTTTAGGATAATATGTTAGGGTGACATGTATAATATACGTAATTGGCGATAGCTGACACAGCACTCATGATGTGATGTACCAGATAAAATAGCCTGCTCTCAGCCGCACGACTTGTTGTGATACTTGCTTTGATGGAAAACAGGCTCTGAAAGCGGGGTTTATATTACTGTGAGCTGTCGTATGCGACCACGCAATAAACAATTGAGTCGCATGTGGAACAGTAAGCCGCCCTGCCTGCGGTTGGATCGTCAGATTATCGTGCATTCGTTCACCACCTGTAAGATATGGGGGCCTCATTTGACTTTCTCCAATAGCAGCCCATCTTTAGATATTCTACCCAGAAGCGCTACAAGTATTTCACCCCTCAAACTTACCTGGAGGACCAAAAAGGTTTAGAACGATCCGATTTAGTCTTGAGATACGCAATGTCCCCATAGGCAAAGGTAGAAGGTTCAAAAGCTCCTTTAAGCTCGGCACACATGGATTCAAGTTCGCAGACCCTCGTACACAATGCACGTAGCTCAAAGAGAAGGAGTCGGTGCTACAAGAGTACGTTCCGGAGATGAAGTCGTGCTTGGCACCCAGTGAAGGAGTTCTGAGAGTGGTCCCTTTGGACCATAGGGTGCATCGCACCTTTGCTATGTCGCACACGGCGCATCACCTAAACGATAACATGATCAGGGCGAATATAGATCGAATAAAGTTCTCCAAACGGACCGTGGATCTTGAAGATGTATAATTCGTCCGAGTCAGATACAGGAAGCCGTACGTCCGTTCTTCCAATTGTATCGTATAGATCTTCCCCCCGAAGTCGCAAGCATGATAGAATGTCTACATAGAACTCTCCAGTTTAATCAAGAATCTGAGTTGCGCGAAAGTCTTGAGCTTAGGTTCTTGGTATTTCCTGCATCGTAAGGACTGTGTGGACCACTAGTTGAAGGCAACAATAATTGAGGACAGCCAGACCGAACATGATAGTGTAGTTCTCAATCATATCTACGTGATTCAAATTATGCCTGAATGTCAACTCGTGTCTTGCTGGGCTGTTCACTAACGGAACTATTACCGAAGCTTGACTTGCTGGAACGTTCCATTGGTAGCTACAGATTAGGAGATCATGGAATGTTCATGTAGTCGTCATTGTATAACACTGGCCTGAGTTTGCTTCTATTTTACAACATGTTCCGTTCGATTAGGAATGGCTTTACGAGTACTTCGCCCTTTTTGAACAAGTATCCTACATCTATCATGACCACTCAAGAACGTATGCCCTCACCACGTATGGGACAATCATATTATTAATTGTAGATTGAAGGCTTAGTTGTACACAGGATCGCAAGGAATTTTTCATTGGCTGTAGATTTATCCCATAACCTCTGAATGGTAGTGAAGGAGTCATGGTACATTGAGGTGCGCTGCTCTTTAGATCCACGCCTCTCACCGGGCTCGGGTTAGTGTTGGCCGATTAGTGGTGTTAGCGGTGGTCGAAATGCAAAATTGGAGACGTCAGAAGGGACTCCACCACATTAGTGGGCCTTGATCTTGTTATAAAAGACGAGATCCAGTGACCTTTACATGTCCAAATTATTACTTGTTTTTGCAGATACCTCCTTCTCGTTGCATCAATATCTTTTATCATGGGGTTGAATGCAATAGACGTACGCTTTGAGCATTACCGTCATCCCAACACTTTGGGCGTTCACGAAGACAGGCCACGGATTTCCTGGCGTTTCGATAACGCCCCTCCCAACTTCGAACAAGATGCTTACGAGATTCGTCTTGACAAATCATTCGGGCAAGATAAAGAGCATCTGGGCACATTTCAAGTCAAATCATCGCAGTCTTATCTTGTCCCGTGGCCGTCTGAAGAGGCGCTCACGTCTCGTCAGCGATACACTGTCTCCGTCAGAGTGCGGGGCAAGGGACAGAGCGACTTTACCGAATGGAGTCAAGATGCTTGGTTGGAGACAGGCCTCCTGAGCCGCGGCGACTGGAAGAGCAAGTTCATCTCCGCGCCTTGGTCCGACAAAGATGTCAACAAGCCAAAGCCTGAGGATCTCTTCCGCAAGCCGTTTTCGCTCAATGCTGAGGTTAAGTCAGCAAGACTGTATATAACTGCTCAAGGCGTGTACGAAGCGGAGATCAATGGCACCCGCGTTGGTGATCATTTTCTAGCACCGGGCTGGAGCTGCTACGATGACCAGTTGATGTATCAGACGCACGATGTCACTGATCTTCTCAAAAGCCGAAATAACTGCCTGGGAATTCGTCTAGCAGAGGGTTGGTTCACTGGCCGACTAAGCTTTGACGGCGGAAGGCGGAACGTGTACGGCTCACGCACCAGTCTCTTGGCACAGCTTGAAGTGCAGTTCTCGGATGGATCCAGCCAAGTTATTGCATCGGACAATAATTGGGCGGTAACCCAGGGTCCCATTCGTCAGGCCGAACTCTATGATGGAGAGAAGTATGATTCCGCGGCGGAAATACCCGGGTGGTCTTCGTACAGTTCTACTACTGGAAATTGGGAGTCTGCGGTAGAACTTCCCTTCATATCTGATGAGATCAGCCTGAACGCCGGTCATACTGAACCTGTCCGACGCATTGAGACGCTTCAGCCCATCAATCAGATAGCTACCCCCTCCGGACACACGGTACTCGATTTTGGCCAGAACTTGGTCGGATATGTTCGCATCAAGGCAGTCAAGGGCACTCGTGGTCACAAAGTCATCATACGCCATGCCGAGGTTATGGAGAACAATGAACTAGGCACAAGGCCACTCCGGAAGTGCGATGCCACAGATATATACACCCTTCGAGGAGATCCTAAGCCCGAGACCTACGAGCCCAGGTTCACTTACCACGGTTTCCGCTATGTGCAAGTTGACGATTGGCCATCGGCAGACCTAGACGTGTCTCAATCACTTGAAGCCGTTGTGTGTCACACCGATATGGAAGAGCAGGGAACCTTTGCGTGCTCCAATGACAAGTTGAATAAGCTATTTAGCAACGTGCGCTGGAGTATGCGAGGCAACTTCTTTTCCATACCTACAGACTGCCCCCAGCGTGATGAGCGACTTGGCTGGACAGGCGACTTGGCTTTGTTCGCGCCGACCGCTACTTTTCTCTACGGCTGCTACCCAATTCTTCGCGACTGGCTCAAGGGTGTTTGGTACGATCAACAGCAGCAGGGAGGTATTCCACCCATGGTTTCGCCCAATGTCCTAGATAAATGCAGGATATGGGGCCCCGTTTGGCCCTGCGCTATCTGGCATGACGTCGTTGTTTTGGCTCCCTGGGCTTTGTACCAAGAAACCGCAGATGCCACCATTTTGGCTGACCAATTTGAGTCTATGGAGACTTGGTTGCGAGTCATTCCAAGGAACAAAGATCAATGCACCCATCTTTGGGATTTCAAGGCTGACCAACTTGCGGTATGTGTGTCTGTCACAACATGAGAACTCTACTGATCGCGTTAGGACTGGCTTGATCCCAGCGCACCCCCAGATGATGCCGCTAAAGCTACAACAGACCCTCCGCTAGTCGCCAACGCTTTCCTCATCCACTGTCTAGACATCATGCACCGAGTTTGTGCTGTTTTAGGAAAGGATGAGTCCGCTTCTTCTTACAAGAAATGGGCCGCAAACGCTCGGTTGGAATTTGCACAGGAATACGCCTCGCCAAGCGGCCGCCTGGTATCCGACACCCAAACTGCTTACTCCCTCGCCATCTGCTTCGACCTCCTTGCGGACGAGCAAATGTCTCGTGCTGGTTCGCAACTAGCAGACATCGTGCGAAGAAATGGTTTCCGCATCGGTACTGGATTTGCCGGAACGCCTTATGTATGCGAAGCCCTTGTCCGGACAGGCCACAGCAACGTCGCCTATGCCATGCTTTTGAACGAGCAATGTCCATCTTGGCTTTATGCAATTTCCATGGGTGGGACTACAACGTGGGAACGATGGGATAGCATGCTACCAGACGGGTCCGTCAACCCTGGCGAGATGACAAGCTTCAACCATTACGCTTATGGAGCTGTCGCCAAATTCATGGTCGAGAGAATTGCCGGATTACAACAGGTTGAGGCCGGGTGGAAGAGATCCAGGGTGCAGCCCGAGATCGCGGCCGACTTTACCTGGGCATCTGCCTCGCATCTAACGCCTCACGGAAGGGTCTCTAGTTCCTGGAAGCTCGACGAGGCTGAGAAGATTCTTTGTGTCGATGTTGAGGTTCCACCCGAGACAGCAATGGAGGTTGTCTTGCCGAGTAGCAATAGTACTAGAACTGAGGTCGTCGGTCCAGGCAAGTGGTCATTCAAGGTGGAATATGAGAAACAGGGAGAGTGGCCTGTGAAAGAGATCAAGTTCATCCTAGCAAAGATTGTAGAGGAATTTGAGAAGGCTGAGCGAGAAAGCTCGTAAGATTTCAGGCATAGGTTGGATAGCGAGTTTTCGGTGCTGTCATGACCGAAATTGAAGACACTACTTGATCCATAACTTGTGCCTCTAAAAGCTTGTGTTGACACCAAGTTACGAAATCTCTCTTCCTTGCTTCTTGTTGTCTCCGCGCTATTTAGTCTCGAACAGTCACGGTTCTCGGACTGAGTCCAAGCATGACAAGCCATCGGCTGGAAATGACCCTAGCTTCGGAGGGCTCAATTGCGAAATGGCTCTCGATGTCTGACGCCTGGTGTATCCAACTCAAGAACTATTCAGGAGTTCAACAAAATGTATACTATAGCTCTTCGGCTTCCCCGCCTCAATGGCACCAGAAACCTCATTTCGGTGCATTGCAACCCGAACTGCTGGTAGACTTTGCACGATCACACGATTCGCCGCGCAGCTGGATGAGGAGATTCTGGCCCGGATTTGGGGTAACCAATCATACAGACTCAAAGCCGGACCAGGCTTTTATAGCTCCGGCTTTGGTCGATTCCTATTGGTTTCTCGACTCATGATCCTTGCCCGAGTCTCGAACCGGGAACCCTGTAGCTTTTTCTCCATCTGGGGCCCCGCACTTTGGATCTGGAGTAACTTTAACATCTGGGGGTGTGCTACCGTTTTTCGGCATGATCGTCGATTTCTATATATACCTTGGGTCTTCTTGCTTCATGATCCTTTCCTCTGGCCATTATAGCATCGACAATCTACTCATAGCGACAATCTCCTCTATCTGACAGACACCATCTACCGATTCCACCATGGAGAAACCCGACTCGCCCTCCCACGTGGAGCGATCAGACTCCAACACCGTCGACATATCGCCGGACCAAACCCGCGGCCATGCCATTCAGCAACAGGAACATAACCGAACCTATCTACAAACCCTTCGCAAAGACCCATGGCTCCTCCTCTGGATCGGGGTGATGCTGTGGACTTTGATCGTCCGTGGCTTCGAGAACCAGTCATCTGGTTCAGTCATTAGTATCCCTGTGTTCAAACAGCGATTTGGCAAACAACTAGATGATGGATCATACTTTATCGAAACAAGCTGGCAATCTGCTCTGAGTGGTGGTTCCAACGGTGCTGCCATTCTGGGCGCCTGGGCTTCCTCATACTTTGCAGACATCATTGGGTTCAAGCCAGTCATCCTGATCGCTGCAGCCATCAACATCGGATCTGTCGGGGTTGAGTTTGCTTCAACATCGATTGAGATGTTCTTTGCTGGTAAAATGATCAACTTTATTGCCATTGGAGCCTTCCAAAACCTCTGCACAGCCTACGTCGCTGATGTCTCGCCCCTGGCCATTCGATCTACCACCATCGGCTTCTGCAACCTCGCTCAATGCATCGGTCCTTTCATCTCTGCTATCTTGTCCAACTTTAGCTCGCAGTGGGAGAGCAATTGGTCGTGGCAGTCGCTAATTGTCGCTCAGTGGGGTTTCGCGGGGGTCGCCTTGGTCGGACAGCTCCTCATGCCCGAGTCTCCGGTGTACCTGGTCCGCAAGGGCAAGATGGAAAAGGCTCGCAAGGCTCTTCAGCGCATGTACACGAGCCCCGAGGATACGGATGGCCATTTGGAGCGTATCAAGTTGACACTGGAAGAGGCAGAGTCGAAGAATCTCGGATCCTTCATGGATTGCTTCAGAGGCACTAATCTACGACGCTCTCTCATCGCCATCATGGTTTTCCTCTCCGAGCCCATGTCTGGCCTGGGATTCGTGTCCAACTACGGTGCATTGATGTATCAGTACCTTGGAATCAGCGACAAGAAGTCTTTTGAGATCCAGATTGGCGCTCAGATTCTTTCAATGTCTGGTGCGACCATCGCTTTCCTCGTCGGCGACTTTTACGGACGCCGACCCATGTATCTGATCGGATGCGTCGCCCTCTCGTGTCTTCTCATCTGCATGGGAATCTCAGGATCCATCAACACTACCGCCGCTGTCACAGCCTCTGTCGGATTCTACACCATGTACAACTTCTTCTACAACGTCGGTGTCGGCTCTACCGTGTACACCATCGCAGGTGAAATCCCTACCTCGGTCCTGCGCACCAAGACTCTGGCCATCTCCATTTCTATCTCCTCCGCAGTCAACACCATGTGGTCGTTCGTTGCTCCTTACATCTTTAATCCTGGCTACGGCAACCTCAAGGCAAAGATCGGCTTCATGTATGGCGCTTTCATGATCGTCTTTGCCGTTCTGGCTTTCTTCTTTGTGCCTGAGACACGTATGAGGAGTTATGAGGAACTGGACGAGCTTTTCATCAACAAGGTTCCTACTCGTCAGTTCCGCAATTATGTCACCGTGGCTGAACGGCGTGCGGAGGAGGCTTATGCTATTGAGAATGCAGCCAAGGGTAAGGCCCAGGAAGTCTAGGGGCCTTGGTGTCGGCGTAGTTTGTCTGGAGGTTCTTCTGTCGGATTGCACTTGGTATCTATAGCAAGGTTTTGTACTATAATTAATTTGAGTAATTCTCTTCTTCGCACATCGTGACTTAAGACTCGAAGTAACTTGCAATGTCACCATCGACATCGTAATTCTGTATATCCATGATCATGGCCTGTGTCACACGGCCTCGCTCCAGGTGCAGCCCTCCACTAGTCAAGTCAGTATACGAACCATCCCAGTTATTATCCGTCTTGTCCTCAAGTGCAAGAGCATGAGCGATAAGAAACTTGACCATCCATTTGTCAAACCGATACGACTCTGTATTCATTGACCTGATGCAGTTGTTTTGGAATACTACCAGACGACGAATCTGTTGCTGTTAGCATATACTATAATCACCATGGAAGGCTCATCTTTACCATCATATCCACGCTTGGCCAGTAGCCTCTTAGCTGTACCAGTGACTCGAGGTTCGACCCCAGGCGTTCCCGGGAGTTATCGAGTTCATGTGACTCCCCAAAGAGGTAAGTATGCAGGAGTACTGACGATGACACAATAGTGACGTGGCCGACGATGTTGTACAGGGCTTCAGCCCCAGTGACTTCACGCGAGGCTTTGAGAACATCGCAAACGATTGCAGCATGTGCTTTGCAGGAGTCTGCGTATTTCTTCCCGTTTCGAGTAGGAGGTCGTCGATGGTCCAGATAATGGTAGAACAACAATGTGTAGTAATGATGGTAGCCAAGATGGAAAGCCACAAACACACGACCCAGGCCGCGACTGGCAAATTCTTCCAGGTTCTCTCTGGAAAACATCAGTCCAGGTCCGACAGACTCTTCGAAAGCGCCTAGTTCGAATTCGAGACGTTGAACGGATTCCTCTATCATGTCTTCGTTCCATTCGACTGTATCCGCAAGGTCTTGGTGAAGATGCTGTATCTGGGTATATATCTCAACCAACTTGACCATATGAGCCCATAGTCCAGGCTTCCATTCAGAGTCGTCAATGTCAGCATCTCCTGGTTTCATGTTGAAGAAGACGTGTTCGTCCATCGGTGGTCGTGGTTGATTGGCCTGCCATTTGAATTGGCGAGATAGGTTGGAGCCGCCACTGGCCCAAGTGTCGATGATGAAGCACGTCCAAAATATTCGTCTTTTAACCTCGCGGGTAATCCCGTCGTCTGTCTCGGAAGGGGTCCCTAAGTTGAGAATCTGGGTCATCCTGCTAGCCAGTCCTGGGATGGTGGTCAGACAAAGTATTGCAGTAATCTGAACGAAGCGTAGTGTACGGTCATACCAAAATACAACGATTCTGCATCTGCATTGCCGTCTCCTAAGAAATTATTTCCGACTAAGATACAAGCTTGAACATTTTCGATACAGATATTCTCAAGGTTGTCCTTCAATGCAGCGCAGGCCTTTTTTCGATACACACCGCCACGAGCAGCGATGTCTGGCTCTGTGGCAAATCTGTAGTAGTTAGTAATCACTCTTATTCCATTAGACAAAGTCCGAATGATCAGATACCTTGCTGACATTCCCATCATAGCCAGGACAACTGGCTCGGAGGCAGTCCCTCTAGCAACGCTCGCTTTGAATGTGGGCTCGTGAAAGAGACTGTGAGGTGAGTCATGGATGAAACGAAAGTAGAGGTCCACCAAGTAAACGTGCTCATCCTGAGTATTTGTGGCTGGGTTGGGGGCTAGGGACATTTGGCGTGATGGTTTCCTGGGTAGGCCCAAGCCGTTGGTAAAAGCTGAACATTTCAAGTTCCGCGAGAGACATTCAACACACGCGGCATTGTCTCGTCTATGGCATCTTCTCTTACCGCTCCTGCATTGTAAGCATGCAGTCGTCGGTCGCATATTTGTGGCAATTGCGTCAACAGACTATGTTGTGACGGCTGTGCACCTCAACGTCTCGAAGAGGTTCCAAAGCCAGGAGTCGATATGACAAGATTGGTGACGAGGAAAGACTGGGGTTTTGGCGCCTCTGAGCGTTCACGTCCCTAGTTGTGGCCCGCTAGACCCAAAGCAGAACCCCAAACGTCAATCAAGACTATAGCATGATGATGGGTAATCCATGTTTTCTCGTTAATATTAAGTCTGTGTTTATGGTATGGTAAAACCGTCGAATAGTAATAATACTTTCCCTGTTTTCACAATAAGAGACAAAAGTAGCTGAACAGAAATGACTTGTATAATCAGTAGCCCTAGATGGTATAAACGCTATTCCTTGCACTTTTCCTCTAAACTCTATAACCTTGCGGTGATCCCAATGCTGTCTTTTTCGTTCGTCGTAATCATCTCAGAGTGTGAAATTCTGCCGTAATGCGCGCGCGTGTGCAAGTCCCGGTGCTTGTGCGGAGCGAAAGGTTGAGAGGCTGGTTTGAAAGCTGTTTTGGAACGATTTCAATGGTAAATCACTATATTCTCTTAATACACGTTTCTTGTCTCGTAAAATATGGGTAATGTCTTTTCCCTCACCATTCATCGCTTTTGGAAACCGTTTGACATCCAATGCCTCCAATGAAATCCTTAGCTTCAGTCTCTGTATCCACGATCGTCAACTTGTTCCCTGCGCGATCGTGACTGATCGTCAAAACACCTGAAGGATCGATGATGACCACTGGTCTGCCATCTTCTATTAACCGCGTAATATCGGCTCGGATAATTTGCTGTGCCACGGCGTTGAAGGAGAAGACGTCGCGGAAGGAAAAGATGACAGCGCACGCAAACCGCGCTCCACCAGAGCCAGGATCTTCTGGGTTTGGTTCTCCCAGCTCTCGTGTGATGGCGCGAGTGAGTCGCTCTGAGCCTGCAAAGCGTACGACTCCGCGAAGGCTGAAAATAATTACCTCCTTGTCGCAGTTTGCGTGGTGTGGCCCATTCTCGCCCGGGACGATCGTGGCTATGGATGTGCGCACAGTCGCTTGGGCAATCTGGCTGACATCCATCATGTGCAATCCCATATCACTCGAAAGTTGCTCACATATGGCTACTCCTCGAACACTGTTTCCCCGTGAGTCGAGTTTGGGAGAGAGGACGGCGATACCCATCTGGCCGGGCAAAGCGCCGATGATACCGCCAGCTACACCACTCTTTGCAGGTATACCAATTCTTGACATCCAATGGCCAGCAGCGTCATACATTCCACAAGTGGCCATAACAGAGAGGATTTGGCGAACACTATCCTGGGCAATGATTCGTTCACCAGAAACAGGATGGATACCTGCGTTGCATAGCGTCGCAGCCATCATTGCCAAATCGCGAACATTAACATTAATGGCGCACTGACGAATGTATCCCTGAACAATCTGCTGCGCATCGCCTGTGATAATGCCAGCGGCCTTGAGCATGTAGCCAATTCCCATGTTGCGGTCAGCACCTCTTAGCTCTGCATGGTAAACCTCTTCGCACACATGCAATTCCCGACCAGCCAACTTGGACAACGCCTTGAGGATGCGCTCTGTTCTTTGATCGTTGGTCCAGTCGGGACCGCCAATAAGTGAGTGGGCGGTGATAGCTCCGGCATTAATCATGGGGTTCATTGGCCGGTTCGTGCCGCGTTCCAGGGAAAGGCTGTTAAACGCGTCTCCCGAAGGTTCCACGCCGATCTTCTCCAAAACCTTGTCCAACCCGGCATCCTCAATAGCGAGCGCGTAGACAAAAGCCTTTGAAATGGACTGAATGGAAAACTCAACATCATCATCTCCGGTGGAGTAGACTTGGCCATCGACCATCGCCAGGGCGACAGCTATTTTGGAGGTGTCGGCCTTGGCCAGGGTTTCGATGTAGTCAGCGGGCTTGCCCCCATCGATGGGGCGAGCCTTTTCCAGGACCTTGTTGAGATAGTCGGGAATAGGGGATTTCATTGCGCCTCTTGATTGCGAATTATGGCTAGTTTGAAGAGGAAAAGTACAGAGTTTTTTTTTCCAAGGCTTGTAATCTTGTGGGAATGTCGTAGAGCAAGGGCCAACGCAGGTTTGCAAAATTGGTCATCCAATAATGACGAAGCTTGACAAAGGGAATCTGTTTTTTGAGCGACTAGTAGTGACCCACTGAAGATCTTTCTAGGGCGACGCGAATGACGATAGGGTAGGATGTTCTGACGTGTGTCGGTTTCAAGTGAAAGTGTTTTGAACAAATTGAGATACTTACAACCGATATGTAATATATATTCAACAAGAAACTTTACGTTAGGGCATTTTCCCCAGTGTCAAGATGTGTCGTGAGAAAGTCAGTGCGTGCTGACCCTGGTAGTATATTCTCCGGCTCGACGTTTATTAAGTTTGAAGGATCAATGTCGGTGTAAGATTTACCGTGACACGGGGGGACTATTCCTGATCCTTTGGCTATGTTAGACATCGTGTCAAGTCATGTGGTTCAATGGAATCGTTGTTGTTAGATAATGTCAAATAGAGAAGTCCTATAGCGCATTATGCGCTGAATCATTGATGGATTCTTCAAAACAAAAGCCGTGTCTCTCAATAGCGACATTCGAAACCTAACCGATCTTGATTGCTCTGCGTTCGACAATCTCATGATTCTTGTACGCTGCTACAAGTCGTACTTACATTATGAACTTGATCAACCAATTCATCGATTCATGAATGATTAAGTAGGTAAATATTCCGTTGATGGCTCACAGAATTGAGATCAGCGGGCGCATCATCTCATTATGTTAAAATAACATAACTCTGAAAACTCAATTGGTACACGTGGTACACCCATTCGCAGTAGCATCCCGAGCGGGCCGTCTCGTGATGTTGTTTTCTTTGAATCTCTTACGTATGGTGTTTTTGGTAGTACGTACCGAACCACAGTTTTGGGTGGATTGCGGTGACTAGACGCGTTTCAAGGTGCGGTCTAGACTCTCGAGTTACCACAATTTGACAGGTTATGGGTAGTGACTCACTGGCGATTGCTTATTCGACAAGCTGTCGCCCTGGAGTCTTGTCACAGAACTTCATCTTTTTGTTCGCGCTGAGTACGTATCCAAATGGCGGGAGATTGGCCCCAGCTTTTATCCCTGCTACAGACCAAAAACAAGCTTTACTTAGAGTTACGATCCTTGCTGTTGCCCCTGTCAATTGTCTCATTGAAGCGTGAAATCATTGGACAATGGACATACTGCGCCACCACCGTCAACAGATAGACTAACATGAACCTAGATCTGCCCCCTCTTGAACTCTGTTCAACCTCATTTCCTCCCTTCCCCCTCTTTCATCCACTTCCGAGCCGTATCTACTGAAGCTTTGCGTGTGTCTACTCATACTTCGTGCTGCTGACCATGGCGAGCAATATCCTCCCAGGCCACGACGGCAACGGGCATCATGCGTCAGGACACAGAGACGAATCAACCCCGCTTCTGCCACATTCATCTAGTAACATTTCTCATGAAGGAGAGAGTGGAAGAAGCGGATTTCACCCGCGTCACTTTTTAACCGTTCTCTGGCGAAGCTCGTGCACTGCCTCCAAATGGGTCAACGTGCTCTGGCCTTTTGTACCCGTTGCGATCATCCTTCAGTTCTTCCCAGGTCTTCATCTCTGGAAGTTTGTGATTGCATACATTGCCGTCATTCCCACTGCCAACCTGCTGGGTTTCGCTGGACAAGAGTTTGCACGAAAATTACCAAAGGTAATTGGTATAATCATCGAGACGACGTTTGGATCAATCATCGAGATTATCCTCTTTATTGTCCTACTGTCCAAGCATGAATCCGACACTTCAGAAGATAATGGAGACGAGGGAAATCTGATTCCAATCATCCAGGCCGCGATTCTCGGCAGCATCTTGACCAACCTGCTACTTTGCCTTGGACTGTGTTTCTTTTTTGGCGGACTCAAACAGGCCACACAGAAATTCCACGCCATCGTGTCAGAAGTTGGAACTGGACTTTTGCTGGTCGCCGCCTTTGGCCTCCTCATCCCAAGCGCATTCTATTCTGCCCTCAAAGCCGAGGTTGTACCCGACTTTCCAGGTTTCAGAGTGCTGCACGAGAAGTTTACAGAGGGCAAGCTGCAGGATGATATTCTTTACATTAGTCGAGCGACATCTGTTGCACTGATGATTGCTTTCTTCCTCTTTATCTGGTACCAGGCTAGCAGCCGGCACAGCATCTTTGACGAAGTGATTGAGATGGACGAGCATCGGGATGCGGACCGCGAGGCTGATATGGAGAAGCCAAAGTTTACCATGACCGAGACAGTCGTTGCTCTTCTTATTGCTCTGGTGTTCGTGACTGCCCTGCTCATTTTTCTAGTCGAAGAGATTGAACATGTTGTCGAGAGCGGTGTGCCAGATCAGTTCTTGGGTCTTATTCTTCTACCCCTTGTTGAGAAGGCCGCGGAACATCTGACAGCTATTGATGAAGCATGGGGTAAGTGATTCATTGATTCTTAAAGCCCGAAATCTAACAAATCTTCCAGATGGTGTGATTAACGTTGCTCTGTATCACTGTTTGGGGCCATCTATCCAGACGGCACTCTTCAACGGCCCACTGGTCGTCCTCGTCGGCTGGGCTATCGGAAAGCCCATGGACCTGAACTTTGAGATCTTCATGATTGTCCTACTCGTTCTCTCTATCCTGGTCGTTGGCAATTTCCTTCGCGATGGTGAATCGAACTGGCTCGAAGGAGCACTTCTCGTGGTACGTTATGATCCTGACTTTGTTGCGTGATTGTGACTAATCGACAACAGATTGTTTACGCAATCATTGCTATCGCCTGTTGGTACTATCCCAACCCCGATGTAGCTACATCCAATGGCCTGGAAGGCTCGGAGTTGGTCAATGTCACCATGAGCGTTGACACACTCCGCGAGTTGCAGAAGCTTCTAAGCGCAACCTTGCCTCAGTAGCCGATGGTGGCTTGAATGCTTCATACCTGCAAGCCTGGTGGGAGTGATGTAGGTGCCTAAGGACTTTTTAGGGACTGACCGGTGGAGATAAACCTGACTGTCGAGTACTCGGGTCATAGCAATGCTGATATAAATACTGGTGGCAATTTGAACGAATAGATACAATGTGTAGAAGAGATATCTGATATACAAGTGCAAAGAAGCACTTGTGACTTTTATTTTGACTGTTCAACTACGTGGTCTATTGCTTCTCGAGTATCAAAACCTTGCTATCATAATCGCCCTGGAAACTTAGCTGAATACCTAGGTTCATCAGCGTCGAGCCAGAAATGGTCTGGTTCTTATCCACCAGATATTTGGCGCTCGCATCCAATCCCTGCAGACGGAACCAAGGCCAGGAGTTGTTGATAGTTGCGCGAGTCTGGAAGGCGAACAAGCCCACCTTCTTTCCATCCTCAGAAACAAACTGGCCAGCTGGATATCTCGTCTCTTCAGGTAGAGCGAGTCGGTAGAAATCTCCCGTAATCACGATAGGATTGATCGTTTCGGAAAGTGCGATAAGTCCGGGAATCTGGTCCCTCTCCTCAGGCTCGAGGTCGCTTGGGTCAAGCTCGACACCAAATGAGCCGCCCATCATAGCGACATGGCCTCTGAATTTCACAGAGGTGATCCGCTGCGTGTTACCATTGGGTACGTGTGAGAGATGAGCTCCCATGGCAGATGGAGGGTAGACAAGTGAAGTACCAAACTGGATAGCAATACGCTCGACAGCGTCTGTATCGTCCGACGTCCAGATTTGAGGGAACCACTGAAGAACTCCAGGGTCGAACCTACCTCCACCTGAAGCGCATCCTTCCCAAAGCACATCGGGGAAACGACTAGTCAAGACCTCGAAAACATGATACAGGCCGAGCATGTACTTGTAGTTGAGGGTGGAATCAGGCGTCTCGTGAATGCCACGGTTGTTGTCCCACTTGACATAGGAGATGGGCGATTCTCGAAGGATCTTGGAAACAAAGTCAATCACAAACTCTTGGACCTCAGGCAGAGCGAGGTTGAGAACAAGCTGCTGGCGAATCTGAGTACGAGGATAAGAGCCGGAGTGGATTACCCAGTCTGGGTGTTTGCTGTACAAGTCCGACTCGGGATTGACCATTTCAGGCTCAACCCAGATTCCGAATTTGAGCTTCTCAGACGAGTTGGCTACCTTGAGCTCAGTCACGTCTTCAACAAGGGGTGTCAATCCACCTGGAAATCGTGACAGGTTGGGTTGCCAGTCACCAAGGCCTGCTGTGTCGATAGTACGGGGATGTTTGTTGCCGAACCAGCCATCGTCCATGACGAATAATTTGATGCCGAGATCTGCAGACTGCTTGGCGATCTTGTAGATCGAGGTTTCATTGATATCGAATGCCAGACCTTCCCAGCTGTTGAGAAGTGCAGGGCGGGTCTCTTCGGCGAATTTACTCTTGATAAGATGCTTCCTGTACAGGCGATGGAATTGTCTAGACATACCACCGACACCCCTACTTGAGAAAACTGACACAACCTCGGGCGTAGTGAAGGTTTGGCCGGGCTTGAGCGGCCATGCAAAGTCGATGGGGTTAAGACCGAGGATTGCGCGAGTGATGCTCTGAGAGCTCTTCTCAACTTCCACGCCAAACGAGCCAGTGTACACCAGGGAAAAGCCCCAAGCTTCTCCTTGTGTCTCAGTGGTTGTCGATGACACAAGAGCAAGGAAAGGGTTATGTAAATGGGAGGAGTAACCAGTCGAGCTTTGGAATCTACGATTTCATGTTAACGATGTTCAAATGGTGGGGAACAATGCGCCTACCCTTGTGTTCCGAAATCAACCTTTCGGCGGACACGCATGCCCTCACGGGCCCAGTCGCCCTTGATCTCGATCAAATCAAGGTTCTCCTGTTGAAGATCGATGCTCCAACTAGATGCCTTTCTGAGATTGATCGTTGAGTTGCCCTTGTTTGTGATGTTCACGCTTCGTACGATAGCGTCATACTTGGGAAAGATTGAGTAAGTCAAGTCGGCAGCGATGGAGCTGTAGTTGTCGTACATGTGAATAACCAGAGTTGAAACATCATCGGCGTCTCCAAAGGTGGAGGGAAGTCCAGGCAGGCCAGGCTTTCCTTGCACTAGCTCGTGCGACTTGTAGCGGAAGTCAGTGACGGTTGTACCGCTGGCTTGCTGAATTTGAAAGGCTGGTAGTCGGAAGTCTCCTCTGCCATGGTCGGGATACTCTCGTCGGACTCTACCGAGCAAGCCGACCCAGCCTTGAACTGGGCCGGTCTCTGCTGTGATGGTGTCTTCGGCAACAGGCCCGCCGTAATGATCATTTATCAAATCACCAGTGGTGTTGTCGACATGGAAGCGATATGAAACATTGTCTCCATTAAGAGCGAATGAAGTTCCGTCAATATGAATTGCTGTGATGGTCAGTCCTGTATCATCTGATAAGGCGATATACTTACGACCTGATCGCTCTGCAGAAGCCGAAATCAATTGGCCCAGTGCTACTATGGCTGCCGCAGCGCGTCTGGATGTGATGAGGACCATATTGTACCTTACTGGGGAGAATTGGTACAGCGACACAGACACAGAGCAGCCGATTGAGGGGGCAATTGGGCCTTTTAACGATCACCCCAACGCAAGAGCTAACAGCCGAGGTCAACAAAATTGAGGCCGAATAAGCCCGATACGTATGAGTTTATGAAGATCTCGTACAATAATGTGTCGGCCCGATCTCAATTTGGAGAAAACCGGGCACTTGTGGGGGAAGCGATGACTTTGAAGAAGGTTGATTTCCGAATGATACCCCATCAAGTAGAGATCGTCGGTATTCGTGCGGGGGATCAGCCTAAATCCCCAGTCGAAGAGATTCAGAAACTGGTTTAAGACGGTGATTCCAGGCGCGCAAATAAGAAATCCCCCGAAGAAGCGGGTTATTTAACATGGTAGTTAGAAAGGTTTTTTTATGCATGTTGTGTCGTAAGGTTCAAGGCTAAAGTCTGATGATGTGCCGAAATCAAAGTTTGATGGAGAGTATTGCATACAATGCCCTGGTGTGTGGCCAAAGGTATTCGTGTCTGGTGACCTTGGATAGGAACATAGAATCAGGCGCGTTTTACGCCAGAAGGAATCAATATCATATGATCATGAAAAACTCATTGTAGTCCGTTGTTGAATGAATATTCCCTGGCCAAGTTTTTTAGGAGCGGATTGTCTTCTCCACTGAATATTCCAATTCGTTGGTATGATTGGCTAGTGCTGTAGGTGAGGGGAATCAATGACACCTCTTCCATGGCCATTGGGTACTTTGGGCGTCTTTTTCGTTTCGTGAACCGTGAGCTTCACAAGTGAAGATGAATCTTTCCAACACAATCCTTCCTTTCCAGGATCCATCTGAACGATGGGACATACAGATAAAAGATGGAGTGGTAATATCCATGAAAGCATCGGATAACACACCATCGCAACTCCCAAACATACTACTTCCCGCTCTTTGTCATCCGCACATCCATCTAGACAAGCCGTATCTTCTAACTTGCAACCACCCATCATCGCAAGGCCACCCTGACTACTCAGACCTAGTCCCAAAGACCGGCAGCTTCGATGAAGCTTTGACTAATACGTCTGAAGCAAAGAAACGATACACGCCAGAGGACTTGTACTTGCGAGGGTCTCAGCTCATTGCTTCAAGCTACACACAGGGAGTCACCTGCATGAGAGCATTTGTTGAGTTGGACCATGTTACCGAGCTACAGCCATTGAAGACTGCTATCCGACTTAAGAAAGAATTCGGGGGATTTGTGGACGTGCAAATTTGCGCTTTCGCACAAGATCCTATTTTTTCAACTGACCACGGCGAGCACAATCGGTCTATCTTGAAGAATGCCATTGATGAGTTCGGATCTTCGATCGAAGTTATTGGAACGACTCCCTATGTGGAATCGGACGATGACGTGCAGAAGCAAAACATACGATGGGCAATCGAAACGGCATTAACGCACAAGAAGCATCTCGACTTTCACATGGAATTCAATCTGAACAAGGGTAATTGTATGGAGCAGTTCAACTATATCGTTGATGAGCTTATTGCCAATCACTGGCCTACACACCCCGGCGCTCCTACAGTCGTCCTCGGACATGCCACGAGGCTTACCCTGGCATCTCACACAGAATTGACTCAATTCGCAGAAAGGTTGAGGACCACGAAGCTACCTGTACACTTTGTCGGCCTTCCAACAAGCGATCTCTTCATGATGGGAAGGCCGAGTTCCGACAACGCAAAGCAAGATGCGCCCCTCAGTCGTCCATGCGGCACTCTCCACGTACCCAAGATGATAAAGGACTATGGGCTTCAAGCTTGCTTATCAGTGAACAATGTTGGAAACGCCTTCACGCCTTATGGGACCGGTGATCCCCTGGGGATTGCCAGCTGGGGTGTTGGGATATTTCATGCTGGAAAGGTAGACGACGCACTGCTGCTTTACGAGGCTGTCAGTACGCGTGCCATAGATGCGATACGACCTTCGGAAGTTAGCTACGAGGACAAGTGCTTGATCAAGGATGGTAAGGTATTGATGCCGATGTTACTCCTGAGGAATGAAGAAAGTGTGGAGATTTCTTCTGCTTCTGGGCAAACACTAAAGGTCCCATCTCGCCAAAGGCTGTCACTCAAGGACGTCGTCTGGGACCCTCCAGAGACGCGACTCAGAAGTATCATCAGATGAAATCATTACGGTCTTTTATTACGGTACCTAGATATATATATATCTGATATCTGAATGGGGTTACTTTGACATTCATTAAATTCTACAAAGCGGCCCGTCTGGCCTTTCAACCCAGTACTCAGCGCCAACGCACGTCGGACAGTAAAAGACGTGAGACGGGTCGTACTTGTTCTTCGTCTTGAGATGCTCCTTATACATGCTGCCGTAGAACGACGTCCTGTAGTCTGGATCATTGCGATCACCCTCATTCATGTAACCGCCAGTATCAGGTGCCAACTTCTTGGCCGCGGCACCCTTGACATAAGTCACATCGTGTTCGGCTGCCTTACGTTCTGGAGCGGATGCAGTTCGTGAAATACCCGTGCTAGATACAAGGGCGTAGTATGACTTCCTCCATGCAGGATGCAGTCCACTTGTCTTGTCAGAAGCGTCCTTGAATACTTGACCTCCGGAAGTCAGGAGGATCACGTTTGTACCGTACTCGTCAGGCTTGCCGCTCATGACTTCGACGGCGTCGCGGACATTTTCATAATTCTCGACGCTCTTGCGATCAATCAATCGCGATGTGAGGATTGAAGTATCGCCAGTGGGATTGTACAAGCCCGATTCAGCGTGGTAGAATGACCAGTAGTCGGAGTATGTTGCCCAGGTCTCCTTCATGTAGAGCTTGTCCTTGAACTTGGACAGCGCCTCGCGTACCGGTGCCCAACCAGCTTCGGCCTCCTCACGGTCCATTCCGATAGTCCATATGCCATGAGAATATCCTGAGGTCGCGTTACCAACAAAGACAGTTGGGTAGTTCCGGAACCAGTATCCGTAGCCGGAAAAGCCAGCATCATTGAGGTCAGGAAGCTTCTGTAGCAGGATTGACACCGCGTCGAGAAGGTCTACGTTCTTCTCTGTCTTCTCCAGTGGAGCCACTTCGAAGTGATGGGCGGTAACAGACTTGACATTGGGATAGGCCTTGATGGTGCTGCTGAGGGTAATTGCGTAACCGGGCCCACCACCGCGCATGGAACGGAAGAGATCGGTGTTCTCGCAATGGTTGACAGTGACGACTGTGCCATCAACAAGCATCACTTGCGCTTCGAGAATCTGATCAGCACCGAGGCCGTAGTTTCTCGTAGCGGGACCGTGGCCACCTCCAGATGCGTAGCCGCCGATGGCACCAGGAGTAATAGAGCCACCGCCAACGACGATGATGTTTCTCGCCTCGGCGATTTTGTAAACGTCGCGCCACTGATAATTACCTCTGATCACAATTGCGCTACCGTTCCAGCCCGACTTTGTGCACCCGGTGTTGGACTTCCAAGTCTTCTTGTAATCAATGCTGCTCTTGTACTGGTGAAGCCACAGTTCAAGACCGCCGAAGCCGTCGGAGCGACCAAGAAGATCATGACCTGTTCCAGTAACAACAAGACGAAGGTTCCGCTCACGGGCATAGGCGATAGTAGACGAGACGTGTGATTCGCTGGTAGCATTCACGGCATAGACCGGCAGCGATCCGAGACTGCAAGTGGTTGGCTCCTGGCTAGCAGCATAGTCCACTGGGGCACATGTGATGTTGTATGGGTACGGTCTTCCAATTGGGTTTGACGACTGAAAGTCTTGGTCAGACCACATCTTGTTGACATACGCGCATTGTTTCAAGTCCTGTGCGGGACCAGGGTAGCAAGACTGCGCGATAGGCTCAGTCTTGATAAGCTGGCCGCCAATCCTCTTGTTGAAGGTCTCCCACTCCTCGTCGGATGGCCAGCAGCTGTCGCCAGGAACCTTAAACGGTATCAGTACGAGATGAGGTGTGATTGGGTTCGTGCACGTACGCATTTACATTGTGGCGAAGCTCGGCTCCCGAGTTCAGCAGCACGAGAGATTCCTCTGCCCCAGCTTGCCGCGGGAAATACGACAAGCAGAGTGATGAGAAGGCCGAGATGCAACTGCATTTTTTTCTTTTTTACCAATGATTTTTCTTGGTAAGGATAAGAGGAAAAAGAAATGACTTGGTATGGGTTAAAGAGAAAACTGATGCAGGTGAGTGGCTCCATCCAAGTTTTAATCTACGCCGCGAATTGCTTTGTCCGATGTCACTTCTCGAGCAGCGCGAGTCCAGTCTTGGGGGAAGCTGTATGACATCGGATCTAATGACGGAAATTAGACAGTCATTTGATCATAGACTCGCCATTGTGGCTTCTGAATTGTTATGTTTGCTACGACTAATCGCTTTCAGGCAGGTATCCCAGAGTTGAGGGCTCAATGCAATCCATGCAGGCACCGGGTACCCTTGCTAGTCGTCCCCTGCGTCGACCGTTAGATACTCCATCTGCGATGAGACCCACGTTTTGACTAGAGATTGAGCGAGTTGTGATTTGCAGGTTTACACGGATTGTGAGATGTCATATAAAACCAGTACACCCGCGTAAGCTGGATGGCAAGTGATTGGATTCCAAAGTTAGATTTCTCTAGCTTACGAAAGAGACAACAATCGCCAAGAATTATTTGCCTTCGATAATAGACTTTGATAAGACTCTATCGTCATTTAACAAGTCATTGGGAGGCCAGTATGTCATTGCCGTCACTTGTCACAAATTACTGACCAGATGTTACACATGTGTTTCCGCTATCAGGGAAGTCATCCAGGCTTTGACGAGTTGACCTATTCACAATTGGGATCACAGAGACGGTTCTCAAATTATACTTCAAAAATTGAAGTTCTCTCAATTTAGACGAGGAAATAGAGAATACTCACTGCAACTTTAACGTGAAACATTGCCCTGGCTTGCCGGGAAGCCAAGTCTCATCCGATCCGCGGAGGACCGGGTTACATCCAAAGGAGTGGAACTCCCGCGATTCATCCCAGATTGGGTAAAGAAGCCGACGACTACGGCCCGAGACTTGCTATTCGCCACTGTAACCGTTATTTTTCCCACTCATATCTGCAGGGATTCTTTTGCTAAAAGCCAGTGACTGCAGTAGCTGAAAAATCCTTTATTCCTCTACGGGTTTCATGCAGACTTGGAAAAAGCAATTTGATGGCAAACTTGTGCCAATGGGGCCAGAATACTGATTGTTGCCGGCAAGCAGAATATTGATGTAGCATCCGGCTAACAAGCAAAGCTACTTTTCTCTTTTCTCATTGATTAGCTCAGAGGTTTGTTTCTAAACCAATACCCTCATCTAATCTAACCTGGCCATTAGCAAGGGAATATTGGACTACTTGTCGGATCTCCAAGAGGCCTTGGAACATTGTTATTGGAGGTGACGCGCATTGCAGTAAGAACAGGTAGTAAGCTATCCCCGTATCATATTCCAAGACAAGCATTTCTTTTTCTCTCAGCCTTCAGCAAACTCAATTTTTGAGGCCTCAGATCCAACCCCTTAAATGAGAAGTGAATGTAAATTTTTGAGCTTCCCTACGATGTGATAGGCCTGTGCTGTGATCCTTATTCGTTGATACCCTGGCTATGTCTGCATTCTCGTTGCATATATCAGATCTCACCATGGTTTTATTCAGGGAACGTGAAATGCACATCATTTTGACCAGTCGCTCATCTTCTCCAAGCCTCTTCCACATTTCTTATATCTACAGCCATGAGACCTAACAGACAATGTCCCACCACAAAGCATCATGTCGAGCCCTCCGCCTCCAGACCCCGATGCGCCTCTCACGGGGGCAGCCCGTTCCGTGGACAAAAGCGGCCTCATCGTCGTGATATGGGTCTGCTTCACTGTGGCTACTCTCTTTGTTGCTCTACGACTCTTTGTTCGCTGGCGTCAGAACCGTCGGTTCCTGGCTGATGACTACTGGATCTCGTGGGCATGGGTCTGCACCTTGACCATGGCGATTTTGCAGACTGAGCAAATGGACTCCTTATGGTACATGACATATCTCCAGCATGGTCGCATTGCCTACGATCCCAAAGAGCTTGGAACACAGCGTGCGCAGCTCAGCAAATGGCAATTTCCTATCATCAAGATGTTTTGGATCATTCTGTGGTCTGTCAAGGCGAGTTTCTTGTCGCTCTTCTTCAGACTTGTGCAGCCATTTCCCATCATTCGTCGACTGTGGTACTGCGTCGCAGTGTTCACAGCCTTGGCACTCGCTGTATCCATTATATGCAGTGTACTTACTTGCAGTCCTCCTTCAAACTATTTTCGCAGTAAGTAGAACAGTCCTTCCCATGCACATTGTCATCCATGAATGGAAACCCTCTAACGCTTTGGGTTTTAGGTAGTTGCGACAGCCCCCAAGAACAATGGCGACAGCGATTCAACGTCATCTTCTCCACGACCGTCGACGTCACCTCGGATCTCATGATCATGGCGTTGCCCATCGCAGTTCTTCCGTCACTCCAACTCGACAAGAAAAAGAAAATTGGTCTTGGTGTCGCATTCTCACTGGGTGTAATCATCATCTGCGTAGCTGTTGTGCGCATGACACAGGTCATCGTCGGCGACAAAGTAGACCTCGTTGGGTTGGCAATTTGGGGCGCAGTGGAGACAGCTACTGCCCTTGTCGTTGGCTCCCTACCTGCGCTCAAGGGACTACTTTCTCGAGGGATCAAGAAATACACCTCGTCGAGGGGTGGACGAACGGATCCTACTGACTACGACAGTCGGGACTCTCAGCGTCGCCGTGGCCAAGGGTCAGCAATGACCCCACGAGCCATCATGGTCTCCAACTGCATCCCTTTAGATGATCTTCACCATAGTGATCAAGTGGATGGGGGAATATATGTACACAAGACCTTCGATATGGAGATGGAGAGAGAACGAGATGACTGCTCGTCAAGAGACGAGGACGACGAGGCTGCAATTGTCAAGGCAAGGGTGAAATAAGGCGAAACGCGATGATTCAACTTGAAGCGCTTAATAGAGGTAGACTATAGATACGCACTACTCAAACTCTCTCCACTGTCTGACCACCTCAAGCAAACTGTCGTTATGGCCAACGTTACCAGGAAACACAACATAGTTTATTCCCGGCCACTTGGATTCGGGCTCATCGCAGCGCCACATTGGAACTCCCGGAGCAGCTTGGCCAACAATAAGAGCGCGCCTCATCCTCAACCCCTTCGTAGCCATATCTGATGAGGTAATGCCTCCTTTCGCAATGATGTATCGTGGTTTCTGCTGCAAGCCCTGGAGGAACGATACCAAGGCCAGTGCTATCGTCGACCCGATATCCAAGCTTTCCACCTCGTCTCGTCCAACTACAAGTTCTCTACTAGTCATGATCAAAACATCATGTCCTTCTTTGATCTTCTGAGAAGCAACTTCTATCGCTCTGGCGACATCCTCTTTCGCCGCTTGATCAGACTTAAGAAGTGCCTTGACGTTCAACGTGATCGTGGTGAGATTATCACCTGACTTCTGAATCAAAGAGTCCAACTGTGCCGTTGTTTTGGGCACGTATGAACCTGCAATGATGAGACCCCCAACATCCTTGGAGAGACCCAATTGACTAGCAGAGAGGGGTGGGATGGAGGAAATGCCTAGACGCGATGAGACGAAAGCGGCACCTGTACGGTAAAGAAATCGTTTCCCCTGCTGTGCCGCCCGTAGGAGGGCGGTAACAACCACATCCATGTCCTCGTCAGCCGCCGCATTAATGACCAGAACAACAGGCGATTTATCTGGTCTGGGAAGCTGCATCAATTTCTGGAACACTCCATCCGATCCGCCTGAACGGATGGTTTCCAAGTCGATCGAAAAGATATCTTCGTGCGGGATGCTTCCTTTGGACTTTTCTACAACATAGTCCCGAAGATTAGAACTCTTGTAGCCAAAGGTAGCATCCTTTGCAAACGGAGTCTCTGCCGCCGGGATAAGATTCTCTCCCTCGTGGACGTAGTGTACATTGTTGATGGTATATCTCCCTCCTTGGAGGAAGAAAGGACACAGTACCCAAGCATCAAATGAGCCATTTACGTGCTCGACAGCATTGGGTTCTAAAGGAAAATGACCTCTTAGAATTGAGTCCCCACGTAGCACAATCTCGTAGGGTAGGTTTGTTTCACGCGACGCTGTCTGAAGGTTGGTACATATTTCGACCATGAGCTCTTTGGCTTGCTGCGGATGAAGAGCGCGTGAATTCGTCAGAATGAAGAATCCATTGCCTGTCCCAACTTGTTTGAACGTTGATACGAGGTTTTGGACATCCCAAACCGTAAGAATGGTGACATCATGACAGGTTTGTGTTCCCGTGGGGTCGTCATCCAGGATGACTAGGAGGGGAGCCGGTGAGGCGGACTGTTGTATGGTATTTCGGATCTGGGTGCGGAGTTCAAGGTGAGATGCGGGCACTGAGGGTAAAGCCGCAAGAGCCTCGGCAAGTTTGATGGTTCCCGTTTCAACCATGATGATCTCTGAAAGGGATAATGACGCTGTACGACGATACTGAGTATGCGGTAGGACGCAATGTCAAGTCGTGCTGTGATAGATAAACCATTCCTTGATTCCCTATCGTGTGTAGGGTAGCCGCTGTGGTTCAGGGTTCTTAGCCGACACCCGCATCCGCTCCGTGCCCATCGGCCATCGTTCCTATTGGTTCAAGCTTGTCCCGTCACAGAAATACTGCCGAATCTCGGCCAGCCCAGAATGACGACGCTTAGCAGAGGTTGAAGGCTGGAAACAATTTCTTCCAAGCATTTGCACAACCAAGAGTTTGAATATTCAATTCCGTAGTTGACCGTCTAAGGAACAAACTATTGAAGTATTCATGAAATTTGAAGTGCACCTAGGAATTCCAGTTGTCGTCGTGACATTTACTACAGAGCACAGCATTCCTCGAGGCGGCCGATCGACGAGTATACGAAGACATGAGAGAATCCTCTCGCCGTATGATCAATTAAATTTGACATTGTCCAATGTAGGTAGCAATCAACAAGAATGATGAATGTTTCTCTATGAATCAATGATTGCTTGATCTCCCATCACTCTCCCTACTTGGGCATGCGGAGGCGTGTGGACCAACCCTGCAAACGCGCCTCCGCATTTCTCCAGGACACGATCGTTGCCTTTTTTGTCCTGGCTCAACAAGTGATGTACGCTGACTAACTTTCCCCGCGTTATGAACTTTGACATTCTTTGGATCGTGATTCGTGAACCACGCAATTGAACAACCTATCAAATCGCCATGTCAAAGAGAAATGGAAGCAGTTCAACTGCAGAATATGACGGGAACATGGTATGTCGCGTCAAAAGCTCTTCGATCGTCGCTTGGTGGAACAAACGAACGCTAACCACGGCATTAGCATCCCCCAAAGAGGATGGCGATAACTTCAAACCCAGAACCGCCTGTTGCGCATATCTCACGACATATCAAAGCATGCACAACTTGTCGGAAACACAAGGTCAGCAAGACGTTGGAGGTGCGGTAAACATTGTCTAATCACATCTTTAGATCAAGTGCTTCATGGATGATGCTGGTCCGCCATGTCGAAGGTGTCGGGAAAAGAAGCTAAGCAATTGCGCTGTCAGCAAAAACCTGCAAACCATTATTGATGAGAAGACAGAGTACGTCCACTTCACAGATACAAAGTATAAGTCCCTGAACTCACACAGCTAGGCTCTCTGAAGCTATGCTCTCAGATCTTGACCAGATGTACACAGCTGTTAAAGAAATGAGACAACTCATGGGAATGCCTGAATTACCCCCATTGCAGACGACTCGTATGAATGCGCGAAAAGAGAGCGTATCGGCAACGCAGCCTTCGGAAACAAACGCTCAGCCACTACCTGACGACAACTATGGTCCTTCATGCGACAACTCGCCCAAACTTACGCCCGAAGACGATCGACTACCGCACGCCCCAATCCACTCTCTTTACACCTTGACGAGGATGAGGGCGCTGAGATCACCTGAAAACGGCAATAACAATTCTAGTCAAGCGATCAACGACTTCATTTCCCAAGGCTTGATAACTTTGGCCGACGCCGAACGTTTATTTGCCATATACCGCGACCGATTAGATGGGTTCATCTACTCAATAGGATGCCCTTACAAGTCTCTGGATCAACTCCGTCGAAAGTCCTCTATCCTATGTGCTGCTACTTTAACAGTTGCTGCTCTTCATGAACCCACAGCTGACAAGGCTTACGGCGTTTGCAGCGCTGAGCTTCGTCGTCTGACGGAAAAGTCAATGCTTCAGCGCCAGGGCGATAGAGACTACTTCCGAGCTCTTAGTATAGCATCTTACTGGCTGAGTGATCTATCCTGGACGCTATCCGGCCATGCCATTCGACGTGCTGCAGAGTGCAACATCCACAACAGCTACAGTCTTGCCATCAAGGAGCAGTCTGAAGAAGCAATGGACTCTGCCCGTATCTGGTCTATTCTCTATATATGCGACCAGCATCTTGCAATTCTGTATGATAGACCAGCCATAATTCAGGATGATTGGCTTACGCAAGACTGGGAAGGTATCCTGAATTGTCCGCTGGCTACTGATCAGGACGAAAGACTGATGAGTCAAGTTGAGTTGATGGGTATTCTGCGGAATATTCGACGATTGTTTGGGCCAGACAAAGGAGATGAGATACCACGGCTTTATCTCAGTCAAGTAGCACACTTTCACCGACAGTTGGACCAATGGATAACGAAATGGACCGATCGACTTCCAGGTATGTTCAAAGATTTTAAATATCGATTGCCACTAACCAGTCGTAGAGGTACATCCTACAATAGGAGGGTTTCCTCGTAAAGGTGCACTCTTTCACTTTCATCTAGCCCAGCTCTATCTATACTCGCACGTCTTCCGCGGTCAATCGAGCATAATACCGAGTTACTTTCTCGACACAGCATCGATGGCAGTAACCTCGGCGTCAGCCATTATTGACATTCTGCTCACCGACCCTGATTTATCCATGAGCATCGTCGGGATGCCGTCCTATCTGCTATCAATGACCGCTTTTGCAGCCATGTTCCTGGCAAAGGTGTCACACAAGTACGGCGACGACCTCTTTAGACGCGATCAGGCTCTTGAGCAGATCACTCGACTAATAAACCATTTTCGGCTGCTACATATGGGAAAATGGCACTTGGCAAACCTGATGATCAGAGGGCTGGAAACTGTCACCAGTCTGCTTACTTCGGACGGAGTTCCAGATAAAGCTCAAAACGCTATTCCACTGGTGCCGTCAGGAAAAGAAACTCATGCCGGTCTTGAGGGTATCTACGACACAAACACCGAGATGTTTACGGGTATAGATGGCAGTATAATATCCACCTGGGACACAACCTTTGGGCTATCACCGATATTTGGGTTTGATCCCTCCCTGTTCGATGTAGATGGGTACATGCAGTCCATGGCGATTTTCCCCAATGCTGAGTAGAGTAAATGAGCGAAAGTAAGGGAAGGAACTTGGTATAAAAAGTAGTGTTCATGTCTATACATATCTTGATCTATTCTTCCTCGTATCAATAATTTACATTCCCTGGATATTCCTCGGACGATATTCACTTTCAAGATATTTCAACTCTTCCGTCGTAAACTTAATATTCAAGGCCTCCACTGACTCCTTGATTCTCTTCTCGGAGTTCAACCCTAAGATGGGGTAGCAGCCCTTTTGAAGAACCCACGCGGTAGCCACAAGTGCCATGCTGACACCCTTATCAGCTGCCACCTTCTCCACACGATTCACAATCTCCAAGTTGGCATCGGCGAACCATATGTCGGTCTTTTTATCACTCTGGCTCCGCACTGATTGATTTGCGCTGTCGTCCTTACTGGATAGAGGCTTGGCGAGAAGACCTCGGGCGATAGGGCTCCACGGGATGACACCTACTCCTGAGGCCTCGCAAAATGGGAGCATTTCTCGCTCTTCTTCGCGGTAGAGGAGGTTGTAGAAGGGCTGCATTGAGACGAATTCTGTCCATCCATGGGATCGGGCGATGTACTGTAGGCGGGCAAATTCCCATGTGTACATGGATGAGGCACCGATGTAGCGGACCTTGCCTGACTGGACGACGTCGTGAAGAGCGCGCATGATTTCTTCTGGGGGCGTTTCACGGTCCAGACGGTGAATCTGAAGGACATCTATTGATGTTCAGTACATCACAAATCATAAAGGAAATAGTCCGATACGTACCAATGTAATCAATCCCTAACCTCTCAAGGCACTTGTCGACAGCGTGAAAAACATGCTTTCTACTCAAACCCATCTGATTGACGAGCGGCCCATCGTTGACACTAGGAGGCCTTGAACCATCATCCATAACCGGATTGAAGATCTTTGAGAGAATGACAACCTTCTGGCGGGGGATATTGAACTTCTTAAGAGCCTTTCCAATGATGACTTCGGACTCGCCATTGGAATATGTATCGGCTGTGTCCCAAGTATTGATGCCATTGTCATAAGCTGCCTTGAGGAGCTTCAAGCCATCTTCCTCGTCTAGAACCCAAGGGGAGCCTTGCCATGTGCTAGAACCAAAGGACATACAACCAAGGATGACCTTGGAGATCTTGAGGCCTGTATTACCAAGTCTAGAACACGGTAAGTATACGCTGTGGGAATGATGGTGGACTGCCTCACCTGACGTATTCCATGTTGGATGATTGCTCGTGTTGATGAGGACAGGATGACACTAGTCTGACTTTGAGCTTGGATGATGAAGTAATCTGGTATGAAATGTCGCTTTATAAGCTGCTCTTCTTGACGCTATTGCCGTCTTTGTCCAGCAAGCGCTGATATCGCCGAACATCTTCCCCGCATTGGTGACAAGGTTAGTTTCGCTGTGGACTTCACCCCTCACTTTCGGGAAATCCTCCGGTCATCGCCCCGGTTGGTCAATTGGTAAGTTGAGGTGGAACTGATGTCGGACCTATACCCGACGTCACCATGAGAGAGCAACTAAGCAGACACGTTCAGGGTAAAGCTCTATTAAACCGTCAGACACAAATACACAAATAAGAATTTGCATCATCAACCACCCGATCTTCACAGTTGGCCCCATACATACCTCACAATGGCACCAAATCTCCAAACTATCCCCGTCCCCTCGGCGACTGTCCAATCACATGCCTCAAACCTTTTGCTACTATCAGACAAGACCGTGCTGTGTACTTGGTTTGGTGGCTCTCAGGAAGGACTCCCAGATATCAGCATCTGGCTATCTCGACTGGAACCAGGCTCATCATCCTGGTCAGCTCCGAAAAGGATTTCATTTGACGAAAACAGAAGCTGCCAAAACCCTGTTCTATTTAAAGCGCCGGACAATGGAGTCATATGGTTGCTTCATACTTCACAAGACGCCGGTAATCAGGATGGGGCTTATATTCTGAAACGCACCTCCTCTGATAATGGTATATCCTGGTCTGAGCCTAGTCGTCTTCTCGACAATGTGACGGGCATTTTTATCCGACAACCCGTCGTTATCAACAGCGATGGTGCATGGATCCTACCCGTCTTTTACTGTCGAACGGAGCCGGGTCATAGATGGATCGGAAGTGATGACATTTCCGGGATTCTCTATTCGCAAGACAACGGCGTCACCTGGAAGGAGAAGCAAGCTCCAGACAGTCTCGGCTCTGTTCACATGAACATCGTGCCTCCAGCTTTGGGACAGACAACATGGGCTGCATTCTATCGTAGCCGCTGGGCAGATCATGTATACCGGTCAACATCCAAGAATGGGCTAGACTGGGAGAAGCCAGAGGCTACCACTCTACCAAACCCCAACAGTGGGATCTGCGCCGCTCGCTTGTTTTCTGGAAAGATTGCGATTGTCTTTAACCGATCAAGCGCATCTGCGGATACGCTCAAACGGCAAGGGTTATACGACGACATCACGCCTGAAGATGATAAGCGACCGAACCAGGTTGCCAAGGCTGGGAAGGATGCCATCTGGGGTACGCCAAGAAAAACGCTAACTCTTGGAATCTCCGACGACGAGGGATTGACGTGGAGAGAGCGTGTATTGGAAGATGGCGATGGGTTTTGTGGGACTAATAGTTCTTCGGGTCAAGAGAATAGGGAGTTGAGTTACCCGAGCATTTACATCGAAAATGAGGGTTCGATGGACACGGCTCATATAGCATATACATGGCACAGACAGCATATTAAGTATGTGAGGGTTGATGATGTTGAGGAGTGGGTTAGCTCTTAGCATCTTGATGGGATCAAATGGAACTTTGCTGTCTTACAAGACGCCTAGCTACGCGCTTGAAGTGTGTTACTATGAGAATAATAGTTCAAATTCGATTTATCTTGTTCTTTGCCTCCAAGTCACGGGAAACGTCTAAAGAATGCGATCAACCACATGAACTGCTATCCCCAGTACCAATGATAAACGCGATTATCTTGAATAATTTTAGTTAGTTCCGCAAGATTACCAAGTAAACCCATGAGAATCCCACATCATCTTTCCCGGTCTTGTTCCCGGATCGAATGCTCATGCGATATCTGCATGTCGGAGCCAATTGGACATCGAACCGTGTCTCCACATACCGTTGGGAGCTGTCGGCCGCACCCAAGCATTATCGGCTCAACCAGTACGACTGCTTTCTGTCTGCCCAAGAGAAGGCCGAGGAACATGTTAAGGTGTCAAGTTGAAGTTTTGACTTAAGTAGAGGTCCTTCAAAGCAGTCTACCTACAGCTTTTTTGTGTAGCCACAACACACATCATCATCACACAACACGAATCATGACTCAAACAAATAATAATGTCCTGATTACTGGGGCCGGTGGCTTCATTGGTCAAGAGCTGATTGTCTCTCTGCTGAAGGACATGCCTTCTGCCCACTTTACCCTTACCGATATCATCACCCCTCCCGTCCCGGCTGGCGCAGAGAACCACATCACATCCCGCAAAGCAGATCTGACCGATCCGTCTGCGGTCGCATCTCTCCTGGCCAACCGCTTCAGCACTGTCTATGTCCTCCATGGGCTGATGTCAGGCGGCGCAGAAGCTAATCTTGATCTGGGACTCAAGATCAACGTTGACTCTGTACGCACCATCCTTGACGTATTGCGGACTGAGCACCCTGGCACCAAAGTCATATTCGCTAGTTCGTGCGCTATCTATGGACAAACAGATGTTGTCACGGAGTTTGGAACACTTCCCCAACCCAAGAGTTCGTATGGTATCCAAAAACTACTCGTTGAGCTCTTGATCAACGACTACTCCCGTCGCGATCTTCTAGATGGTCGCATAGTGAGATTACCCACCGTCATTGTTCGTCCTGGAGCACCATCTGCCGCTGCATCGAGCTTTGCATCGGGTATCGTACGGGAATCATTACAAGGCGTCAAGAACACCCTCCCGGTCAGCCGAGACCTTGAGCTGTGGATTTGCAGTCCTGCGACAGTTATTAAGAATCTTGTCAAGATCAAAGATGTACCAAAAGAGAAGTTTGGTTCGTCGAGAGTGGTCAATTTGCCGGGCATTACTGTAACTGTGCAGCAAATACTAGACGCTCTCAAAGAGGTCGGTGGTGACAAGGCGCTTGCAAATGTGGAGGAGCAAAGGGACCCTGCTATTGAAGCTATCGTTAATAGTTGGCCGGCAAGATTCGACGTGTCAAGGGCTTTAGGTCTTGGACTCGATGCTGATGGGCAGGTACTAGACGCGGTGAAGGCGTTTCAAGCAAGGATATCTAAGTCTTAGTTAATCTTATCGTATAATAAAACCAGAAGGCCATTGCATATTTAAGACCTGCCTTTGTGAATATGACACAAAGTGAGTCAGCTCCCATACCGTGCAATTATATTAAGCTTTTGCATGCCCTGGAATGCTATGTATCGCGATGTCATTTGTGACACAGTCTACATCGTCTCCGTTTACCTTGGCGATGCTCACATCGGGAATGGGGATCAGGGCATGTGCTGATTGAGGAGGTATATTGGCCACACAATTAAGAACCAGCTCATGTAAAGCCGAAACTTTGGGTTGGAAAAATGCGGTTGTGTTTTTAGCATGTTCTAGAATGTACGTATTGGCGGCTCTATAGCTTCGATAATAACCTTCTGTCCATGCCTTCTACATGTTGGCCCCCAAACACCAGATGATCTATATCCAAGGAGTTGATCAGACTAGGCTTGGCTTCATTTAGGGAAGTGATTCCACAAAGCCTCATCGAAGTTTCGATCTCATCTTTCAAAACTAGTCTCAGTTAGCGAGTGCTGACA
Source organism: Fusarium graminum (assembly GCA_013266165.1). Taxonomy (NCBI): domain Eukaryota; kingdom Fungi; phylum Ascomycota; class Sordariomycetes; order Hypocreales; family Nectriaceae; genus Fusarium; species Fusarium graminum. Next base: position 217,694 of record JAAGWP010000015.1, on the reverse strand, counting down.
AAACTTTAGACATGTAACTTACTGTTGCAGAGGTGCTCGGCGCCATCTTGGCCGTGGACAAGAGAGTACAAAAATGGCCTGCCAATACCGACTGCCGTCGCACCAAGAGCGATGGCCTTGAGAATATCCGAGCCTCGCTCGAATCCGCCATCGATATAGACCTCGAGCTTGTCAAAAATCTCGGGGCAGTTCTTTCTCAGCTCCAACAATACCAGGATACTCGCTTGCGCCCTGAGAGTTGTTAGTTGAAATCCAGATTGAGAAGAGGTTGACTTACCCGTCCAATGACCGTCCGCCGTGATTACTCAACAAAACTCCTTCTACTCCATACTCTGCAGCCTTTACGGCATCCTCGGCAGTTTGGACACCTTTCAGCACAATCGGCAAACCACCACTTGCCTCACGGATCCATGACAAATCGTCCCACGACAGGGACTTGTCAATGTATTGTGCCATGAGACGTCCGAAGCCGCTTCCCTTTTTATCCTTGCTGCTCTCACCACCGCTTATCGCTGATTTAACAGTTTGTTCTTGCGCGGCTCTCTCGTCTGCTTCTCGCTTGCCCGGGACAGGAGCATCTACTGTAACAAAGATGGCCTTGACGCCCAGTTCTTTCATAGTTCCTAATAGTTGGACTGTCTTTTCATGATTCGAGTTTACGTAAAGTTGGAAGAAGAAGGGTTGAGTCCGTGGAGCGGCATTGACAATTGACTTCAATGCGAAGGAAGCGTTACTCGATATCTGTATCTTGTCAGCGTATCGTCGCAATCATGGGCAGATGAGACTTACACATTGAATAATTCCTTGATTTGCAGCAGCTCGACTAAGGGCCAACTCTCCTTCAGGATGGGCGAGTCTTGCCATAGCGGCAGGAGAGATGAAGAATGGAGCACTGCTGTTGAATCCAAGTATACTAGTCTTGAAGTTGACTTTGGAGACATTCCTCAATATCCTTGGTCTGATCATGAGTCTCCTAACCAGCTCTTTATTCTTGCCATGCGTGACTAAATCGGTCGCGGCTGAGGAGTAAAACGCCCATGTTTTCGCTGTTAGGGATCCTTGTGCTGCTTTCTCAAAGTCGGCAGCACTGAGAATAGAGTCTAGAGAAGGGACCGCCCTGCCCTTTGGAGTTTCTGGGACGTCGTTGGCTTTTGTTGGTGAGGTTGGGGGAGGCACGGGATCTTCGAAGGCCCTTGAATCAGCTGAGACATTGATGACTGGCGATTCAAGCACGCCCATCAACCTGTCGTTCGATAGCTCCTCGATGATGTCTGGCGCGTGTACATCATTGTAGAGTTGAGTAGCATCAGAGCCAGCGAGGTTCAAAAGGACTGGACATCTGGTCAGTCAGAACCACTAGTATCGATCACTCGTGACAACCTACCTTCTGGGCCACCCGGATGCTCATTAATGAAGTGTGTGATATTCCAAACCTTTGAATGCACCGCAATCCAGCAGTCTGTCGCTGTGTTGTGTTGCTGGAGGTCATCCAACGAAATTCTCTTGGTATCCATTGCAATTTCCATAATTCTTACAACGTAGTGTCTGAATATTCAAGAACGAAACAAGACGCGGAGCTCGAAAATAAGCTAATCACGGAGACTGGGTTAGACCCGAATTTCCGCAAACTCTTGTCTCGATGGAGTCTGTCGCACATCGGCCTGGGTTCACGGAGAGCTCTCCTATTGGTTCATGCGACAGTCCGGTAATGTGTCCGGGCCTATGACCCCGCGTTAACCTTTGGGGTTTTGGTGCACTTAAGATCTCGGAGATAGCGGGAGAATAACAGTTCCACATAGATTAACTCAGTATCTATTTGTACAAGGGCGAACACCAAGAACTGTGTGTATCTCCCTCAATCGTTAGCACCCATCATCCAGACTCTACGTCCCAAATGGAACGCAGTACCATTCAAGCAAAGGCAAAGCCACTACCCAAAGGTGTATATACACCTGTTGTTACACTGTACAAAGCAGACGATGCGAGTCAACAGGTTGACCTTGAGGGCATGTATACACAGTGTCAAGCTCTGATAAAGGCTGGTATGCATGGCCTCGTTTATCTCGGCACCAATGGCGAGCTGGCTCTGCTATCCCGAGAAGAGCGTCAGGCGATAGTCAAGACTGCGGCTCAGGCTGCAGCGGAGGCTGGGGGGCCTGGCTACCCCATTGTGGCAGGCATATCAGCACAGTCTACGCAAGAGACCATCCAAAACGCCAAAGACGCTGCTGAAGCTGGTGCTGGCTTCGGCCTTCTTCTCCCACCGAGCTACTGGTCAAAGGCACTACCCAGCCAAGCTATCTTGTCCTACTTTAGAGAAGTGGCGGCTGCATCACCGATCCCCATTGTCGTCTACAACTTCCCTGCCGTCACATCTGGAATCGACCTTGACTCAGATCAATTGACCGCACTGGCTGACGATCCTAACATCGTGGCAGTCAAGCTAACGTGCGGAAACGTGGGGAAGCTGGCTAGATTGACAGCATTATTCTCCCATGAACAATTTGGAGTCTACGGTGGGAGCAGTGATTATCTCCTCCCCACGCTCCACAGCGGTGGAAGTGGTTGTGTGACAGGGATGGGAAACATCTTCCCTGCAAGTACCGCAGGCATTTATGACCTGTGGAAGGCTGGCGAGATGGAGGAAGCTAATAAGCTTCAGGGGCTCGTAGCACATGCTGAGTGGGCCTGTAAGAAGGGAATCAGCAACACCAAGTACGGGGCGTGGCATTACTTTGGTCGAGACATCGGCCTGGACAGCGAGAGTTCGTGGCAAATGAGGCGACCGTACCAGTCCCTCGATGATAAGGGAAAGGAGTGGACGGTCCAGACACTGAGTGTGCTTGCTAATGCTGAGCAAGAGAGGAAGAAGCAGAGGTCATGAGATGGGTTATTTGATTACTGGCTTCACCGGCGCAGTACATAGACTTATGCAAAGTATTTCTCACAGTCCATCCTAAAAGGCACGATGTGAGTCTCGATGTATGTCACATTAGTAGATCGAGTAAGTTCTATACCCACGCGTGCGCATTTGCGATGTATCTATACCGAAGTTCCTGTATTTAATCATGACTAAAGTTAAATCGGTCGCGATTGTGCGTAATGGTTGGAATGTTGGCATCATGGTCTCGTAATGACAGTATTGGTTCAGAGACATAGACCAACTGCTCTACAAAGCCGACACTATACTGGCAGCACACAACCTCCGGTCATATAGCCGGCGATGAGAAGTCCTCATCCTAGAGGTTATGATGGTGTTTTGATACTTCCCTGGTCCCAGTGGCAAGAAGACCGCGGTGTACTGATCGGTCATCGATCCTACTGGCTGCCTAGACGTGGTCTCACCCAATCTCACGCTATCTGTGCGTCTCCAGCATGAAAGTAACACGAGTCAGTCCATGACTCCACGTCTTAGCGCAGAGGAACCAGACTTCCCCAGACTCCATGCCCCATACCCCGCATTATCCCCATGATCCTGCCATGCATTGACTGCCCGGTTCGATTCCATAAAAGGACGTGGAGATCCCAGACATCGAATCTCATGAATCCAAGTGGCAGTTCAAAACCATTCGGATCCAAAGAATTCATAGCATCAACTCAGGAATCCAATCTCCAGAATGGTTCTACGAAGCAATTCCATCTCAGATGAGAAGGATGTCGAGGCAATCGCTTCGCATCTTGATGATGTTCCCACCAGAAACAACCAGGGCCTTTCGGCTGATGATATGGAGTTTGTGGCCAACTTTTCCGAGGAGCAGAAGAAGAAGGTTTTGGCAAAGATTGATGTACGTTGGTCTATGAACTCTCTGCGATGGAAGCTGACATGTCATAGTGGCGACTGATGCCGATGCTTGCCATCCTTTACCTCGTTACATACATCGACAAAGCCAACATCGGAAACGCAAAGATCGAGGGAATGTTGCCTGATCTTAAGATGAACGGAGAACAATACAACATCGCTTTATCAATTTACTTCATCCCTTGTGAGTTTCCATAGCTGAACTGTGGAGTATTGCTAATCTTTGAAGATATCCTGGCCGAGGTTCCCAGTAATATGCTTCTTAACAAGTTCGCCAAGCCTTCGCAATACATGGCTACCATTATGTTCATTTGGGGTATTGTGGTTGTTTGTACAGGCCTGATCCACAACTTCGGCCAGCTCTGTGCAATCCGTATTCTGCTTGGTCTTTTTGAGTAAGTAAAAACAAGCACAATATCAAACAATGACATATTAACAGTCATCAGGGCTGGCTTCTTCCCTGGCGCAATTCTGATCATCTCGAAATGGTACCTTCCCCACGAAACCCAGACGAGAGTCGCGATTCTATATACTTCAGCAGCAACTGGTGGAGCTTTCTCCGGACTCTTTGCATTTGCCATCGCCAAGATGGACGGCATTGGCGGTATGGGCGGCTGGAGATGGATTTTCTTCATCGAGGGCATCTTCACCATCGTCATGTCCTTTGCTACCTACTTCTTTCTCATTGACTCACCCCGTCTTTCATACTGGCTCACAGATGAAGAGAAGCGTTATCTACTTCTACGTCAGGCATCCAGAAGAGTCACAAACTCCGGAGAGTATCGCGAAAAGACCTTTGACAAGGGCGCTTTGGTCTCCGTTCTCAAAGACGGGAAGGTGTATCTTCTGACTATCATGTCCTGGTCCAATGCAGCGCCCAACTACGGACTCAAGTTCAGCATGCCTTCTGTGATTAAAGGCATGGGATTCACTTCTAGTAACGCCCAGCTCATGACCATTCCTCCATATCTCTGTGGAGCAATCTCGTCTTATCTAATCGCCAGATTTGCAGACCGCTACAAGTGGCGAATGCCCTTTATTGTCGGCCCTCAATTGTGCATTATTATCGCATTCTCAATTCTCATGACCAAAGCCGAGTTCATTGTTCAGAATCTTGGCGTCTGTTACTTCGCCGTCTGTCTCGCCTGTTCCGGCATGTACCCCATTCTGCCAGGTGTAAGTGCCTGGAATATCGACAACACACTCAACCCCACCAAACGAGCCATCAGCATCGGCTACCTGACCTGCGCGGGCACTATTGGAGGTATTTATGGTAGCTACATCTACATCGAAAGCGAGAAGCCCAAGTACACGACTGGATATGGTGCCTCATTGGGATTTGCTGTCGCTGGAATTTTGGCTGCTGTTTCGCTGGAGACGGCTTTGGTCGTGATCAATAAGAAACGAGCCAAGCTGAGCGAGGCAGAGATCCGAAGCAAGCATACTGAGGATGAGCTTGAGGCTATGGGCGAGGCTAGTCCTTTGTATAGATTTAAGCTATAGGCCAGGAAATTACGATAGCCATAGGTGATGACTGAATACAAGATTGTCAAATATCAGCTGGTCTATTCATGATTATGTTAGGTGACGCGGTGGCTTGATTCTCTATCCGTTCGAGCGGTCAGGCGATGCTGATTTACTGTTCTACAGACCTGGCGCGTGAGCTCTGTTATAGCTACTAGAGGGCTGGGATCTCTACTACTATGATATTCATTACTTGCCAAGTTGGTATTAGTGAGTTTTGATAGATAGCGCTACGTTTCGTATACAGATTAAGCCATGGAGGATACGTTCCGAAATTATGCTCAACACCCTTGTAAATTCACCTCGAAGCCAATGATCGTCGCGCAAATGCCGAACAACAGTCGATCATAGTCTCGATAATCAACAAATACTGAGCTTCCTGATTCGTCTCGTCTAGCTACAGATATTAACAATTAGGCATAAATCTGGCCAAGTCTAGTAGCCAACCAGAAGTGATCCTTGCTACTAGGCAAGGCCTTGTTTCGACCCCGCTCAAATGCCAAGTGTTCACAAAGTCCCTTGGAGTCGTGTTGACCTGCCGCAAACAGTTATGCCGATGCACAAGCGGCCCGTTCCAATACGACCTTGCTCATATCAGCCAAACTAAAGGGACGGGATTGTACGGCATTGGGGTTTCATTCTGGAAGGTCAATAAATGTCTATGCTTTATCTGTAGATCGCGTCACTAGGAACTTCTGAAGTTCCCGTCACCTCAGAAAGGCCATAGTCTTATGATGCATTATCTCGCCTGCCACAATGGAGCACAAGATCTGTAGCGTTTGCTATGAATGGCTTGGGGGGCACCGATTGTCCATCGCCTTCCTGAAATAGCCTATCGGAGTAACAGTGCCTCAACTATATAATCATTGCCCCCCGACTCAGATCTTTCGATTAGTCCCAAGTCAAGTTCAGTGCCTGACTTCGGATAAACTTCGACACTCTTCAGCTTTCGTCTCTGGTACCTCTCAACATCATGCGTTCCACTTTCGCTCTTGCGGCTCTGCTTGGGCTGTCAAATGCCGCAGCCATTGCCCCTCGCAAGGTTGAGCCGGCCCTTTACAAGATCGAGCTTGGACCAGGTGACGTCCGCACTGTCACCCTAGAGGAGAAGTGGGCACTAAAGGCCGTGAGTCTACAATCCATATCACATCTCAACTTGTCTAATAGTGACAGGAACACAAACACTTCATCGATGTCACCGACCTCGACGAGCCCGGTTTCAGTCTCCAGTTCCTCGCCAGCTTCCCTGGAGCCGTCGCCCAGACGACCGCGGTCAAGGCTCTCCTGCCCAAGCTGAGCCAGAACAACCTGCGCAGCACACTGACTACCTTTTCCAACTTCTACAACCGATACTACACTTCCAGTTACGGCCAGGAGTCCGCTGAGTGGCTTTACGGTCAGGTCCAGGCCATGATCACCTCCAGCGGAGCAAAAAATGTCAAGGTTGAGAAGTTTACGCACTCCTGGAGACAGCCTAGTATCATTGCCACCATCACTGGCAAGAGCGCGTCGACTATTGTCGTCGGAGCTCACCAAGATTCTGTCAATCTCCAGAGCCCAAGCACTGGCCGTGCTCCTGGTGCCGGTCAGTTATCACATTTGCGCACGGATGATATTTACTGACTGTGTCAGATGACGACGGATCTGGCACTGTCACTATTCTCGAGGCGTTCCGCGTGCTCCTGACTGACTCACGCGTCACATCCGGTCAGGCCGCCAACACCATCGAGTTCCACTGGTACTCCGGCGAGGAGGCTGGTCTTCTCGGCAGTGGTGCCGTGTTTCAAAAGTACAAGCGTGATGGCCGACAGGTCAAGGCTATGCTCAACCAAGATATGACTGGTTACGTCAAGTCCGGAACCAAGGAAGTTGTTGGAATCCTGACCGATAACGTCGATGCTGGCTTAACCACCTTCCTAAAGAAGGTTGTCGCTGCTGTAAGTAATTAAAGCCTTGTTGGGAAAACTATTTCTTACTCCGGTTGCAGTACTCGTCTCTCCCCACCGTGGACTCCAAGTGTGGATATGGTTGCTCCGATCATGCCTCTGCTACACGTGCAGGCTACCCATCCGCCATGGCCTTTGAGTCGACCTTCGATGACAGCAGCCCTCTTATCCACTCTGCCCAGGATACCATTAGCACCGTCAACTTTGCACATGTTCTCGAATTCTCCAAGATCGTCCTTGGATTTGCTTACGAGCTTGGCTTTGCTTCTTTGTAGTCAATACCAGGATGAATAGATATGATCGTCAATGCAGGGGTGATGCATGAATTGCCGCGACTCTACAGCGTCGAATCAAAAAAAAGCAATTTTTCTGCCAGCCGTTTGCTGGATCTAAACACCTTACTGCGGTTTCGGTAATTGAGATCCATAGGCATAAGCTTCAACAAGGATGATGATCCTATACAAAGGGACATTTGCCGTTACAGAATATATAAGAGCCTCAAAACTCATATCGCTAAAACTAAGAGTATATTGCGACGCCAAACATGTGATACTTTGGCATTGTTGATGATAAGCTGGTAGATCTTTCAGATTGCATCATGCCCATCCGGATGGTGCCGTGGTCCCGCAACTTCCGAGTTCCATCTCCTCGGATTGTATGCCACTGAAACCAACCCTTGAAACACAATCGTCGTTCTTCTTCGAATCAATTAGCCCGACCGTTGGGCTGAAAACCCTGACTCCCCCCTGCCACGGGAGGCCCAATAAACTTTATTTAAAGTAGAGCCAATCAGGGTTGATGGATCGTTTATCAAGAACCTTAACTACGCCCGCAGCCTAATTTAGGCAGTATTCCACATCCCCACGGCAGTTGCCGGCCCGCGTGCTAAGAACTTACTACCCTGAGGGTATCAAAGGTCAAACGCCCGTCAAGATTGAGCTAGGGGCTGAAGAGAATAAATATACTCATCCCTGAGCCTTCTCATGGTACTCTTCTCCAGATCCAATAACAACCTTCCTTTCTTTTTTCTCCCCATTCTTCTTCTTCCTTTCTTCTTCTTCACCACCACAATGGCGTCGTCGGCCACCAAACGCGAATCTCTTCCCACTCCTGGCAGTGTTTTCTTTATTTCTTCAGCTGGCCGCGTTCTCAAACTTCCTATTCCAAGTAGTTCACACCGCGATCCTCTGACCTGGTCTTGGACCAAGAGGTTTCTCGCTTTCTTCTCTTTACAAACTTTATCGGTTGCAACATCCTTTGAGCTCAACCTTCCTGGTATGCTAATTGCAGCAATTGAAGATGAATTCGACGCCAAGGTATGGCTTTATCGAGACCTTTGAGACTTCGCACTAAGTTCAAAAATAGGACACTAGCCCTTTTGGCGCGGATTGTTTGTCATGGTCCATGACGTTTTATACCGCCGTCGGATTTCTCATCAGCATTCCTTTTTCAACGGCACTAGGAAGAAGGCCCGTGTTTGTTAGCGCCGCTGTGATCACAGCTCTATCAACTATGTGGGCTGGCTATGCTGGTAATTTCTACCAGTTACTAGCTGCTGTCTGTTTCCAAGGCCTAGCCGCTGGCTCAGTCATGGGCATGGTATGTGAAAATGTCGACAATAACGTACTATTTCTAATGCCATCACAGAGTGTCCTCATCGTGATAGACGCCACCTTCATTCATGAGCGACCCAATGCACTGTCGCTGTATTGGTGCACTGGATCAGCTCTCATCAAGCTTTGCTTGCTTATCCTGCCACTCATTACAGACGTCACGTCATCCTGGAGATGTGTTTATAAAGCATGGTTTGCAGTTTGCATCGCCGCTCTTATCCTGGTCGTCATCTTTGTCCCCGAAACATACTTCTTGCGACCTCCCGTTGCCTTTGACGGACGAGTTCTGGTTCAAAGCGGTACAGAAAAGGTCCAAGTCTACAGCGGGTGGGACGAAGTCGAGGAAATCAGAAAGCAGAAGCCAATGCCGAATATACCTACACCATGGTCTCTCACGTCTATTCTGAAGGTTTCTCGGGCACCCGGAACTAGCTGGAAATCTGCGGCTGCCACGTACGGGCAGATGCTGCTGTGCATTCTGAACCCCCTTACCTTTTGGGTTTCACTCCTTGCCGGGGTGATCCTCAGTGGTGTCCTTTTTTTGAATCTCACTCAGCCTGCCTCCCTCATCGAAGAAGCTGACGGAAAGGGCGCTGTATCTTCCGACATCTTGCTTGGAGTTGCAGGGACTATTGGTTCCCTTCTGGCATTCCCACTCACTGGTCCTCTCGCATCCTGGTTCACTCGCTACAAAACGTTACGCAACGAAGGTGTTCGTCATGCCGAGATATATCTGGCCGTCTTTTCAGTCCCGGTTGCCACTGGATTTCTCAGCGTGGTGCTCAATGGTGCAGCTATTATTAACGGGTGGCCTGTATGGTGGATTTACTTCACCTCTGCGCTCAGCATCATGAGCTTCCTCACTGGAAACGTGGCTTTTATCTTGTGGATAACAGAAGCTTTTCCGAGGTGGGCTGCGGCAGCGTTAGCTGTTCAATTATTCACAAGCAATATGGTCGGATTTAGTATTGGTTCCTCTATCACGCCTTGGGTTCAAGCGAACCACATCGTGCAGCCGACCGTACTGATCTCAGTTCTTATACTCTTGATGGGGGCATTGGCGGTTCCTGCGGCATTTTGGGGCAAGACGGTGCGGCAATACATTCAGGGGCGTTGGAGCGACTCTGAGAGGACTGCGCTTCGCCCGCAGTAAGCATACCTCGAGGTTACTCACAGAAGATACACGTCTGTTATGGGACGAGGATAACTCGAATTATGGGCGCACCTTTTAGACTCACACAAGAGACGTGTCGGCAGATACAATTGATGGAGATGTCTATTAAAAACAGGAGCAGGGTGATCGAGAAATTTAAAACAGACCTGCAAATTTAGAGTAGAGAATAAGTTGAATCTAGTGCTAACATTATACGAGATCAGAGATATGGATTATGCAGAGACCTTGTCATATCAGCATGTCATAGCCTAATCATATAACAGACTCGGCATTTCGTAATTCTTACTGCTGAGATATCTCCGCGGGCTGACCGCGCTGGTATCCCTTTCTGGACTGTCCGTGGGTCTCAAGCTCCATCGGGATTGAGGGAGGATTTGGATCCTGGTGCCCAGGCATGATTGTTGATTTGGCAATCTCAGATAAAGAGGGAGACTCATGCACCGTGACTCATGGGGAAATCTTGGCAGGTCATCAGACCATGTTTCAGGCCCATACCTCACGACCTTGATCCGATGCATGTCTTTTCGCTGTTCCGAATAAAGCTTTTACTCTTGTCTTGCGAATCATTTTTTCGTTCTTTGTATACTTCAATACTCCGTTAAGGAAAGATGATTCAAAACGCTCAATAACGTAAATCTGTAGAAACAGCAAGAGTGTCGATGAAGCCTGTGACAATGATACTGGAGAAGTTAGAGCAAATACTGATGATAACATCAACTATCTCCGTAGCCTAAAGCTTACTCTTATCATGACCTCAGCCTACCTAAGCACGTTCCTGGTTGCTCTTGTGAGTATTCGCAGTTCTTGGTATGTCTCTTCGCTTCGCGCCGACTGGATCAATCACAAGAACAATTACCCGTATCAACCGCAATCCCCAAAATCACCGATAATCATCCTCTGGCGCTGTAGCCGACATCGGATGGTACGCATCAGCCTATTTCATGACCACCTGCGCTTTCCAGCTCATGTTCGGCTGACCCTACACCTTCTTTATCGTGAAAACCGTGTTTTTCATTGGCATTTTCATATTTGAAGTTGGGTCGGCCATCTGCTGTGCGGCACGAGATTCCACAGCGCTAATCGTTGGTCGCGCTATTACTGGGAGTCTGGCCAAGATTGAAGTCCTAGTTTTTAATCTGACATAATGTCTAGTCTACGTCAAGTTATCAATTGGGGCTATCGCCGCTGCCCTTTTTGCATTCCTTCTTAATGGCCCTGTTCGGAATGCTACTCAACTTCCACTGCAAGAAATACTCCTTCGACTTGATGGTCCGGGCTGCGTAATGCTTGTTAGTGGCATTGTCAGTCTTCTCATCGCTCTTCGATGGGGAGGTACCAAGTAACCCTGGTCCAATGGACGGCCGTATCATTAGACTCTTTGTTGTTACTGGCATATGTATTGTCGCATTTGTAGCCATTCAAATCGTACTGCCACACCGTGCGAAGGTACCTCCACATATCTTCAATCAACGTACCATCGTAGCCTCTTATTTTCTATATTCTGCACTGAAGCAACCATGGTAACAACACTCTCTTACCTACCCATCTGGTTCCAAGCAATCACCGGAGTCAGTGCTGTTCAATCAGGTTTCCGTCTTTTACCAACAGTAGTTGCACGTTGTTGCATCTTTCAGTGGAGCTTCTGGCGTCCAAGCCGTTATACATCACATGTCTTCCATGCTCGTCGGCAATGCTATCATGTGTGTAGACACTGGACTCTTAATCACCTTGACACTGGTTACATACAGTGATGAATGGATTGGGTACCAGATACCTTGTGGCTTTGGCTTGAGTATCATGCTCCACATCCCGCTTGTAGCCTCTCAGACTGTGCTACCACCTGGGGGACGTTCCCGCACGGACATCTACTGTAATTTTCTCCCAGCTTCTCGGTGGCGTAATATATGCCATTGTTGGACAGAATCTCCTCAATAATGAACTTGATCGTAGAGTTAGGGGTGTTCCTGCAGTCAGTAACCTGGTTATGAAAGAAAAAGGTGCCACTCGACTCTTACCTGGGTTGAGCTAGCCTACAAAACGGCTTGTCCTGGTCACTTACAACGCTTCGTTGAAGCAAGCTTTCATCTGCGGTCCCATCTTGTCATGTATAGGCTACATCGGCGCATTGGGTATAGAGTGGGAGAGTTCAAAAAGAATGGAGTCGCAGGCCAAAAGTCCTTTGAGGACCACATTGAAGGTGGTGGAAATATTGTATTCTTATATTTTATACTCTTGATCTCATTCAGAAGGGTATTCGATCAGGTTAACATCAAGTAATGTTTCGTTATTGGGGTGTAGACGAATGTCCCATCGCTAGCTTTGATGTCCAGGTACCAACTATCTATATAATACGCCTCTAATGATAGGCCGGATACCATGTAACCGGAAGGCCCGGATCGAAGTCTTTTATCTGGCTTCATAAAGAGATTTTACGTCATCAGTCCGGGCCGGCAATTACTATTTGCTCCGGTCCGATTGAGTCAGACCGATCCTGGAACGCACATATAACGTCCCACCCCGACTCAAAGGTCACTAACATCATATTGTCCGACTCAACAACACCAAGAATTATTCAAAAGTATCCTCCCTTCAATCATGTCATCCCAAACCTCGGAGCCATCACCCCGTGATGTTACCTTTCGCAACTTCTCCAACCAACAAGCGTCCGACTATGCCACAGGCCGTCTTGGCTATTCAAAGACCCTCATCGACGGTATCGTGGATTTCCATAGCTCGACCGGCGGTCAAAATGAAACTGTTCTGGATGTAGGCTGTGGACCTGGCATCGCCACAAGAATATTAGCTCCCTATTTTGATGCTGCCTATGGCGCTGATCCAGGACAAAGCATGATTGACAAGGCTAAAGAACTAGGCGGTCAGACTCGTATCAATGGTCCCATCATGTACGAAGTGAGTTCAGCAGAGACCATTGATCAGATGGAGCATGTTTCTACATCATCTGTCGACATGATCACTGCTGCAACCGCGGTACCATACCTCACCTAATCATTGAGGAATCAAACTCACAATTCCTATAGGCACATTGGTTCGATATGCCACGATTTTGGGTGGCAGCGGCCAAGTTGCTGAAGTCAGGAGGTACTGTCGCTATATGGACATCCTTTCGACAGCCCGGTAAATCTTTCAGTTGCATCATTCAATAACCTGATTGCTAATCGATACAGAATCTGATAAACAAAGAACCAAGATGCAGTCCATCTTTGACGAGTTTCGTGACAGTCTTTCGCCTTACGCAACCGCAGGTACCCATGTTGTACAAAACGGATATGCCGATCTAGTCTTGCCATGGGAAAACCCCGATACCGCCTCATTGTATGATCGTCAGGCATTTATCCGTCGGGAGCTCAGTGCTAAAGCTGGTTTACTTTCTGATCCGCCTACAGATGACACAATGAAGGACGAGTCGCTTGAGGCTCAACTCCAAAAGCTTGAGAAGCTAGTGCTGACACTGGGAAGTGTCCATCGCTGGCAGAAAGCAAACCCCGAATCCATTGGGACCGAGAACGATTGTGTCAAGATTCTGCTGCAAAAAGTTCGCAAGACTGCTGAAGAGACTGGAGAATCGCTTGACATGTCCATCCTGGCTGATCAAATGGCTATCGCGCTTATTCTTGTCAAGAGAACTTGATATCTTCATCCGTAATCCTGAAACTTATGGGAGGCTGGTGTTGAGTCACAACTATATATCTCAGGATAACCAGATCTGTCAATAATACGATCTTGAAGGCTAAGAGCGATATATAGAGTCAGAATTTCTCCATTGTCTACCTATTGGTTGATCCAAACATGGTCGAGGCCAGATTCATTCATCTCCTTGTACTCATTAATCAATGTCCATTTCTCCGATTCCGATAAACTTTGACTGATCCTCCGCCAATTTCGTCACTCCCTTCTGCGACTTCTTGCATGATAGCAACTCGGGCTTTCCTGCACAACCACTAAGGGCTGTGAAAAGAATACAATGCCACTGTATGGTGACGACGTCCTTCAAGAGGGCAGCCTCGTATACTGATAATCGTATGCGAACAAGATGTCCAGAACGAAGAGAGCCCCTGATTATGTATTGAACTGAACGGCTTGGCCGTCGATAGTCGGGGAAGGGTCACCACGAGCATGGAAGTTTTCCAGTTCATTGATGAATCCGTGCCAATCATTTGATGGGCTGGTACTGCGAGGTTCTATTGCTTGCTGAGGGAACTTCTTGATCTGAGGCATAAGGGGTTCCGTGGCCATGTACTTGAACGCACAGTAATCTCTTACCCATAGGTCATACAATTCAGGACCAATGACGATCATGTTTCATGGTCTGTCAGACCCTCCCATTTTATATGGGTTGAGATGCAACGTGGCTCTTTGTGTATTTTGATATCGAACATTGATTCGGCGGCAAAGGATAACCTTACCGCCATGTTGTTGTGTTCCCTTGTATCGTTCCAGGTGTAGGGGACGATATGGCAAACCTTGGGATCAGGCTTGCCAGTTATAACGCAATGGTCGCCATCCCTTTCCCGACACTTGAATTCTTCGGTTAGATCTCAGACGTGATCTTTGAGTTCTGAAACAGTACAGCCGAATCCTCTGTAGGCGTCGTCAATTGAAATTTCTGAACAATCGTCGTCTTCTGAGCTTTAGGAGTAACAACAGGCCTATCTACTTGATTTGATCGCAAGTCGGATATCTGACGCAGTGGTGGAGCCGAAGTAAGACCGGCAGGCCTTTTTCTGCCAAGTTTGAGCATATCCTATTGATTGTTGGCCATGTTTGTGAACTACTGGAGAGTATCACTTACAGTGACGGCGAAATGGCGCGGTGCGATTCATGTACTATTTTATGTCCAGACAACTCCTGCCTCGAATACTCCGACCCTATAATATAAATCCTTAGGCCGATAACAGACTGCTTGGTACGAGCATTCTGATATCGACTATCAAGATAGCGGCGAAATCCTGAACAAAGAATCGAAAAGAGGAAGATACATGGCGATATAATCGAAACGTCCCCGCAAGTTCCGTCGCATACATATGTCTCTTTTCGATTTCGTCGTTTAGGATCAGGGGAGCAAGATCACTGAAATCATCATCGCGGAGGAGGCGACCAATACTACGCGCAAGGTCGTCCATGTTGGGTGTCGTGAGAGGTGAAAGAGAAAGACGGTAGAGGGATGTCCGAGTGAAAGTCGTCATTCATGTACCCGCAGATACAATCTTAGATTCTGAAGACCGCCAGTCAAAGCGGAAAAATCAGAAAGTAGGAGAAACCAAGAGAAAGATCCCTTGTGTAACTTTCTGTATACGGGATGAGGTAGGGCCGGGCGGATTTGAACATTTGGAAATGCATCCGTGGAAGTTTCGCTTGTGTTGAAAGTGCGAGATCACTGACTTGACTGAAAAATGAACAATTATGGCTGATAATAAAACGACCAGCATGATTACTGACACAATGTCTGAAGCAGAAGGGACAACAGCAGCAACTACTGAGGGCTTCACCACTATAACAACCCAAGATACAACTACCCTGCAGTCCACGTCAATTGAGAAAGCAATAGATTGCACCACAATAACACATCCTTAGAGGAACTGACGTCGGATACTATTATACAAACCCAAAAGCATCAGTTGATCAAATCACCAAGGCTCAAAGTACTGCGGTAAACGCGACAGATTCTCCAGTCACAACAGCGTTACGGCAGATGCATCCGACAACAAAAACACTCGTTTTCCAAGAGTCAAGCTTCACCGTGAAGACAGACCAACCATCAACCGTTTGAGGGATGGTATTCATCCAGTGGAGACGAAAGCTATAAGTAGCAACGATCCTTTTTTACCTCACCGACCTTTCAAGTCCTACGCTTTATTTTCTGTTCTTTTTGACATTGACCTTACATATATCTTCGAGGTAGATCATGGTTACAAGACAAATAATCACAGTAAGTTTGCCTCGATAGCGTACCATAGACGATGCCCTCAAGTACACTCTCCCTTGCGCTATCGTCAGATCAATAGGTATCATACTCAGCCCTGCAATACTAGATCTTGTAAGCATCTTGATCCTTCAGGTGGAGAGCCTCAGCCCCACTCCTTGGGCCTATGGCTGCGCCACAGCCTGGTCCTCAGAGAGGCAGGTCATCATAAGGTAAGATGGAGGTTAAAGGAACACTTCTCCACCGTAATCGCCTCCACGCCAGCCTTGCAAGGAATTTCTCCTTCTGCGCCTGTGGTGGTTATTTCTGGTGTCAACAACATGATACTAGCAACGTTCTCTGTTATTTATGTGTCTCTGTTATTTATGTGGTGGCATTCATCTTATTACTATTGCTCCTGCTGAGGTATCTAACTTTGTGATTTGGCTATTTGGGCGATTGGGCCGCTTTGGGCTCTTTGATGTGCATTATTTATTACTCGATATGGCAGATAGTTGTGAGACTGACGAAAGCTTGGGTATAAATTGTAAACATGGAGCCAGGATCTACATTGGCTGCTACCAGGGAGGGTACAAAACATCGGTTTTAGACGAGATCACAGCAAGGCTTAGGCCATCTTAGTCTAAAATATAGTGATAGTTTACCTAATCTTTACCTGCTCACGGTTACAGCCGTCAAGCTTTTCAATACCCTGCATCAATTAATTGGGCCACTTGATCTTGACATATCCACCTCTTTCTCATCGTGGTCATGGTGGTTGGATTATGAGCATGGGTCACTGCCGGGACATGTCGAAATGCTAAAACTACCAAACGGGATGGAGACTAATGGGTTACATATCCCAATCTGCCACAAATTTCGACTGCAGGTTGGCATGTTGTAAAGTTTGACGGATGTTTCAGAGTATTAGGAGAGCCTTGATCTGAAGGACTGCCGGCTCCGGCAAGGCCAATCGCAGAAAAGTTTGAGGGCGCTTATCATAATTAGCACAACAACCATAAACCTTGTAATCAGCCCCAAGTAACTCAACTTACCCTACATCACCACCCATTTGACGTATTATGTACCCTTGTGCGTCAAGTCAGTCGCTCGAACGCGAGTTTGCGAAATGGAAGTACCCTGCGTGACTTTGAAAGGTTGTTCAATTCTTAGTGATATGTTGATGTTTTTCAGGTTGTTACTCGCGAACTTCATCTCTACAGTCGACGAACCTCGGGCCACGTAACTCACAGGGAATTCATGTGATAGTGGAGTCGTAATGACGAATGATTTTCCTTTCCCGGTCATGCCTCCTGTCATTTCTACACAGAGAACCACCTTAGCCAACTACGGAGAAGCGTATACTGTTAGCTGAACTCTATCATTAATCTATCCGCGACAGCAAATCAAGAAAAGATTTTAGAAACAAAACAACCCCTTATCCAAAATGGCAAATCAACAGCCTAATTGATACATGCATCGAATGGTTAAGAAAAAAAAGAAGAAAAAAAAGGTTTCGTATGGTTCCGAAAAAAAAAGGGGCCTAACTCGTTGACATTCCATTGCTACTGGAGGTCAAGATAATGGATATCTAGTAGAAGTTCTTAGATGTGAGCGGGAGACACTATAATAGCCTCAAAAGTCGTCCCATCGCTTTCGCTTAACAGATAGTAAAGTGACATTCGCTTAATCTAGTCCATGTTCGGGACTCCGTCGCTTCTGAACTTGATCGACCTCTTATCCTACATCCCTCAATAACATCAAAAGATCGACTATCTCGGAATTGCGTGACAGCGATCAAACGGAGCAGGAACCAAATCGTGTCCCAATACAGGTCAATCCTCGCTTTGGGATCAGATACCCAGCCATTGTCCGTAAATATGGCGTATTGTGTTGGTCCCATGCATAAACCTCCCTTCTTGGCCCTATCTCTTATTCGACCGGCTCGCCCTTGCAATGTTCCGCGGAGTGTGACCCTGGTACTCCGTACCAGTGCTTCGCGGTATCTACTGGTCATCCGGTTGGGAGATCCTCCGCGGTTACCGGGACGTGTTCCGCAATCTTTTCCGCTACCAAAAAACCTAGCTGAAGGAAGCATCCGTCACTAGGCGCAGTGGCGGCACGTCAACGGGTTTTGTGTAAGCACATGCCTGTCTTTTCATCTTTGAGCGATTCGTTAGCTTAAAGCTTCTATCCGGATAAGTATGGGGCCAAAAGGTGGAATTTGTCAATGCATCAATAAGATTGCAACGTTACACAATTGCTTGCAGCCAGTTGAATTACTTTTTACAGCGATTGATCAGGATTTCGCAAAGCGAATTTGCTTTTTGGACTGAAACTTGTTACGATGCTCAGCCTGATTTGTGCTCAAAGCTTCCAGCTTCCAGAAGCGATTTAGATCATTCATTCATGACACGCCGGTGGATGTGTTTCTTACGTACTATCATTCGGAAAATTCCATTAGAGGAGAGGATGAACCCTGCTAGGCAACAAAGCCAGAGAATTTAAGGTAGCAAGATGGTTAACCTTGGTTGTCTCGACTCCGTACGCGAACATGTTAGCCTGGATGCTATCTGCCGTTCATTTTCACTTTGATAACGAGGCGGCGACAGGAAACTAAGAATAGCTATATTCTTCAATTGATACAGAGCAGAGTGTCTTGATCACAACATCTCGTATCAAGAAATAGGGAAAAAATCAACCCCTGGACGTGGTAAATGACTGGAGTGGGGGGTTAAAACTCGGTCGCGTGTCAAAGCTCCCTGTTGGCAAATCAAGGCAAAGATGCTCGGTGGTCTCGAACGCTCAAAAGCCCTTGATTGGCCTCTGACCCCAGATCGACAAAATTCCGCCGCACGGCTGCCGATCCCGTCCCCTCGAAGGATTTCTCCTGCTTGGCTCAGGCATTTCGTCACTGCCACTCAAGAGATAACGTCAAAGGGATGCTCAAGGATTTTCCCCTGGAGAAATGTGCAGCCTGAAAGCCTCAACTGCTGCGTTGAGAAAGAAATCTCCGTGTGTTGGCGGCCCTTATCTCCTAATATGACTTGCGCTGGACAGGGATGTTGTTAGGGTTCACATCCGCTGCCGGCAGACCCTGAGAGTAACATGTGAGCATTATGTCGGTTAATGTCCTGCGCCGCAAAAGCGACGTATCAGCCCAAACATCGCTGCCTTATGTTGACATTTGGGGAAAGCAGCAGACTGTGGCTCTTATCGAATGCTGATGTTCCCGGTGAGACAAGTAGAGTTTGCGCACCCTAGAAACGCATGTCCTTTAAGTAAGGAGTACCTGCGTACATGGTTTGACTTGCATCACTGCCTCAATTAGGATGCGATACGATACACCCAACTATAAGCTTTAACACCCTAAGCCACCCTGTTTTTAAAGACTTGTGGCTTTCTGTGATGTTTGAACCATGACCTGTTACCAGCAAATTTAACAACGTCAACATCGTCGAGATGCTTTTACCGCGAGAGCATGAGACGCTCTTCAATAAGTCGCCGGTGATACGGGCGCTGTCGATGATTCTCATGGTCGTGACGATATTTTCCGTTTGCATTCGAGTGCTTACACGGTTGTCCACCATGAGACGGTTGAGGTTTTCAAGCTTCTGTACTTCCGACGATATACTCATTTTTGTGTCAATGGTAATGAGATTCTAGAGGTCTCACTCAATTTACACTTCGCTAACCATTGCAGATCTTGGTAATAGTACAGTCCACAACGGTGTACTTCCAAGGATCTAATGGCTTGGGGAAGCTGGATGTGTCAGCATCGCAGGCATCTTCTATCCTCAAGGTAGGCAGCGAATTGAGGTTATCGTGGAAATACTGACCAGAGCTTTACAGGGTCAATTCGTGTCCGACATTCTTTTCTTTATCGCGTTAGGACTCTCCAAGCTCTCCGCTACGACGACCGTTGGAAATATGTCACCATTGACGCACATGAAGTTATTACCCATCCAGATACTGATTGGAGGCTGGACATTGTCGGCTGTCCTGGTCCGAGGATTCGCATGCTCGCTGCCAAGTTCTTGGGACTACATCGACGGCCAATGCGTAGACCTGGTATGTTCGGCTGGAGTCTTGGGAGAATGGATTCTGACTTTGTATAGGTCGCATTCTGGACTTATGTCGATGCGGTCAATATTGTGACTGATCTACTAATTACTGCAGTCACTATTCAGATTTTGATACATCTACAGATGCCATTGGGAACCAAGGCTATGGTGGTTGGGGTGTTCGGATCGCGCATCTTGTGAGTACTCTTGGCATCAGTGAGTCGCATATACTAACAGATTCCAGAATGATCCCACCTGCTGTGTCTCACATCATGTTCTACAAACAAGCTCTCGAATCGAACACGCCGATATTCGACATGTGGAAGCCAACAGTGATCGTCCAGGTGATCCAATGCGTCGGTATCACAACCACATGCATCCCATTTTGGTGGCGCTTCCTAAAGAGCTTGGAGTCGGGGCAGATGGGCGCAGGCGATTTGTTCGGGGCCATGAGCAGGAGCAACAACAGCAGAAGCGGCGGCACAAAGTCGAGGTCCAGGGGCGACACCACGGTAACCTCCTCATCTGCCTCTCGTCGGGCGCAAGCATTCGAGTTGACAAGCAAACAAGGTTGGCAGGGATCGGGCGAGGTGAAAAAGTACGCCCACATTGTGACTGATCACGGCAAGGGTCGGACGTGGGATGCGGCACGGCAGAATAGCCAGGAAGCCCTCGTTGATCCTTCGACTTGTGCTCCTGCAGGGGGTTGATGCTGGGATGTTGTACATAATGTAAATGATTGCAGGGCTTGATAGACAATTCTTTTTATCTGTGGTATTGTAGCCGTTGACGGCCCGTTTAAAAGACCTTGTTCGTTAGTTAAATGTGGATTTTAAACGAGTATCTAATTGTGGCGAGATGTACGATGTGAATATGCATGTCGCGGTCAAAATTACAAGGGTTTTTACGACTCGAGGTTCGAACCGAGCCAATATGCATGTCTCAGGCAATCGACTCATACCTACCTACTCGGTAATAGCGCCAACAGCCTCCGACTCCTCCACGTTTTGTACCTGTACATGTACATGAACCACACACTGGGATAGAACATGCATCAGCACGCCAAGAAGTGCCGCAGTTGGCCGATCTTGGGACAAGGGTCGTATTTAAGTTTTGGGAAAAGGGAGTTTCTGCTTTTTTAATGTTCTCTCCCACAACCTCTTGATCTCAGGGTCATTTATCGCTGCTACTCGTCGTTTTTTTGTTGCTTTTTTAGCCATCATCAATCATTTACGAGGTCATACTCGTTGCTTTTTATTATGGCTACTCAATACGAGCTCGACGACATGGCGCGCAAACATCCCCGACCCATTGTGGAGGATGTCTCGCAGAGCAGCGACCAAGATCATTTGGATAGCGCGCAGATGGCGAAGCTCGGTAAGAAGTCTGTCCTCAAGGTAAGCAACGATCACCGCGACCCTCCAGCTGGCACAAGCTGACGATATATCTAGAGAAACTTTGGTGGATGGACGATCCTGGGCTTCAGTTGCGCCGTCCTCGTCACCTGGGAGGGGACCCTCATGAACTTCGCTCCCGGTCTGTCAAACGGAGGCAGCGCTGGTATTATCTACGGCTTCCTCTTCGTCTGGATCGGCGTCTTGAGTTCCTTCGCTACCCTCTGCGAGCTTGTCTCCATCGCGCCAATGGCTGCTGGCCAGTACCACTGGGTCGCCATGCTTGCACCTCCACGATACGCGAAATACCTCAGTTACATCACAGGCTGGATGAACTTGGCTGGCTGGCAGGGTACCGCGGCGGCAGCCGCTTTCCTCACTGCCACCATGATCCAAGGTCTCGTCGTCTTCACCACTCCCTCCTACAACGCGCACACATGGCACGGAACACTGATGATCTGGATGTGTGTCCTGGTGGCCATTATCATCAACACTGTCGTCAGTGCTTTGCTTCCCATCTTGGAGGGCATGATTTTGATCTTGCATCTCATTGGCTTCTTCGCTATCCTCATCACCCTTCTTGTCTTCCGTGATAACGATAATGGAACCGAGGTCTTCACTGAGTGGCGCAATGGAGGCGAGTGGCCTACTCAAGGTCTTTCGTGGTTCGTCGGACTGCTGGGATGCGTCTTTTCTTTCACTGGTATGTCACCTACTTGTCAACATTTAATCCGAGCTAACATATATCAGGCGTTGACTGCTCTTTCCACGTAAGGTTAAACCGATTGTATTGAGGAATGTTTACTAATACAAGCGCTAGATGTGCGAAGAAGTTAGAAACCCTTCTCTGGTCGTCCCTCGGTCCATCATGAGCAGTATCACTATCAATGGCCTCTTGGGCTTTGGTATGGTCATCGCCTTGCTTTACAGTGCCACTGACATCGATGCTGCCATTAAGACCCCAACTGGATATCCTTTCATGGAGATCTTCTACCAAGCCACAGGATCCATCGACGGAACCGCCGGTATGACTGCTCTGATCATTGTTATGACTCTATCTGCTGCCGTCGGTGTCATTGCTTCAACATCTCGTATGCTGTGGGCTTTCGCTCGTGATAATGCCATGCCTTTTTCTCACACTCTTGCCAAGGTCAGTTCACTACTACTTGTACTTATTAACAGCAGCTGACAACATTCAGGTCGAGCCCCGAACCAACATGCCCGTGTGGTCCATCTCCATCACCTGTCTCATTTCCTGCCTCATCGGACTCATCAACCTTGGTTCCAGTGTCGTTTACAGCGCCATCATCTCAGTCGCCATCTCGGGTCTGTATGCCTCGTATTTCATGCCCGCAATCCTCCTTCTCTACCGCCGCTGCGATAAGGACTACAAGATCCGAAACATTGCTGGCAAAGGTGAAGTCCTTGAATGGGGTCCTTGGCATCTTCGCGGCATGTTTGGTATCATCAACAATGTGTTTGCCTGCATGTTTATCCTCATTGTCTGGTTCTTCAGCCTGTGGCCTCCGCAAACTCCAGTCAACGCCGCTAGCATGAACTATGCCCCGCTGATGACTGGCGGAGTTGCCATTCTTGCCAGTATTTACTACTTCTTGTTCGCCAACAAGGTGTATGTAGGACCCAAGATTGAGATTTGAACATAGATATAGACCTAGTAAGTTGCTAGGGAGCCTAATAACAACAAATGCTCCATGTAATAGAAATTGCAATTTTAGAATAGCTCGGTACCAATGATTAATATCAATCGACGCTGGCCAGTCCTCACTTCCATGGCATTATCGTCAACTCAGGCCACAACTCAATCCAGCGGTTGACCTTTTTGTCGTAGGCTTCCTCCGTCATGATCAACTGGTTCGGTCGTACCGTAAGCGTAAACATGTCTGAAAGCCCCCATGGTGCAAAGATATCCCACTCTCCATCGTCCCGTAACCGCACAGCAATGAGTGCCGTGTTGGTTCCCCAAGTGCTCATGGATCCTTCTGATGAATGATGTTGTGGGCAAGGTCTGCCGAATTTCTTCTCATACCAAAGATGGACGCGTGCCTGGTTGCGAATCTCGACTTCGACGGGGATATCTGCAAAGATTTTCCTCCCAGCTTGGATGATGGCATCCTCAGCTTCGTATGATAGATCCGATCCGTCAAAGTAGATCAAGTCGTAGTCGTTAATTCCTTGCTCGGGGTCTCGATTCGTCACAACGTTCCAGACGGTTTGCGTGAGGGCACCAGCAGCCAGGTACCAATTGGGTAGTTTCATTTTAGCCGCCCGCGATAAAACGGCCATGAGCGTTTTGTTGGATTTTACCGCCTGTTGGAAGCGTGCAATTTGATCATTGAGGGGTAAAAGACTGGCCTCCATTGTCAAGTTGGGAGTGTCGACGGGTTTGTGAACTTGTGTGGTAGAACGAAAAGTTCACGCTGTGCTGAGACATCATACGGCTTGCTGCACGTGACATGCATCATACACTTTACAAGAAGGATGAGACATGAAATTCTTTAAGAATTATCAAGGTTGATAGTCTAATGAGAGAAATCCCAGAAACCGATGATTTATCGCATGTAGGCTTACATGACCAATGCGGCCATACTCAGTTATTCGCTCCTTATTTGAGTACGTCATCTGGGGTTATCTCTAGCAAGACCTTGGGGTGAAGAAACAACTGGTAAGGCGGACCCCGTCAGTTTAATTCAATGGCGCAATTAATGACTGCTGAAAACAATCTCTCAATCACCGCGGTTTTAACAGCACTCTTGGTTCATAAATTCCGCCTAGACCTTTTATATCTACTCAACAGTTCCTGACTGTGCAAGGTGGCGTACTAGCTGTGCAGCCGAAAGGAACCAATTGATCTCCGACTACGATACAGGAGAACCTCGATAAGATAAGAGTTACACTGCACAGCGGTGAAATGTCTTTGATTTCCCCTTCTGATAGGCTCTCGAAAGTACTGCCAGCGATACCGGCTGCTGGTCCCGCTTAGCACTCAGATAAGCCGTCACAAGACACTGATTGCGGGGTAAAGTGTCGGTCTGCCCCGGACGGAGTCGACCGCCTCTCTGCTATATCGGGAAACTTTCCGCCTCACTATAACAATCACTTCTTTTTCTTTTCCTTCACGTTACAACCATTGAAGGTATAGCTCTTGCAAAAATGCCTCCTACTTCCATCTTCCAGTCCGTCATCTATCCCGGCAACCACGACAAACTGTCGGATTACAAGGACACCCAGAACTTCATCGACAACAAGCTTGTGTCTTCCAAAACCTCCAAATGGATCGACGTTCATGATCCAGCGACTAACAATGTCATCACTCGGGTTCCCGAAAGCACGGATGATGAGTTGAAGGAGGCGGTCCGGTCCGCCAAAGCTGCCTATTCGGGATGGAAAAGAACCAGTATTATCAAGCGTCAGCAGATTATGTTCAAGCTCACATACTTGATCCGCGAGCATATGGACAACCTTGCCACAAGCATTGTCACTGAGCAGGGCAAAACTTTTGCTGACGCAAAAGGTGACGTCCTCCGTGGACTTCAAGTTTGTGAGACTGCTTGTGGAATCACTACTCAGCTCACCGGCGAAGTACTTGAGGTTGCAAAGGACATGGAAACGCGTTCATACCGACAACCCCTTGGTATCACAGCAGCGATATGTCCTTTCAACTTCCCTGCGATGATTCCGTTGTGGTCTCTTCCTGTAGCCACAGTCACCGGTAACTGCATGATCATCAAGCCATCAGAACGTGATCCTGGGGCGGCCATGATGATCGCGGAGCTCTGCAGAGAGGCAGGTTTTCCTCCGGGTGTGGTCAACGTAATTCACGGATCAAAGGATACAGTCAACTTTCTTCTCGACGAACCTGAGATCCAGGCTATCTCCTTTGTGGGCTCCAACAAGGCTGGAGAGTATATCTACCAGCGGGGAAGTGCCAACGGCAAGCGTGTGCAAGCGAACCTTGGAGCAAAGAACCACGCACTTCTGTGTCCAGATGCCAACAAAGACCATGCGCTGGATTCAATTGCCGGTGCTGCCTTTGGAGCTGCTGGACAACGATGCATGGCGTTGAGTGTCTTGGTTGCACTGGGAGACGCAAAGGAATGGCTGTCTGATCTAGTTGAGAAGGGGAAGAATCATATTGCTGGAAGTGGTTTCGATCCAAAGTCTGATTTTGGACCTCTCATCACGCCTCAGAGTCGAGATCGTTGCGAGGCGCTTATTGCCAGTGCGGAGAAGGAGGGCGCCAAGATTCTTCTAGATGGACGAGGATGGAAGCCTGAGGGATTCCCCGATGGCAACTGGGTAAGTTAAATGATCGAAATCAAAACAAGATACTGACACCTCACTCAGGTCGGCCCCACAGTCATTGCAGGTGTTCGCCCAGACATGGAATGCTACAGAGAAGAGATCTTCGGCCCTGTGCTACTCTGCATGGAAGAAGAAACACTCCAAGACGGCATCTCATTACTCAACTCGAATGCTTGGGGCAATGGAGCTGTCATTTTCACAAACTCGGGCGCCAAAGCCTCTCTGTTCCAGCAAGAAATTGACGCTGGGCAGGTTGGAGTTAATGTTCCCATCCCCGTGCCTCTACCTATGTTCTCCTTCACAGGAAACAAGCGAAGTGTAGCAGGAACAGGACTCGCCAACTTCTATGGCAAGGATGGGTTGAGGTTTTATACGCAGTGGAAGACTGTCACTTCGTTGTGGCGGGCGGATGAGGCTAGCACTGGAGAAAAGCTGACGAGCATGCCTACCAACTCCTGAGGGGTTCGGGCATAAAGTAAAAGTGGTTAGCACTGTTAAAATAATTCAGCTACAGCCACAAATCTACATCACGTTTAGAATGGTCCATTGTTTTAGATCATGATTGAATTTGCTCTAATTCAAGACTATTGTGCGGCGCCAAGCCTATTGTGAACCGAGTTTATTGCACAATAAGAATTTCGGCCCGATCATCGATTTTCAATAGCAAACGAAGACAATCTTTGCTATGTACAATAAAGATTAATCAATGGCTTCTATGGACTATCGACCCTATCGACCTTGATGGACATAATACAAAGCCGATTCAACGGGCTATGATAAAAATGTCTTTGGAAGTTCAGTCGGAATTCGCATGTAGTCGAGAAATTTTTAGTTATGTCCAGACCAGATACAAAGAAGAACAATTAAACCATGTGAAGTTTTGCCATTTTCGTTGGAGCGAACAGTATCTTACTGCGTGTTCTAGGATTTCGAGTTTGATCACATCACCGAACACTCGAACAGCTATTGTCCTTCGTTACCTATTGTACTGTTCTGTTTTTCAACAAAGCCGTATTACAACAAAGAGTTTGATTGAACTGCGCTGAGAATGTACTTCAGGATATTTCTAGCGACAATGTTCATATTCCTTTTGTCTGAAACGGCACAGGGTGATCCCTCGGTGATATGTTATATATGACTCGATACTGTTTGACAAGAAACAATCCAACTCAGAAGCAATAATCACAACAACAGAATACAAACACCATACACATCATCAGTGATCACACCAGAACAAACTCACAATCCATCATCTCAGCCCACACAAACAACGACATTAGTGTAACAAACGATACACAATTCCGCAAACATGCCGTCAAACAACCTCTATTCAAATTACAAACGTGATACCAAAGACGTTTTGTATTGGATGTTAAACGCCACAAACGACATTATCAGGAAAGGTGGTAATCATCCCTCCTCACACCCAGTCCAGGTGAACAAGGAGGGCAAGTTTGCCGTCGATTACATCATTAAAATGGCCCAGTTTATAGTCGATAAGAACGAGCCAGTTCCCGACTTCATCTTCCGATATCTCAGGTCAGTCATCCATTCACGCTCGCTTCTTGGAGCCACATACGAGCAGTCGATTGGATCAAGCGAGAACAAAGCTGCTACTGAAGCAAGTAACAGGAGCCACCAGTACTTCATTACTGTTCTCGAACGTGCATACAATATGTTTGGAGGTCCTGAATGGGAACTCAGCCAAGCAGGACAAGCGGCCCCGTCGGACGAGGCTGACGATCTTGAGAAATTGGCCCTCATGAACCGATTCAAAAGTCTAACGGTGGAGAAAGCAGGATCATCTAGCTCAGAAGGTGATCAGCCGGGCCCCTCATCCAGGAACCGACAGACAAAGAAGAAGGGCAAGAAGCAGAAGAAGAAGAAGGGTAAGAAGAACGAATCTAAGCGACAGGCTATCGACCACGAGGTATCCCGAGATATGATCCAGCTGATTGATCAGAACGAGAGTCTCCTAACAGACTACTCGGTGGCTGTTTTATCAGCAGTGACGGAATGGGCAGAACTCCGAGCATACATGCAGAATGTGTGGAATAAGGTCGCCTACAAGAGCGGCAACAGCGCTGTGGCTGCTGGTACAGCCAAGGTGGCCACGTCAATAGTCGAAAAGACAGGGACTGGCATCTTCATCGACTTCCCTGAACGCGATACATACCACCGCATTGTCAACTGCATTACCCGTGGAAATGTAGATCAAGCACAAGGAATGTTCGCCTTGGAGATGGACTACGGTTCTGACGATCCATCTACCGGTCCAACTCTTATCGATCTCAGGGAGCAGTTTCTCATCAATATTTATGAGAATCTGAAGGATTTTATCGCCGACTTCAGGCTCAACAGAAATGGGAAGCCAAGTAACAATATGCGATCCAGACTGAACGCCTGGAAGTCGGATTTGGACCTGCAAAGCCTGACTGACCAGGAGCGCTTAAACTGGAGGCGTCTTTATGTTATTAAATGGCTTTACGACCTCGTTGACGCCCACTATCACAAGAGCGTGTACGGTCTGAACGACTTTGCAAAGGATGTCACAAAGATAGCCATGAGTAACAAAGAGGTCAACACATTGATCTATGGACACCACGTCTTTCAGCTTCAATGCATCGTTGACGCATTCACAATCAGTAGGGGCTGGACTCCTCATCCTGCCAAAGGTCACGTTATGAGGCCGGCAGCAAGTGCTACAGCTTCTCGGGACCTAGACACATTTTTTCACGGCAATGCGGTCAAGGGTATACCTGGTTATACTCAATCTTCCACGAGTCTCAAAATGACAATGAGACGCGATCTAAGATATCAAAGTATTCAAGACATCATCAACGCGCTCCCGAGCGCTCGCGGAGACTTTCTCACCTGTCTAGGGGAGCACGACGACATGGTTTTCATGGGGGACAAGACCCTGGTTCGTCCCAGCGACGAAAACTTAAAAAGTCTACTCCAAACTTCTCCTTTCTTATGCGGTGCTGCTCTACTTGAATGTTTGGGCCTGTCGTACAAGATCGGCATGTTCCTCTGGGAGATTACACCTGATCCTACACTAATTATACAACTGAATAGTGGAGCTTTGGACTTGGAATTCACAATGGAAGAAAATGAGCTCTGGGATAGGCTCGAGACCTGGCTTATCGCCGAATTCTTTCCTAATTTCGTCCAGACGCAAACCTCGGGCAAGAATCTCGAACTTCGTATAAACGCCCAAGTTCAAAATAATAGGCAACGGCTAAACCGGCCGCCTTTGACATGTCGAGGCCATTACACGAACGATATACTGAGACTTGTGGACTTGAAGTCTAACAAAATTTTCAAAGCAAATTCGATGGTTACCTGCCTTCAAGCGGCAGGTTGGAGCGTTGGGGATATACCTGACGATGATCTTCCTCTCAGCAGTACAGAGTTCTGGTATCGAATGGACCATACGCCACGAGAGTTTGACCCTGAAACCAACAAATGGCGACTAGCAGATTCTGTACTTCGACGTCGAACCAAAGAGTCCGGGATGGCCAAAGACAATTACATCTTCAACCAAATCGAGTCGATTAAGTCTATGGCAACGAATGTCCGAAGAGGATTGGGAGAGGGGTCTTCTGTTGGTACCGCAGCAGGAGGGGCGTCTCAGCAACTCGAGTTGTCAACCGGAGCTACAGTAGGTGGATCTTCATCCCAGAGCGATATCATCACGTATAGGTTTCCCCCGCCCCAGGCGACACCAGGTGTACTAGACGATATTACAGCAGCTCATGCTGAACTTGAGTGGGATATTTGCGGACGATCACTCAACGGTGCTGAAAGCAATCAAGGCGCCGGCCAACAAGGTGGTGAAGCCTCCGACTCCGAGGATGAGTATACCAAGTATCCAACCCTGCCTCTCTCAGGGATGAACTACATGGACATCACTTGTCGGGTGCACAGTGTTCTCGAAGCCATAGAGGAACATCTGTGCGTTAAAGACGACCCCCTATTTGAAGAGATATACACCGACGACAATATACGCGATTGTCGCGCAAGATTCTTCATGGAAGCATTGCATTTCTCCACACAGGATGGAATGAGCGAGGAAGAGAAGGCACGTCTCGTGTCTGTGGTAGAGGTACTAAACAAGGAACGCCACCAGAATTCTGTTAAGGGCTGTCTGTTTTGGGCAGATGGGGGAAATCAGGGTATGGATGATGAAGACGCTGGAGGACCTGCAGTGGAATGTACCGTTTCATAGATGCATTCACAATTTGATAGCGGATTGATAGGTATGTTTTTGAGTACCTAAATAGAGGTTTATATTCAGTGCTTCGGACTTACTGGATGAGTGTTGATCTTTCTATACCAACATTTGTATCACTATCTATTCTCATCGCGCCTGCGATTTCTCAAGGAGCAACATTCGTACCAGGCTTACTTTGAAGTGAATTTAACTTAGATATGTCGCGAGGTCAAAGTTTTAGTCAGATCATTAATTTCAACAACCCAACATCTCCATTAACCCGTAACGGAAACAAAGTACCTGACCTCAATAACCCAGTGCTCTGGTGTATTCAATAAATCCATCTATCGCTTTGGGTTCGTCCAGGAATTTCACCATGTGGTTATGCCAATCTGAGCCATATTCAGCTGTGTATTCAGCCTTGCAGAACTCCCAGTAGTCCGGATACCATCCAGACTGTTCCCAGTCGATGACTGCCATGATCGTGGATGGAGACTCCGAGTGAACTATAATATTGCTGGGATGGAGATCGGCATGCGTGAACACGACCTGGGCATCGTCGGGAAGCATTTCACGATAAGGATCGGGGATTTCTTCTGGTTTCATTCCTGGCCAGTGTTGGTCGAGGCCTGTTCTAATCGTTATCGAAAGCCAGTCATGAAAGGCTTTGACAGATTCGAAAGGACCAGCTCTTGGTCTGTTGGAATTGTTGATGGAAATATCGTAAAGAGGGCTACGGTCGATTCGGCCTAGGAATCATGAGTTTAACTCGACAGATCGCGCACATTGCTATGTTACTTACCAACAAATTGATTCGTGGAGTCTTGGGACAGCGTCCGTAGACTTGTAACTATGGATTTCAACGTGCCCCAGAAGTTTGCCTTCTCAACTTCAGTCATCGATGGCCAACGTTTCTCGACAGTAACACCTTTCACCAGCTCCATATAGAGAAGTACGTAGCCATCCTCCGTTGACCAGCCGTAGATTTCTGGGACTGGGACTTCTGCAAGTAGCTATCGAAGAGTCCATAGGCATTGTCCTTCAGAAATACTAACACTTCCCTCCCACCCAAACTTGACGGCAAGCCCTAGAGACTCAAAAAATACAGGTGGGGGGTGGGCTCTCCTTCGATCTTCGGACGAAGTTGCTGCTAACACTTCCGACAACGTGGGGAGCGAGTGTCCATGATTTCGAAGGAAAAAAGAAGACTCTTGAAAGACCTCATTTGGCTTCGAGGGAAGGGAACCCAAGGAAGCAACTGTCCTCGACGCGTTCGGGCTTGAAAAGGTTTGACCCGCCGCCATTCTTGGGGTCTGATTTACATGAGAACAAAGAGTTAGACTGTTCCCCAAGAATACGGCTGCTTATTTTGGAATCATCGGCTCGGAACATCAGTTGTAGCGTCAGCAGGCTACGGATTGTCGGTTAGCAAAATATCCAATGGCAGCCCGCTCAGATGTAGACGAAGCTTGTGATTGGCCTGATGTCGGCGCTTGCATACGTCTGAGCGGAGTTATGCAGCCAAACATCATTCATCACCAACAGCATATTCTCGTCACTACCTATTCACAAACAAAAACTTTCTGTTAGATAACGATTTTCTTGAAAAGGGCCGCGAGTCTGATTCCTCACTGTAATATGCGAAGGATCTGTAGTCAACTTGTTGTAAATTGCTTGAAAAGTAGCTGGCCATGTTTGAAACAGTTGAGTCCATACGGCATGATAAAGATAGCGTTCCTCAAACTCCATAAAATAACTACAGGACTAACCTACTTACAAGTGGACATACAAGGTACAGGACTCAGGCGAGCGATCTGCTTCCTCATCACATCTCACTTACTCGTCAACAACACTTGGCCCATCCCTGAAGCCAGCCGTCATTCGTCGAGGACGTCCACCGTGTTGATTAAACTTCAAGAATCTCATGATTTACATCCTTAGACGCCTACCACCCCTCTCTTTGATGTCGATCATAGCTTATAAACTAATAATGACATGTTTCATTTTGCGCCAACCCTAAACGGTCCCGTCTAATTCCTCTTGCCCGAGTTGAGATTGTCTCGCCATGTGTTGAGACACTGGAGTATAAATAGGTCGAATACGCTCCATAACTCATCTTCGTGGTTCTGATATCTTAAATCAACTACTTCATCTTCTTCACATTGTTACCGTGTTCTTTTTCCAAAAGTCACCTTAAATCTCTCACCTCCGAGTTAGTCTAGACATGACCTTATCCTTAATCTCGGATGCTTACCCACTAACATCATGATACTCAATTATAGTGCTTTTTTATGGCAAAACAATGGTGCTTTACATATCAATGGTTATCTATCATGATCAGGGTTCGCCGAAGGGCTCCAGCTCACTGGGCAATCATGGTTACAACAACCGAGAACGAACCCATCGGCAGGGTTTACCATGCTATAGGTTCTCCGTTTCATGGTTATATGCCTGATATCAAGCCTGCGTACGATATCAGCAGGACCAAAAGGAAATATACACGCACCACCTTAGGAACGATGGATGACGCATGGCTAGATCAGGTTGAACAAATAGCACGGGCTCTGAAGGGTCCAGACAAGAGCCCGAATCCTCTTGATCCCTTTGCTGTAAGTACTTTTCGGCCATTTTATCTAATGAAAAGTTAATGGCATTAGTAGGGGGACAACTACCAAAACTGGGCTATGGACTTCCTCAAGGTATTGGTTAACAAGCGGGCTCTGGACACTTCAGTCTTGCAGATCGCAGAGACTCTCCCCAAGGAATGAGATTATCTTACGATGATACGTATGATACGTATGATTAAGAGTGGCTGCCAACGTGGTTAATTGAAAATGACAGGAGGAGCGATCTAGTGTGAGCGAAGTCTAGAGTACGGAAAGGTTAGACCGTGTATTTAATACTTGGATATCTTTAGCTCCGTAGATCAAGAACCTTTATTCCATGTCATATCCATACAAAGTTTACTTTCCCCCGAAGCCACGCAGGCAGCGAAGACAAGTCACGAATGGTTTTCTTGAGAGTGCTTAGAACGCTTGGGTGCCACTCCTGACAGCCTCTCTTGACGATCTCTCGGTAGTAATTCTCCCTTCTTAGCATCTCTCCTCTAGCGATGCCGTCTCACCAGCAGACCCCTCAGTAACTTCAGATGTAATTCGATGATCCTAGCACTGTTGTTGATCTGCGTGCAACCCTAAGACCGCGAGACTATCAGACTGTGGTCCTGCCGAATAATAATTTGTTGATTAGATAGCGTTCCCCGATACATCTATGAGATAGATCGATGCTACAGGTTTAAGATAAAGCAAGTCTCTCTCACATATCCATATCATGACTTGCAGTGGATATCATTGCAGCAAGGAAATATCCACACATCCTTCACTACTGGTTGATAGGCTCACTGGTGCTACCGCTTAGCTCGTTCACTAATTCAAGATAGGCGGTCAGCGTCTGTGCTCAGCCTCATGCCAATTGTCCTTGACGCTGCCAAGTCTTGGTGATGATGTACCTTGGCAAGCCAATGACATCATACCAAAGCGTCAGGTCATCGCCACTTTTACTTGGCCAGAAAATGGACGACACGTAGAAAAGACGAAATATTCCAAGGCAATCCTTGACTTTTTTTTGAAACGCAAAACTGGGGTCAAAGATAAGTTTCAAACCTGCTTTTGCCAATAAGATTTGCATATTAAATACACCATTGACCCATAGTTTCACCAGCATATCATACTGTTTTGTTAAAGCCATAATGCGTCAATCAATTGTGTACCCATTTTTATGTCTCTGGGGACTTGCCGAGAGCATTGACTTGTCCTCGAAACGCGGACTCGCCTATCATGGAGACGACCACGAATCGGATAATCAACTCTTGACCTCTAATAATTCGGAAATCGCGTGGTACTACACCTGGTCGCTTTGGCCATCTGGACAAATAGGGGATTCTCTACCCTTTGTTCCATTGATCCACGGCCTCGACGATGCATCAGATTCAGAACTTGAAAAACGACTAAACGACCTCCCTAAATCATCAACGCATCTTCTCACCTTCAATGAGCCGGACGGCGAGAAAGACACGGGCGGAAGTTCGATATCCGCCAAAGATGCAGCTAAAGCATATTTGAAATACATTGTTCCTCTACGGGACTCAAAACGCAAATGGTCAATCAGCCACCCCAGCGTCACCGGTTCACCTAGGGGCCTCGAATGGCTAAGGGACTTTAACGAATCCTGCTACGACATCGACGATAATGGTTGCCCTACGGATTTTGTTGCTGTGCATTGGTACGGCGATGCTGGAGGCCTTGAGAACTGGCTCGGCAGCCTGCGTGAGTTTTACAACGAGACTGCACCTGATGCGCGCTTCTGGATTACGGAAATGGCCCTTCCAAAGGAAGA
The DNA here is from genome assembly GCA_013266165.1 of Fusarium graminum. Taxonomy (NCBI): domain Eukaryota; kingdom Fungi; phylum Ascomycota; class Sordariomycetes; order Hypocreales; family Nectriaceae; genus Fusarium; species Fusarium graminum. Next base: position 183,326 of record JAAGWP010000015.1, on the reverse strand, counting down.
CGAAGAAGCGACATTTGCTATGATGAATCAGACTCTCACGAGCCTTGACGACAATGATGCTGTTCAGGCATATGCATGGTTTGGCGCATTCAGGACGAGCGATGCCAATGAATGGACTGGCAAGAGTGTGTCGTTCTTCGACAAGAACGGAGGGCTGACAGAGCTTGGTGCTGAGTATCTGGGCGGTGAAGAGAAGGGATTCGAGAAGGGTCAGTCAATGGGTAACTTGCAGACACCTTCACGGTGTGTTTTGCTGGTTGCGATGTTTATGTCGGCAATTTACTTGTGGTAATGGGATGAATATACGAGTTAGACAATTAGATAGTGATACCAATTTGAATGAGCATAATTGAACGAATCTGAAACAGTAATGTTAAAGCATAAAGGCTCAAATTACCGCTGGAATTTAGTCCCGCTGCTAATGAGGGGCTGGGAGCTTTTTTTTTGATTGGTGGGGGGACTGTGGCGGGTCATCCGATTGGTGGAACAGTTCCATTTATGAATTTGGTCTGAAGATTCCTCAAGATTAACGAGAGATCTTTAGAAATTGAACAGGTGGAAAACACCAGTGACAGTACGGAGTATGCATTGTCTCTCACGAAAAGCGCTCCGAACAAGCCCTTTTGTTCAAAGATCACAGATTTAAGTCTATTGCACGTGTCCATTGTGCGTGCTTTGAGACAACATCAACAATCTGTATCATGCGACATTAACTTGGCAATTGAATGTCGTTTTTCACAAAGCTTACCCTGGAGAGCCGCCCAGAATCGGCATTGCAGCGACTCTTGGCTCAATCCCGGACATTGCAGTGCAGTACCGTGGATGTTGGTTTCAATTTCCAATCTGTCGGAACCCAATAAGAGAGCACCAAAGTTTGGCGAAGATCATGAATCCACTTACTCTCAGCTTCATCGTCTTTGTCCATAGATCAACACGTCGCTTCGAGTCTTGTCTTGCATCTGTCATCCAGAATGAGCTTTAGGCGACCATCCACTGCTGTCACCCCAAGTCTAGTGGTGACATCGCTCAGGTACAGGGCCTCCAAGTGACGTCAGCACTTCTCCTCACGAATATTCTCACCCTTGTAATAACAAAAACGCATTCCCCCAACCTCGTATGTTTTCCCTTGGGCCCTCACGCATCAACCCATGGCATCCACGTGCACATGATATGAGTATTCAGCCTGTGTTACAAGATCCAGCCCCTTCGGGAATCTTACAGAATGGAGATAGCTTCAGAGCTAGCAAGAGAAAACGCGATTGGCGCGAATGTCAAGCCTTGCTGCAACCGTTTTCACAAAATGCCCATGGCTTTCCTGGCAGCCTTCCTCGGTCGATAGCTCGGCGGGGAGAAGCAATCAGGCTGATTCCCCCGCACGACGATCGCAATCCAGAGTCATACACTAGCTGGAGTGAGCTATCGCTAACATTACCCGACCCAGCCGCACCAATAATCGCTCTTCGGAAAACCTGGGGAAAGTTTAGCTTCATCATTACCCCAGAACATGGCTCGTTCGCGACGTTGCAACGGCAACTTTTGCGGATGACAATGGCCATCCGCACCAGTCATTATCCTTGACGCTTGTCATGAGATCGTGTTCCACGAGAGTTTTCATCCTGCAATTGGAACCCAGGGTCTTTTGTTGGTGGAACTTGACCCATCTTCTCCGCATCGTGTGTTCGGTTCGGCACCCATTGCTATAAAGGCTCAGTCATCTGCTGTGTCTTCTTGCAGGGTCAGTCTTCGTCAGATCCACCGCAATCATGTTGTTCAAGACCGCTGTCGTTGCTGCTCTCCTCCCCTTCGCCTTTGCAGCCAAGAAAGGCAAGGGCCCGGACAAGGATGGTAAATACTGGCTCTCTGGAGACGGTATCAAGGCCGCCTTCATCCCTTACGGTGCCTCCATCACCAACCTCCTGATCGACGACCAGTACGGCATCTCCCGAGATATCGTGGCTGGTTTCGACAACGCTACCCACTACAGCGTTGACAAGGGCCACCCTCATCTTGGAGGTGTTCCCGGCCGATACGCAAACCGTATCCGAAACAGCACTTTTGAGATTGACGGCAAGACCTACAAGGTCGCGCCCAACGACAATCCCACGCCCGAGTCACCCAAGGGCGCGGATACTCTCCATGGCGGACCTGACGGATGGGATTACCGCAACTTCACTGTTGTGTCCTACACCGACGCCAGCATCACCTTTTCCATCGTGGACCCTGACGGCAAGGAGGGTTTCCCCGGAGAGGTCGTCTCGTACGTGACCTACACTCTCACCGGACGAGACTGGGACATCAAGATTGTCGCATTGGCAACCACCAAGAAGACCCCCATCATGCTCACCAGCCACACCTACTGGAACCTCGACGGCTTTGCCAACAACGAGACAAACACCATCTCCAACCACTCGCTCCACATGCCATACGGTGGTCAGCGTATGGCCACTGACAACATCCTTATTCCTACCGGTGAAATTCTTGCCAACAAGAAGGGATCCGTCAACGATTTCTGGAGCAAGCCCAAGATGATTGGCGACCAGGAGAACAACAAGGACCTCAAGGGCAACTGTGGCTTCAACTGCACTGGTTATGGTGAGTTTCTGAGTTCCGATGTTCGGTTGACATATGCTAACAATTACAGATACCTGCTACACCGTCAACCGTGGCCAGCTCGGCCAGTACGACTGGCGCACTCAGGGCCCTGTCGCAACTTTGTCCTCGGCTTGGTCTGGAATCCAGGTCGATATCTACTCCGACCAGGACGCTTTCCAGTTCTACAGCTGCACCCAGCAAAAGGGCGATTTCCCCTTGAAGAAGACCCAGGGTCTCAAGGACAACGCCGACTTCCCCCGAACCATCCCCAAGTACGGATGTGTTGTTCTCGAGGTCCAGGATTACATTGATGGCATCAACAACCCTGAGTGGATGCGTGCTGAGAAGCAACTCTTTGAGCCTGGTGGTAACCCTTATGTCCTTCAGGCAAAGTACACCTTCAGCCTCAAGGGAAAGGATTCCGATGAGTAGATATACTTCGAAAGATAATTTAATTTGATTAATTAATTGAACGAATACTTTTTTCGATAATACATGGCTTGCCTTGGAAGTAGAAACTCTCCGCGAGCGATGCGTACTAGCGCACTCGTTCGCTCGACTTAGCGTTCCAGCTCGGAAATAATTTCCGATGATAATTTGTATTTGTAAGCTTGGTACATAAATGACATCCCAAGTACACGGGCCATTTCTTGACCTCACATCTCAACACACTTAGACAACATGGTTGAAATCAAGCAATATCATCTTGCCCCTACCCGTCTCGTTCCAAACTCGCCATGGCCTCTTCTGCACTACAAGAATGTTCTAGCTAAGCGTCCGAACACAACACAATGTGATCCGGCCGAGGTCTGGGACATGTTTACCAAAAATGGATGGAATGTTGAGTGGATATTCAGATACGGCGATACCCAATATTCCCACTTCCATTCAGAAGCACACGAATGCATGGCTGTGCTGTCAGGCACTGCTACCATCCGCTTTGGCGTTGCAGACACCTCAGAAGACCTTCAAGACAACACCTACGGTTCAGCTTGGGAACAAGGCGGACTTTTCCTCGAAGCGGAGGCTGGAGATGTCTTTGTTATACCGGCCGGTGTCGCACACAAAACGCACAAGACCAAACCTGCAGAAGATTTCAAGCTCTTGACGCCAGGAGACGGAAATGGTATCGAGGCGGAAGATCCAAGGAGGGCTCTATCTGAAATCGAGTTGTCCGGATATACCATGATGGGAGCATATATTGGTGGAAAGAGGGATTTTGTCAAGAGTGGTGATGATTTTGAAAAGTCATGGAATGTTCCTAAACCAGAGTTTGATCCGGTATCCTAAGACGAAACTCAAGCGACACATAATCTACTAATACACGCCGCTTTTATGGCACCCCTCAGCCCTCAATCAGCCTTGTTACGTGGGTTTACTTGGATGGGACGACATTTGAGGGTTGATGGGTCATGTACCTGCACGAATTCTTGTTTTCTGCAGGACCCTTATTGAGAAAACCGATGAAATAAAGTTATTTGTTATTAAGAAATTGTCATCGATTTCATCTGCAGATAGACAAAGAAGTTTTTGACTCATGCATGTACTTCCATGTGCGCGACCTATAGTGCATCCAGTTTGGGGTAAAGGCATAGTTCCGTAGAATTGTCAAAAGAACTTTGAGTGACACGGAGTCGACGATCAGAGGCCTTGGAGCACTCTGGGAGCGATGACAAGCACCTTTCAGCACGTGATGGCGTGTACTAAACAGGCAGCATATTGCGACACTTTCCACATATATGCACGTATCGCATCTTAGGTAGCAGTCTTTCAAGTACAAGGTTTGGAATTGGCGCAACTATTGTCAAAACATGGCTCTCTTGTATGCAAGAAACATTTTCCCAACACAAAGGGCAATGTCAATTCTTGGCCTTGGATGACGCAAGTTACAAGGCTAGTTATCTTCAACTCCCAAGTATTCTTTGAGGAATTTGATCTGACGAGCCGAATTTCGCTCAAAATTGTCTCCAGTGTAAGCGTCAAAATGCCCCCCTGGTAGCATGGAGAGCTGCTTTGGTTCCCGTGCCCGGGAGTAGGCTTCGAGAGCTAGGTCCGTCGGCGTCAAAACATCGTTCTCCGCGACCGTCATCAACAGCGGGGTCGGTGAGATGCGATGGACCCACGCCGATGGATCGTGTGCACGGAAGAGTTCCAGCGACTTGAGCGTGACCTCGTTCTTCCATGCTGACTTGGGAGCCCAAAGCTTTTGGAAGAAGTCGTAGCTATCAGGCGTGGGGAGCGCAGAGGGCGCCAGAGGGTTTTCGTCTACCACTTTGACCGTGGCCGGGGCGTTTCCAGCGGCTCGTTCGATTCGGTCTAGCAAAAGAAACGAAGATCAGCGATGGGAAGCGCGTGGTTAGCTGCTAGGAAATTTGGCCAACCTTTCTGGAATTCCCCTTCCATGTACTCGGCAAAATCAGGCCTTACAAGCCTGTTGAAGTTGTCCCATCCATTCAGACACGGGACCTGCGAGAGAACTACTTTGACGCGTCTATCAACCGCGCCAACGCGGAGGACATGTCCACCACTGTAAGAGCTTCCCCAGACGCCAATCCTCTCCGGATCTACTTCGCTCCGAGACTGCGCAAAGGTGATGGCATCGGATATATCGGCGACCTGGAGGTCAGGAACAATTTCCTGTCTCGGCTGACCCGGTCCGGTGTCGCTGTTCCCGAGTCCTCGGTTGTCGTAAACCACACAGGCCATCTTGAGCCGGCTGGTAAAGCGCTCGGCGAAAGCGTCAAGGTCCATCTCTTTTAGTGCTGAGAAACCATGGCAGAGGACCAAGCATGGCAGCTTGGATGGATTCTCTGTCGGTGGCAGGTAAAACCACCCTCGAAGGGTGACACCATCGGATGTAGTAAACTCAATGTTGGAACGTGGCATCTTTTGCACCTGATGTATAAGTCTTCAAGGATGTGTATCAACTGGAAATCTAGATCAAGGTTGCTGTAAATCCTTTAAATGAGAATTGCTTTCTTAGACTCCCCTTGCTTCTGTCGGTGTTTTCAGCGGCGCCCAGACGCACATGTTGTGCGGCATCTTGATGGGAGCGGCGTCTTAATTTCCACGGCTTCTCAGCTTGCGGGCGGCATCTTGGCTTGCCCGTGTTTACTCAAGTCAGCTATTTGTCAGCTCTGGTTAGGTATTGCCCTTCGAGATGTCGAAGTCACTATAGTCTTGATTGTACGTAATTCTCCGGGCAAATACTATTTCCATTACTTTCTGATAAATGATCATTTATTTGTTGCATAAACAGAAGGCACTGAACTATCAATAGCATCAAGGTCTCAACAATTCACAGTATTCTATCTCTAGCTGTGTTTACATTGTTGAAGTGATGACAATATAGATCTAATCCTTTATGTGAAAGAACCTTTATTTCACAGGTTTCAGCAGACGAGTTTATGCAATCACTGGGTTATTTATATCAATAGAAATGCGAGCTGCCGCTTTTACTCATAGCTCACTGGTAAACTTGGAGAGATAGTGGCTTCCAGATATGAGAGTAGCGATTCACATAGCGTCACACAAGGACTGAGCAAGTATTTATTCCATTGCGTAACTTGTGGATATTTGAGCAAGTGCATACCTCCATATACAAGTAGCTCTCTTCTTAATCAGTGGTAATACTATCTGCTGAAGACTTCCCAGGAGCCAGGTACTTGTAAATGTCCTTCACTGCATCCTTCTTCTTGCTAGTAAGGCTAGCAGGGCCCTGCGGCCCGGAGTCATCAAGAAGAGCAACCTTCCTCCATTTCGTTTCATGACAGACTTCTAACATGGTGCCTGGCTCATACTCTTCAGTTTGAGTGAGTAGGACCATCATAGCGTTGGCTACAGCATCTGGCGGCAAGAGATAATCTCGCTCCATGTCAAGGAACTTGGCTGCCTCGGGTTTCTCTGAGAATAGTGGTGTGGACACGGTTCTTTCACAAGCACATGTTAGCTGGCGCAAGATAGGATGGAACAGAATGTGCCTCACCCTGGAGCAACTCCCAAGACCCGAATGCCCGACGTTTGGGCGAGAGGTGCCATTCCCCGGACAAAACTGCTCAATGCATGCTTCGAAGCAGTGTATAGCGGGGTTATGATGCTTGATCTCTGCGCAGCAATGCTCGATAGATGGATGATAGTTCCGGGAAGTCCAGCTTCGACAAGCCTTCGCACAGCAATGCGCGTTGCCTTGATAGGGTGCACAAGGTTAATGTCAAGAACCTTGTATCTCGAGTCGCTATCTCGGTCCTCCCAGAAGGAATTGCTTGAGGGTTCGTAGACACCAGCTCCAGGGACCACGAGGGTGGGTATACCGTGAAAGATTGTAGCACAGTAATCAAACGCCGCCTCCAGCTGGGCCCAGTCTGTGACATCGAGCTTGAAGAACTTGACCCTGTCTGCATCGTTTGGCTGCAGTGAGTCAATCCATGCCGAGGCGGTGGGATGAAGAGCGAGGTCTGCGATCAGAACATGGTAACCGATCTCGTGGATCTTCTTGACAAAGGCGAGTGAGATACCTGAGCCGCCCCCAGTCACAAGGGCGATCTGGCGTGGGGTGGAGTCAGTCATGGCGTTGTGGTAGGTAGTCGTCTTCCCAAGCAACGAGACCTCTGCAACACAACCCCTTTGACTCATTGATATACCTGGAGTATCTTGGCTGGTCACAAACTGCGAGGTAAGGCTAGCACGACTCTCGGCTTCTTAAGGAACGGCTTCTTGTAACTTGGGGAATGGTCTCATTGGTAGCGTCTGTCCTACGCACTACTGTGGCTAAAAGTCTAAACCCGGGGGCTAGATCGAGTCTAGACGCGGGGAACGTGGGGTCTTGAGATCGTATCCATTTCGAGATGCTAGAACCAGTCCGGGCATCATTATTAAGAAGCCGCTTTCGCATCAAGTCTCTCCTCCCTTGTCTTCACTCTCCACCATGCCCGTCCGTACTGCCATTGCATGTCGCCGATGCAATGCCCGCAAGATCAAGTGCTTAGCACCGAATGGGGTCCCTTGCCTCAACTGCGACTCTGCGGGGGCTGATTGCCAGCTCATTGAGTCGAGAAGGGGCAAGTACCCGCGCCAGAGACGGCTCCGGGCGACCAAGTCCTCGCCCGTCGACAAGGGTGATGAGAAACTGCAGTCCTCGTCGGGTTCCTCAAACCCACCACCGATACCTCTATCGCCGCGGCATGTAGTCCTGGCGTCGCCGTCGACTTCACATCGTGACGCAGAGTTCAACGCCACTGATGCCCACGAGATTGTTGTGGCTGACTCGGGAGATGGAAACACCAACGCTGCCAACATCAACAGCACAGCTACCACACATGACACTCCTGAATCACCAGGATTTCTCTACGCACGCATCGCCGAGAACAGCGCAAATGACAACTCTACATCAACCATCAACGACACCAACAGGACTGCCTTTCTCGGCGAGGCCTTTAGCCTCAGCTATGTCGTTCACAATGTCATCGGGCCCTTGTTTTCCAGCTCGTCGACTCATCCCCACAGACTGCACTTCCCCTTGACGTGCCACGGAGATGGCGATACCGGTTCACGCTCCCGAGTTGATACAGTTGCATGTCAGATCAGTCATCTGAGATCGCAGCGTCTCCTATACTTCCCATGTCGCGAAACACTGCACCTTCTCATTGACTGCTACTTTGAAGCTTTCCACCCAGCCTTTCCTGTACTCGATGAGTCCTCATTTCGCAGAGCCACTGACGCTGGCGAAACTTCTCTGATAGTTCTCAGCGCTCTTCTCATGGTTGCTGTGAGTATCTGCACCACAGATGTCCTACAGCAGAACGGATCTGTCAGCCGGTACGGTGCGCGAAGTATCTACTATCATCAAGCAAAGGCTCTTTATGACGCAGATCAGGAGCCCAGCAAGGTCGACCTCATCGTGGGCACCTTTCTGATGAGCTTCTGGTGGGGAGGACCCAATGATCCCAAGGACTCGTGGTATTGGCTGGGTATAACATCCAATCTTGCAACGAGCCTTGGCATGCATCGATCGTGGGTTTTTAGACTTGTCCCATATATCTCTATTCAAAACTAACCATCCTGTCTTCGCCCTAATAGAACTCGAAACTCATCTGTAGACTCTGAAACGGCGAAGAGGTGGAAGAGAATCTGGTGGTCTATCTATGTATGCGTCAAGTTCTATCGTCAGGGTGAATTGTTATTGACCTGACTTCAGATCCGGGAAAACCTTGTTAGCGGCTCAATCGGAAAGCCTCGCCACATATCGGATTCAGACTGGGATGTTGAGGCGCCGAGAGAGGAGGATCTCGAGAATGTGGTTACATGCGAAAATCCCGAACGTGCGGCCTATTTTATTCACATGGCCCATTTATCCAAAATATGTGCGTAACGTTACGAGCCATAAAGCCTCTCCTAGGCCACAATGCTGACTAGCCGCGTATTGCCCCAGTCGGCGGTATCCTGTCCTCTAGATATGCAGCCTCCAAACCATTAGATTCGAGCAAAGGACCAGAAGAGCTGGAACATGATCTTCAACAGTTTCGCTCAAGTCTTCCAGAAATAATGGTGTACAAGGGCCTTGGTCCAGATCAACAAGGCCTCTGGGCCGCTATGCTTGCAATGGCAGCGTGGTGCGTACCACCAAGATTTCCCCCAGACCTCGCACTAACTCCCTCCATCAGCTATGCTACCATACTTCTTTGTCGTCCACATAATGAGGATCAGACTGGTGAAAACTGCCGTTGGGGCAATCGTCGGAAAGCTTATGATGCAGCGAATGAGATCACTCGCATAACAGAAGACATTTTGGCAGACTCAGCAGGGAGGCTATGCCAGATACATACGTGAGTAATAACAGAGCGGGATTCAAGCTCCCAAGGCTATAGACTGACAGCTTCCTCTGCAGAATACCAGCTCTCTTCAACGCTCTAGCCATGCATCTCCTCTCACTCTGCGAATCCAGAGAACTAGAGAACTTCCAAGTTCGGAAGGGCCTAGGCGAAGCCCGCTCAGACATTTGCATGCTCGGTCTCGAAGTCCTCCAGAAATCATGGCCCGTCGGAAGGTGGGTGTACCGCCTTTTTGCCATGATCAAAAGCCGAATGCGAGATTATGCACAACCTGAACCTTCGGGGATGGTGAACCACCCGGCGCCGTCTTATCCACCTATTCAACAACAAGCGCACCATGAAGGGGAAGACAGGCGAGATGAGGTTCATGAGGATATTCAAGGGTGGCAAGGCCATGATAATGCCGAGCAGGGTGTGGTTGCCTCTTGGCTACCTACACCTCTGTATTCGGCTGAGACTTTCTCGCCGCATCAGTTCTTGGATCTGACAGCCCAAAGTCTCTTGCTTGAGGATTATATTCCTGATATATTTACATTCAATTGAGACAAAATAAACTACTTGTTCCATGTTGAAGAAATCTTTCAAAATCGCTATCATGGTGTAAATACAAAGTTAAATTCTTCCGCGATCGAGAAACTTTCTTGGGATAGGCACATGCTTTGCTCTTAGATACTCGGCCACATTCTTTCCCAGCACATCATATGTCGAACTCGCTGCTACTCCTCGGTCTAAGTGATCTTTGAGCAGAAAGTGAACAGCTAAAAATGGACTTGTTAATGGTCTCTGCTTATAAAATGAGGAGGGGCGGTTAACTTACCATGGATATTGGGCAGCTCGAATCGTTCAACGCGTCCTCCATTGTAATCATTCTGTAGGATATCTATGATTCGGTCCACAGTGAGCAAAGACTTCAGCCAGGCGTACTCATCCTCGTGGCGAACAAAGAAACCTATATTACAATCTGAGCCTTTGTCCCCTGACCGGGCGTGCACGATGTAGCCTAGCGGTGCTACGATACTCGGACCAAAAGTGTGCAGCGGGTGTGGTTCAGTCACCGGCTGTACCTCCTGCTGATGCACATAAGGAACTGTATCAGTAGGTGGCTCGATGTCTATCACGCTCTCACGCCAAGGAAGATGAGCTCTATGATTGACAAGGGATTGTGGCATTATAGTGACAAAGTACTCATTGTACGACTTTGGGAATGCCTGGCGGTCATCGACGGCAAAGGTGGCTCCGGGGTATGTCGACATGACAATGTTCCAACACTTATCGCGGAACTTGGACGGAGACAGTGCATCAGCATCGGGTGCCTGGGCGAAGACCCTCACATCAACAGTGGCGGCGTCTTGAGATGCTGGATTGGATGCGCAAATCCCGCTAGTCGTGAAAGCAAGCTTGGACATAGACTTGACATCGAGGTAGAATCTAAGCTGTTTCTCCAACAGCGCAGCCTTTTCTTCAGCGTCGAGGCCCACGATGAAGTAGTGCACTTCAGCCTGGTAGCCTCCTGGGGCAGTCAGGCCGACCTTTGTCGTTGGCGGGGGCTTTTCGAAGCCAATGTTGTGAACAAAGACACTGTCAGGACCGGCCTGTTCTATCTTGACCTGATCCACGATGGCGACCACATCTGAGTTGTAGTACCGCTTGCCCTGCAGCTCATAGAGCAGTTGAGATCGGCACGTGTTGACAGATACCTCGCCGCCCCTATCCGGTGAGCGGTGGCACTCAATGAAAAAGGTACCATTAGATTGAATCCGGGCGATGGGCAGACACAACAGGGGACTTTTGCCCTGAGGGAGTGTCTTGAAGCCGGTATAGTTGCCGCCGGTCACATAGTAAGAACACTCAATCAAATGACCAGCTATCAAGGCGTGTGCGAGCTCCTGATACTGTGTGTTAGACCACCCATGCCAATATGCAGCAGCTCCCATAGTTGGAGCTGCGTCGGCCACACGACCGCAGAGGACGATGTGAGCTCCATTTATGAAAGCCTGAGAGATACCTCGAGAGCCAAGGTAGCACTGCGCATACACCGGACTGTGTTTCCATTCCTGAAAAGACTGGCCCGTGGTGATATTTCGAATTTTAGCTCCTTCAGAAACGTACTGCTGAACGACATCGAGAACCTCGTCCCCTTCAATCCAGGCAACGCGTAGGTCTGTTCCAGAGTCCTCAACAATCTTCTGTATACGCTGATACAGTAGTTCCGTGTCGCACGCCCCGGCGTTGACAGCCATCTTGATCTTTCGCGCAGCCAAGTCTGGCAAGGCGCTCTGGAAGGAGTCGACGAACTGCTGTTCGAAAGCAGGAGCAGAGTCAAGATTCTGGCTTTCAGCCCGTTGGGCTTTGAGCATTCCGCGTGCTGCCATGTTGTACTCTGACAGCCAGTCTCCAACAATAAAGTCGACGTCAGCATTCTTGGCGAGCTCTGACAGGTTCTCAACCATGTCTGTGATGGCTCCTGATGCAGATGCCACACGGACAGGACGGCGGTTTATTTGAGACCCCATGTTCAGGGCTGTTGTTTGATGACAGTTCAGTATCTTCAAGGCGCTTCAAAGGCGGAAATGGTTGTGTTGTTGTTGTGACAAGCTCAAATGTTCTGTGTCAGGAGAGGTTAACACTGCAGCAACAGCGACAGTTTTATCCAAGTCACTGCTATTGTAGATGAATTAAAAAGTATAGATGGTTGCATGCAGTATTGCCGCGGTAGACTGGGCTTCTGGCTAGAAAAGATGGTTCGCCCCTTCGGGTACCATGAAGACGGCATCTTAGCCCAGTCCCCGCGGCATCACGCTGAGCGGGAATGATATACCTAACGGCCAATAGTGGCCGAGGATAGTATTAGTCTCAGTCCGGGGTAAAGGAGAGGTTGTCACGTCTAATAAACTGTGGCTTGACTGAGTCATCCGGAATTGAGTCTTGTGACGAGGCCAGTCTTCCTACCGAGCCCAGGTCGAAAGATCATCGCTGCGTATAGACTTGACCCTCGGACTCGTTCTAGATGCTCCTCTACTACAGGGTCGATCAATAGTGGATCATCATGGCAATCTAGTAATTTTAAGTGTCTAATTATTATCTTTAGGCAGCTACAGGATAGCAATGGCATTAGGGGGAGAGGCACAGCCGCCAACCACCCTCAATGGAGCGCTTGCGAAGAAGAAGGACCACCTATTATGCGCTTTGCACTCTTCAGCCAGTGCCTCGAGATCCCAAAGCTCGCCAATCGGTGTCCCCCACTGGACTAGTAACCATTCGTGTAAGCAGCAGTCGTCTGGGTACGGCCATGCCTCGAAGCCCATGGTGTCGCCAGCCACTGCTGAAAAGTGCTTCGAGTACAACCATCTGACCGTCTCGTCGTCATTTGCGAGTCCAATCATGTAGTGTTGTTTCTGGGTGCCCAAAGCTCGGATATCGGCCTTGGCGTTGCTGTTGGAGGAAGAAGGGTTGTCAGACTTATCGTCCTCTCTGAGAAAGGGAAGGGTGTTTGTGATTACATACTTGTGCCAGCGTACGAAACCGCTTCTCACGATGAGGATATCGCCCTGCTTCGTCTCTGTCCCCTGGTAGGCAAGTGCGGCTTCGAGCTCCGAGACTGGGATTTTGTGACAGCTAATGGCTGATGGTGGCTCAAGGCCTGGATTCTCGTGTTCCCACCAGCTCAGCTAATTTCGCCGAGTGATTAGTGATAATGAGAGACGTTGAACATAAATACGTACCCAGTCTACAAGAATCCCTCTACCAACGATGCCGCCTCTATCACACATCTCTGTTGTTGAGATAAGGTAAGTAGTGTTTTAGGGGATTAATTTCGGGCAAGCACTTACTGTGAATACCAAGATCACTTGACGTCTTGAGCTGCTCGTGGGTCCAGCCATTGTAGAAGACTCTTGTCTTCTGGCTACCAAACTACAGGGTTAAGTAGCTAGTTAATCTTGTGCTGCAGAAGGTCACATGCCTTTGTGAGGTGAGATGAAACCTACATGCTTTAAACTATCCCACTGAGAGCTTGTCTGCGTGTTGAAAGAGATAACATCGTCAAAGGCAATAAAACCTTCCTCGGCGAGGTCCTTGACGGTGTGCTGTAGTGGGATTCGTCCGAAGCCTGGAAACTCAATGTTATGGAGGGGCCAGTCGAGCTGCACGTGCGTCCCGGTTTGTATCTCGTCTTTCGCCTTCTGTACAACTTCCTTGGTGAGGAGTCGTAGGGCTGTAGAGAAACTGTCAGTCTCGGTTCTGCTTGTCTTTTCTCGTTCCAGTGTAGCAGCTAGCTTTCTCTTGTTGGCTAAACAGTAGGGGATGCCTTGAATTTTAACAGGCCTTCTTGCTTTGCTTACTTCCCAATTGGTCTTTCTGACCATCAACGTCGAAAAAGCCCCAGAGACATCCTTTTGGTTGGCCTTCGACAACTGGAAGGTCATCAAACTCAGGAAAAGACAAGTCGCTCATGCTTGTGGAAGTAGTACTGGCTGTCGCGTCGAGCACAAATTTCACAGGTTCATCGTCCAAATACCACCTGCGAGGGGCTTGAAGACATCATCCACTATTTGACAAAAGGTTCTCCTCAGAGCACGTAAATGTGGCTGAACTAAACCGCACTAACACTGGGTCTGGAATGCCGAGATGCCGCCTCACTCACCAAACTACCTCTTGTGGTAGAGCGTGTTTGATGGGCGGCTTCTTGAGATGCCGAAGAGGCCGTTCGTTTGTTTGCCTCTGATTTCGCGTCTGCCTCGTTCCTGGGCGACACCTTGCCCAAGGCCAAGCTGAGATATCCCTGGATCACTTCCCCACGATCTAATACCCCAGACGCCGGGAAGCGACCCCCGCCCCCAGATCATCTGCATATATAGATGCGGTTGCCTTTCCCCAGAAAGCGACCTGCAGGAGTTCGACATTGCAACCCAAGACAGGAACAAACAGCAAACGTCGCCAAGAGCAGCAGAGACGAAATGGCTGCAACCATGAACAACAAGTCGATTCCAGCGACGAGATACAATTTCGCACTTGTATTCTTCGTAGCTCTTGGCTCTTTCACGTATGGCTTCAACGCCTCCATCATGGGCACGGTCTTCGGCCTGGCCCCCTTCTTCTCCTATTTCAACCTCGACCTCACAGGTCCCGACGCAGACTACGCCAACTCGATGATCGGCGGTACGAAAGACTCAAGCAAGACCTCAAAACATGTACTGACGTGACTTGTTCTAGCTACTAGTGGCCTTTTCTCCGCTGGGGGCATCATCGGTTGTCTCCTTATGACGAAACTCGCCGATAGATTTGGACGAAAGAGAACCATCCAGGGGATCTGTGCTATTTGCGTTGTATCAGTCATATTTCAGGCTGCTGCTGTACATATTGCTATGTTGCTTGTGGGGAGGTTCCTCAATGGCCTTGGGTAGGTTCACGGCGCCACTATGCCACTCGCATATACGACCCAGAGCTTACGTTGATCAATTCTATCAGGTCTGGCATGATGAATGTTATCATCCCTCTGTACCAGTCAGAAGTTGCTCCGCCTCACATACGTGGCCGCATGGTCGGAGCTCACGGTTTCTGTCTCGTTCTCGGCTATGTCAGTTCCCTCTACATCCCCAGCTATCAATCCACTTCATCATGACTAATGCCATCTTGTGCTTACAGAACTTTGCCGCCTGGACCGGACTCGGCTGCTACTTTGCGACCAATCCTCAAATGCAGTGGCGACTCTGCCTTGCTCTTCCTGGTCAGTAACGAGCAACTTTTGCATTCCGACTATCACATCGCTGACGCCATGGCCTATCCACAGCTGTTGCTCCCGGTATTCTTGGCCTAGGATCATCGCTCATCCCAGAGTCTCCTAGGTGGCTCGTAACGCAAGATCGTGGGACCGAGGCCCTCGATGTCCTTACCAAGCTTCACCATCAACCCGGGGACTCGAACAATGAAGCGGCCCAATCTGAGTGCCATGCTATCAAGACCCAGTTGATGGCTGAGTCTAGTGAACCCAAATCCTTCGTTGGCATCATGAGAAAGCCTTCCTATCGCAAGCGAATCCTCATCGGGATATTTGTTCAGTACGTTAACATTAGCGCCACCAGCTACAGCATGCCTCAAACGTGAGCTGATCCAAACTCTAGGTGTATCGCCCAATCTACTGGAGTTCTTGTTATCAACAACTACCAGGTTCTTCTGTACAACGGTCTCGGTCTTACAGGTTACCTCCCCCTCCTCCTGTACGGAGTGTACACAGCATGGGCAGCCTTCCTCAACTGGGTGGGCGCTATGTTTGTCGACAAGTTTGGTAGAATTCTTATGCTAACTGTTGGACTGGTGCGTGGCATCTCCTATTCCCCTTTTTTCATGATGGATATACTGATCATCGCCAGGTCGGATGTGCCCTGATGGTCGCTGCTGAGGCAGCCATCGTTGCTGTTGCGGCCGAGAACAAGAATAACCACGCCATTAACGCAGCGGGTGTATTCTTCCTCTTCGTCTTTGTTACTTTCTATGCCGCATGTATCGATGCCATCAGCTACATATACTGTACCGAGATCTTTCCCACCTCTATCCGCGCCAAGGGCGTGAGCTATTCCGTCATTGGCCTGTTCATCATGACTTTGAGTAAGTAGGATTCGTCCTGGATATTGATGAACTGACTGACGCGTGCTGCTAGTCTATACTCAGCCTGCGCCTATCGCCTTCGCTCAGGTCGGATGGAAGTACTATCTGGTCTTTGTCATCGTGCCCCTCCTTGGAGCTCCTGTTGTTTACTTTATGTTTCCTGAGACTAAAGGTCTTTCATTGGAGGAAATTGGCACTCTCTTCGATGACGGGAATGATACTTCGACTTTTGAGGTTCGAGAGGATGTCGCCGAGAAGCTCGATCGCTTTTGAGCTGTGGGACGATGCGACCTCAGGTTTTGTTTACACATCATTTCAATTGAAGTGCGGCATCAGCCCTCTTGTTAGACAGTATTTCAACATGTAATTATATCTTAAGTATTCTATTCCCTATTGTCTGTTGCCGCTTTCAAGTTCCACTTCGCCATATTGATGTTCATATCATACATCCACTGTCCTTGGTGGTTGTTCTAGAATATCTAAGTTGCACAACGTCCTTGAAACCTACACCAAAACCCAAACGCCTGTACGTTGAAACAAGCATAAAATTAACCTCAACACAACGGTTAATGCTCGCAGAAACTATACTAGGTACCAGACCAACTTTGCTCCGCGTCTCGCTGATAACTAGTCCTCTCATCCATAAGCTTTAGCCTATGATCCTTCGCTTCCTCCAGTAACATCGGCATCGTTGCCTCATCAGCCTCAGTCTGGACCATGCTTACCAGCTCCTCTGGAAGGGGGTTACCACTCTCGGCCGCAGCTTTCAGACCAGCATGTTCTGACTCTCTCCCAGACACCAACTTCGCAACTGCGTTGGGAACGTTCTTCGCACTCTCTTCATCCAAGCCCCCAAATGCACTCTCCATCCACCAGCTCTTTTGCTGAGGCGACATATTTCCCGTATGGATGATTCTCGTCCTCGGATCGATAAGCCAAAGCGCTATGAACCGTTGATATCCCGGTTTACTCTTATTATCTAACTCTATAGGCGAAACTCTATAATAGAAAACATTATGGAACGCCGGTAATTTACCCTATTTCGTCTTAATCTTTCCATAACATTAAAGATAATCCCCGCCTCTCAAGTAAGTGCTATAAACTCGCTCTATCCAGCCAAAAGCATCTTAGCCGATATTCCAGTCCTCTTAGTAATAGTCAGTCTATGTACGGAATTGCAGATAACTAGGCTTTACATTCTCTGAATCGAGGTAGTAAAGAGCTATGCCGACGATGTGCTCGTTCATTTGGCTTTCTATACGCCATCCTCTAGCGGGACATATCGGCTTATCGGGTGTGAGCTCGATAGAAGCAATTTTGACGATAACTTAGAGGTCTTTGAACCGTTTACATAGTGTTATTCCTGACTTGATACCATAGTCCTATGCTTCGAATGCGGGGGCCTCGGGTTAGATGGGCTCTCTGATCTCTTCCCAAGCAGCCTTCTTGCGGGTATCATAAAGGAGATCGCCATCTGCATCTCGGATGACGACTTCATCCTCAACTTCCCCTGCATCAACAGGCGTCCAGTCATCGATTTTTGGGGTCCAGTTTGCCTCGTTGTCGTCACTGCGGGCGTTAGTCGGTCTTTTCGCAGTCTCATTGCAGTGAATGGCTATTACTTACTCGGGGTTTTCAGGACGCAGGAAGCGAGCCTTGGTCCGTCCAGCGGAAACGATGTTTCAGTCTCTTACAAACGAAATACTGTGGCCTTAGGCGGGAAGAGCTCTTTCGATGAGTTCCTCGATCGTCTCATAAATATCGCTGTGCTTGGGATGCAAATTGTTGATATAGCTCGTCAACTTAACGCTTCCATCATCCATGAGCTTGACATTGGACGGGAGCCACTGATAGGCGTCGGAACAAAAATGCTTATTCGAATCGCTACCATTCACTGCGTAGTTTATGTGGTAGCGATTATCGTAGCCTGATGGGACGCCGGCCGGCTTTTTGGGTATGACTTCTCCTTTGCCGCTACATTTATCGACTGCATCTTCAACGCCGACTACCTCTTCGCGAAATACACGAGAACGTCCGTACACAAGAAGATAAAGAGAAAGGTACACTAGATTCTGGACCATGTCATTGGTTCGAGGATGCCAATCTGGATTATCTCTGTGCTCGTCCTTGAGCTTTGTAAAGGCTTTTTGAAGACGCTGATAGAGGGTATTATCAACAAAGGTATCTGACTTAATGACCGTTGCGTTTGCATCCAAAGCCGGTATGAGACCAGTCCTTTCAAAGAACTTGGCCTTGACACGAATAGGACGTAAGTGGCAGCTTACCGGAATGAATCTTCATTAGAGAAGCAGACCTCGCAGCCTCGGCTAGGCAACTGTTAGCTACTGTCTTCAAGCAGTCGGTAGTGCACATACCTCTTGATATACTCAATGACCTCAATGGCCTGCTTGGTAATGGCGGTCATGTTCTTGCCACCGAGGGAATGCTCTCGGAGGAATTCTGGATTCATGTCAGTCGGTCCTTGGAAAAAGCGGTAGTAGGTAGAGGTATCACTAAAAAGGAATGGGATTTATGGAAGTTACCTTATATTAATAATTATATAAGCAGATCCATGCACCTTACTTTATCTATTATATATAGAGGACTATGGCGCCTTGTAGTTAAGGCAGGCTAGCTATTAGAAGTTGCTTAGAGAAATTAACTAGGTCTCTCAGATAATGGGTACACGTAGGTTAGATTCTTTAACATAGGAAAGTCTAACCGGGGCCTAAAATAAGGATGTGGTCCCAGATCTGGTCCTCACAGGGGACTTTTCCAGGGGTATGCGATCCCAAAAATAGACCTGCTCAGACACCTCAGCCCAAGCTCAGCCCGCCTCAGCCTAAACTCCAGGTCCCTCAGCTAGACCTGAACACCAATTCAGCTTAGAGCGGCAGGAGCTCAGTTCTAGAAACGGAAATGGATTTTAGTGTGCTTGAGTTTTGTCTCCGAGTTCTCTGGTATTTGGAGATTCTCATGAGGGGCTTTTCAGGACTTGGCCTGTGGGTGACGCACCTTCGGATGTATGAATCGGAAATTCGCAGAGCTATACGAGATTCTCATTATTTGAAAATGATGACATGCCTTTACGATATGATCATTGAAATACAATGAGTGTCTTTACAAAATATATCTACCCGTTGGCTATCTTGATCGAAACAACAGCTACCTGGCAGTGAGGATGAAGTGGGGTGGTATTCTAGGTTGGCATTGGTATTCATTACTGCATAGACTGTATGTATATAATCATGTTGTATGAAATACATTGTACCTGATAATGATTTCAAGCTGGTCTGCCAAGATATCGGCTGCAGCATGCGGCTCACAGGCGCAGGATCAAGTGGCTGCCTAACTCGGAATGCTCCGTGATCTGCAGTCATATAGCTGAACAACTTGGTGCAGCGGCATAAGCATTGTCCTAAGTGTCACAGAACGCGCTCAGCTGAGACAATGATTCACATAGGCACGGTTAGTCTTGATATAACAAGCAGAAGAAATTGATTGAATTATACACAGGAGCCATTTATACAAGACAATAATTAATCCTATGAACCCAAGACCTTCGTAGCATTAATCCATCTACGTAAAAGAGTAATTAATTCATAACTTTTTAGCCCTGAACACCGGCAGGGGTGTTGCAGAGAATGCCCTGGTCAAGCTGTGATTGTTAGCAATGTTCACAAGAGTCGAGATAGCTAAACTTACGATAGGCAGGACACAGCAGCGAGCTCGCTGGCCGATGGCGGAGCAGATAGCACTGAAGTCAGTAGCGTCGGTAGGAGCAGTAGGGGCTACTCTTCGTTAGTCTGATATCGTAGTGATTGTATGGTTGACTCACGGTTTCCGCAGTCCAAGTCAGCGACTCCGAGGACATCGGTAGCACAGCACTGAGAAGTGGCGTAGAGACCGCTGCAGGGAATGTAGACCTGGCGCTTGTCCTCAGTGGGGAGGGCAGAGACGACAGCGCCGAGGAAGGCAACAATGGCAAGTGAGAACTGCATGATGAATAGATAGAGTGGTTGAAAAGTAATAGACTTTGTGGTAGGCTTGGTTGTGGAGTTGGAGATGAAGATGAAGATGTAGATGAGGATTAGAGACAACTTTCTATTCTTACAATACCGATATTTATACAAATCACGAGTTATAGGAGACCAATAT
This sequence comes from Fusarium graminum, assembly GCA_013266165.1. Taxonomy (NCBI): domain Eukaryota; kingdom Fungi; phylum Ascomycota; class Sordariomycetes; order Hypocreales; family Nectriaceae; genus Fusarium; species Fusarium graminum. Next base: position 163,146 of record JAAGWP010000015.1, on the reverse strand, counting down.
CATTAAGATCAAATCGCCCCGTCTGGATAGTCTCCACGTCATTGTCGATCGATATCTCCAATGGCCAATGGTAAGGAGATGGCGCTTAAAGCCGTTGACGTTTTTTCGAGGCGACATCCTGGTCTATAACGTCTATAAATTGTCGTGAAACCTGTTGTAGCGTTGCAGCGGCGAGGTACTAAGGCCGTTTTACCAGCTAGACAGGGATGCGTCGCATTAATGTGCTGTGACGATCACCGTTGGAAATTAGTGAATTGACCCGTCTGATTGGCCGGGCCATCGGAGCAAGCACTGAAATGAATATCCGAGTGCCGAAGCGATCACACCAACCGATAGTGTTAGTGTTTAACTCCTTATAACGGGCAGCCGTTAAGAGCTAATCTGGCAAAGCTTGCTTGCTGGGCATATGTCATTGTTGGGCCGGTATAAGCGGTTTATTCGCCGTCGCAGAGTCATTGACTTGCTCGATTGGACAACGTAGTTCCAGCGGATGAATGATGTTGTTGATCACTACTCTGTTAAACTTTCCAAGCTTTTCAGCTGAGCTGGGGCTATCACACGTTTCAAAACATGATGTGGGTATTTGCTGTTCTTCATCTTGTACCTGCAGTATTGTAATGGGGCGGCCTAAAGCTGGCTTAACCACAGAAAGACAGCTATGTTTGCTATGCCAACAGATATACGGATGTGTTGCAGCGATAAATATTCAAGTGGCGAATTCCCCTGAATGTTACACCTGATTCCCCTTTTATGCAGTAGAAATCAAGGAAATATCTTATGTGACACAACTGCACATTGTTAACCAGTTGCCAAGTTCTTGAGGCCAAGTCTCTCCCCTGCGTGATCATCGATCCTTTCTGTTTCCGATCAGATGAATTCCCTGCCAGATCAATGATACGTGATGCCACGTATCGATATCCTGGGCTCTATACCCCGGATTCCCTGGTTTAGGAAACTGGATCGCAACCGCTTGTCCCCTTCCAAGCTTCATCGTCATGGTTAAAATAAGCTCAATTCGCTCGGCTCCATCCCGTAATAACCCTGCGTCATGCAACACAGCGCCACACTTGCATTTGTGATCAGGCAAAACGCTAATAAGACCATGGCTTCTAAAAACAGCCTAGACAAGCGAAGGGCATAAGTTGATGCGATCGATGAAGAATGCCAAGGTGATGAGCGAGAGGAATGAATTCTCCGTGACAGTGTTTGAGCTTCCGACAGGTTTCAATGCCCTATTGCTTTTATCATACGACGATGGTTTCTTGCTGGGCAAGAGGGGAGGAGTGTTTTGACCAATGGGTCTATACCACAACATACTAGTAAGTAAGACGAGTAGTATGAACAACAAGTAGTACGTCATGTTGGCCCGAATTGTTAAGGTCTTTTCGCTTTAGCCTGTCGACAAATCCATCGAATAAATCCGGCACCTTGATTTGATTTTGGTCTCCAAAGTCCGGAGCTTATCATCGTCACTCATATCAGTCGTCCAGAATCATGCACTAACGAGGTAACGTTCATTGCTGAATTCTGTATAGAAAGGTTCTGCCCATCCACGCCATCCACCAGCTACAGAACAGGAGGATTACATAATAAACCTCTCCTGCAGCAAAATCATCTCCCAACAAATCTTACAGAGCTCAAGTCTGTGTCAGATGTAGGATACATAAAGGCAACTTCTTTCCATACGACTTTGTGAGAGACCACGAGACTCCAGTTACTGCCGGTGCTTACCGAGTCCCCTGCCAAGCCTTTGATCAACACTGGCAGTCTGGATGTATGCTTGCCGGTTTTGGGTTCCATAACAGGGCTTCAAATTACTATGAATGAAATATTGAGATAGAACACATATCGAGTTCGAGAAACGTTATTGCTTGGTAGATGGGAACGCATTTGGAATGTTCCAGCAAAACTCATACTTCCTTCAATTTTGCAGGATCTTTTGAGTGACATTGAGTGAAGCGGTAAGGTAGAGAAGCAGTGCTCAATATTGATAAAGCACGGACACCACCCAAGTTAAGGCGATAACAAGCTCTTGGCCGTATCATCAATCTGAAACAACAGATATCTAGCACAAAAAGGGCCTATGCGCAAACGCAATTCCGCTGCTCGGCGTATAAGAAAAAATCCGTCAACGAAACGTGCAATGGTGGCAACGGGGATTGATATTCCGATGGCAACCTGGAAGCTTGTAGAGAGGCCATCGGATGTAGATATCGAGGTCGATAAAGAAGTGGTAGATGCGGCTGTGGCTTCAGTCACACTACTTTGTGTAGTTATCTTGATGACCTCGGAAGACGAGCTATCCATGACTAGACCGAGGAGTATTAGCCATTCTGTGACTGTAATCCACATCGGAAATTCACCGGTAGGCAAATTCTCTGTGATCAAACTTAGTTGAAACCCGGTATATAGCTGACAGTACTCGTGAAAGACGCTTGTAGCGATGGATGCTCCAGTACCCCAATGTGAACACTCTTTGGCCACCGTTGTGGCGATGATGCTGACAAACTTCGATGAGCTTCGTGTGCAGAAGTAGCTGTAAGATGCTACCCTATCGCCATCGCCGCATCCAGAGACCACGTCTCTGACGACGCTGCTGATGGGGCCTTCAGCACAATAGGGCAGGGAGTCATAACTGTCGATCTGTTGAGCCCGAATACTGCTCTGGCCTGACTAAATAGTACGATTGCGCATAATAGAACATGATAGATGGTTCTGGATGGAAGGTTGAGGGAAGTCTAAAATCGTGCAGAGTGATAGAGAGAGAGTTACAGCAATACAAGACGCAACCCGACAGGAACACGCTCTCAAAAAGAGAGACAAGAATGGTGAAATCTGGAGAAAGAGGGGAAAGAACCAACACCCAATGGTTAGTACCCAACCATCCATCGGGAACATTGTATTTGGGACCCTGTACATGGCCAGCACCATGTAAGCGGTGGGTTGACGCTACGCATAGCCAAAGGTTATGCTCAGTCCTAACTCTTGAAGACCTTCCATGTATGGAGGTTAGGGAGAGCATACTGAATGTATTCTCATGTTTTGAGAACACAAATTCGATTGTGTGCGTTTTCAATGTCAACGTAAGGAAAATCAACTTCTGCTATTATTGCAGGTTCTTTGACACCCCATCCCCCAGCACAGGCCGTGCTCGAAAATGCAGCCTGGCCTCGTCAAATGCAGATGTTTATTCAAAAGAGAGCCGTGACCCGCGTAGTAGCTGAAAGTTATGACAGGTGGAGAGGTTGTAGAGCAGTATTTTAGCCGCGTGAGACGAGGAAATGACTTGAGATGTGAGGCGGGGCTGCAATGACTGAATAGACGGCCTCGACTCGCCACTTTCGGGAATAATCTGGATTAAAATGTCGAGCCATATTTCGCTTAGATTCTAGTTTGTTTCTGAGCAAAGGTTTATACCAGGGGCCAAGGAGCTTTCAAACATGGCCGTAGGCAAATGGTTAAATAGAGATAGGCGAACCCACGGACTATGCTAGTTTATCAGCTGTGGACTATCTGGATAAGGATTCACAGCTAGGGCAAATGTAGCGCCATAGATTTTAGAGAACAATTAACCCAGTATCACTCAAAATGTCAAAGAGATAGTTTCTAAATATTTGTCTGTAAAATCGCATGTCCGTATCTTTCAGCTGGCCTGTTCCCTCGTCACCACAACCTTGGTCGATTTCAAAATGTACTTTTGACTATCGCTGTCATCCAAGCTCTGCTTTGTTCCCTCTCCGTGTCCATATCCAATGTTGGTCGTCAGATGGGCCCGAAAATCATTCAACTCCAGAGAACACTTTTTGTTTTGGGATGGATTCGCTTTTCGTCCCGATGCGGTGTTTGGCATGTTCATATGACCAGACAATTGGTTGGATCCAGCATTGCTGGCGTACGTGTGTCGGCTGAAGAAAGGCAGGCTGAGAAGCGGTCTCATGGCAGGCATGGATCCGGCGATGATACCAATACCTTCTTCGAGAATCGACCACAAGCCTATGGCGCCGGTGCTGTACATGAATTCGTCGGGGTTGTTGTAGAGTGTGAGATATCCAAGTCGAACGACTGTCGCGCAGCTCGCACTGGTATTTGTTAGCCTTTGTATTTACATGTCCTAGGATGTACCCACAAAGCGCCAAGACTAAGCATGAAGATCACGGGGAACTTGACTTTGGTCTTCATCTGGATGTTCCACAGCAGGATGCATGGCAGAATAGCCAGAGTCCAATCAGTAAAGATGGAAACGGCAGAAAAGAAGAATCCGATGTTGCTGTTGAGATTCGTGTTGCATGTTCCGTGTGTGGTTTCACCCCAGAGTGTTGTGATCGGGTGGCAGACGTTTGCTGTTGCGAGGATGAAGATGATGGCGGTTATGATGGTGATGGCGATGATGCCCCAGAGTGTCCATACGAATCGACGACGGGCATCGGCAATGCGTAGCATGGTTACGCAAATGCTTGATTTGATCGGTACCGAACACGCGGAATAGAAGAACTGGGCAATAAAGAAGAGCTACTCGTATTAGTGTCGATGGCGTCCGAGCTGGACATGTGGCGTACCTTTGTGCCCTGCATAACATCCTCCGCATCGAGCTCAGCGCGTTTCTGGCCGGCGCCAAAGAAACAACATGTAATGACCAGTGACGTTGTTACCGAATACAAGATCTGTTCCGTCAGTATATAAAGAACGCCACATTATTCGGGGTACACACCAAACCAACAAACATCAACCAATCGTCCAGGCCAAAATTCCGCTTCCATATTCGAACTCCAAGGCGCGCAGATGCAAAGAGCCACGAGAGGGTCAGCATCACAATCGTGATGTAAAAGAGAGGCACGCCCTCGCCAGCCAACGGAGACATGCTGGGCGATTTGGTATGGGCAATGGGCTCGAGAGAAAGGATGGGAAACAAACAAGGACCAAGGCTCGAGAACGGAGACACGGTGGGAGATGCCTTTTACAGATACTCCATATATCCTGATAAATGTGCAACGGACTACGGAGTAGACTAGACGAGACGACGGCAACCAACAGACGGGTAAGAGGATCCGGAGCGGAGCAAACTCGAAGATGAGTTACTGCGTCTCTAGCACGGTGGGTTTGGTCCGGGGCTCAAAACCGCTACTTATTTCTAGTCCCGCTACAGGTTGCAAGGGCTGGAATTATGTAAAATCGGGTCCGGCTTTACCTGTATTTGCCACCTGAACTTTTGGTAATTATTCATTAACTAACTAATGACACGAGTAATCTATAGCGATATATATTTATTATCATAGGCTCTTGATACTCTTGGATATGGAGTGACTTTGGATCTCTCTATAACCCAAATACATACCTAAAAAGTTAATATTAATAATAAACTGGGTCTTGCACCAGCACGATACAATTCCAACCTTTTCAACCTATACAGTTTTTGTTTTCTTATACAAAAAGCCCCCCTGCCCTTGGTCCGCCTCACCTCAGAGCCAGTAATTAGGGTGACATTCTGTTTAGTCAAACGTGGTAGTGGACACCATAAGGAGTCGAATGAAATTTGGTCCATCATTTACTGAGGAGCGGCCCTAATTTTCAGCCCCCTCAACAGAGCAACTCGCACGGTCTCTAACGGCTCATCGCTCCGCTTGCACCAGAGCGGTAAGGCCCGCGGCGGCTAGTTGATTTATCCGTCCTATCCGCCACGCACTTGTGTTTCAATAGCGTGATCCATCGCGGCGTGCATCGCGAAGCACAATTTCATTGTAGATTGCGTCTCGTTGCGGGGTGTGACCGAATACTTGGAATTTGATCTCGGATCTTGTGGTGCATCCTGTGGAGATTAGATCCTGCACGACTGTCTCCTCGGCACTCGACAGCAACCACGTTGCCACCCGGCGTAGATGCGCATTAACCTACCAGGTACGATTGTTTGCGTGTCCATCCAGTATGGAGCCGCAGCAAGGATCAGAGTATCACTCACCTCGCTAGCGTCGGCACTACGAGAGCATTAAATTGGAAATTCATCGCTTGGGAGCAAAAAGGGGACTCTGAGCAATTGTCGTACGACGCTCGGGGGATGCTGTAAGATCCCCGGGTCTGTCCTTTCGCGCGCTAATCCCGCCTCATAGTTGATTATCCATAGTCACTGCTACTATTTGAGCCGGGTTGCATCCCATGCTATTCTCGTTCTTGCCAAGTTTTTCTTTGCTTTTTGTGTGTGAATAAATTCTCGCAACCATGGCTGATTTCCCTATCCAAGATGAGAAGCTGACCGCCCTCGAGGGTAAGGTCGTCATCATCACAGGTATGAAACATCCATCCGCCCGGGTCGTGGTAAACATGACATCACTCCCAAATCATGACTGATCATCCCTACAGGAGGTTCCTCCGGTATTGGCCTGGCCACTGTAGAGATGCTTTTGTCTCTCGGTGCTTCAGTAGTCAGTGGTGATGTCCAGCCTCCCCAGAACGAGCACAAGGGATCTTTCACTTTCGTCAAGACTGATGTTACCGTCTGGGCTGATCTTCTCGCCCTCTTCAAGAAGGCCAAGGATGTCTACGGCCGCATTGACCACGTCTTTGCGAATGCTGGTGTTGGACCTCGCACAGATTATCTATCCACAGCAGTTGATGAGAACGGTGACTTGATTGAGCCATCGCATCTACTCATGGATGTTAGCTTGAAGGGTGTCATCAACACATGTACCCTTGCTATTAACTATCTGCGCCAGCAGCCTGAGGGTGGCAGCATTGTCATCAGCGGTTCCACAACCGGTCTCCAGCGTGTCCGCGCCGTTGACTACTGTAAGTAAAGCAACCTACCCTTGAATTCAAAGCTGACATATCCAGCTACTGCTAAGCATGCCGTTCTCGGCTTTGGAAGAGGTCTTGTTCCTCTTCTCGGTGCTGCCCAGCTCCCCATCCGTGTCAACACTTTGGCACCCTCTTGGACAGATAGCAGCGTGTTGCCCTCTTTGAAAGATCTTCTCGACGCCATCAATGTCGAGCTGCAACCTGCCTCTGTTGTGGCGCGTTGTGCTGCCTTCCTTATGGCTGATACCTCAAAGAATGGCCAGCTTGTGCATATTGAGCGTGGTAAGTATGCTGAGATTGACGAGGCTGTTTTGCTTCCTGCTTTCGGCAAGATTAAGAGTGACGATTACCCTTGGGAGGATGATGTGTTGGATCGTCTTTCTAAGCTTGGATAGCGTAGTACATAATTTACATCTGATTAAAGTCAATAATGGATTGAATACTTATATCCTTCTTACGAGTAGCTTGAATGTGCTTCATCTGACGGAAGGAATAAGAGTGAGTTTCAGGTTTTAGTACTTCACACACAATGAACCTAGATATTAGGCAGGTTATGCCCTGGACCAGCATCTAGTACGATGTGTGATGAATACACCACACAGTATGTTGGCCCGAGCTGCAGGAAGTTATTTTTAGAAGATATTTCATCCCTGTAGCAGCGTTTATCCATAGTCTCCTTATTGACAGTGTCCATCATGTGTAGGGTATTCTGTGTGTGGTTCCATCATACTTGCACCTACGTCAAGTGTCTCATTAACTATGTTCGTACACCACATCAGAATCTCTTGTCAAACGAAGTGACTGTTCGCTCGAAGATGGTATCTTGAATACCACAAATTCCTTGCATGTTATTCTTTCTTTCTCTAAGAATTCTGTTCTAAGTGGAAAATAGACATCACTTGAAAAAACGACTAGAACTCAGATTTGTTTTATAAACCCGTCGACTTATACTTCGCTCAACACGATCGAGATTGTTTATACAACTCTTCTCCAATGGCTATGTGGTAGTGAAACTATAAATCGATTTCCTCGCGTCTTGCTAAGTGCTCGAGACTTCATAGTTTAGAGCTAGGCCACATAAAGCAAGCCACGCCGCAAATAGATGTACTTTGAGTCCCTTGCTATGGTGTTCATTATAGATCAGGTAACTGCCACTATGAGCCTTGAAAGTCATAGCCACAGCTGGTCAATCACCAAGACTTTTACTTCCCACTTTGAGCTTGGTTATGAATCTACGTCACGGTATGCCAGTCTCGTGCAATTTAATGTCTTCCTCAAGCTCCTCACTCTCGGCTATCTATAGTCGTCATGATGCGTCTAATAGATACATGCACAATTATGATCGCTCGACTGTAGACTCAACATGTTTAGAATTGATCAAGATAAGTAGATAGAAATTACAACAAGCAATAAGATATTCGTCACCCCGATCCCCCCAATTATACATCACCTCCAGCGAAACCAACCAAGTGTCAGAACAGTGAGTATTGTTCCGTACAATCGTCTTATGGCCCATGCCGGCGCCAGCAAGGGGTCACTCCTGGGAATGACTTGAGCAGGTGACCTCTTTGACGGAGCCAGCGCCTCGCTTCAGGCGGGTGTAGCCAGTGCGGGTGTGGCCAATTTCTTGAATTCAGGCTCGAACTCTTGCCACCACTTGTTGTTGACGGGCTCCTTCACCACAATCTCCTCCAAACGATCCACGAGTTTCAAATAGCCCTGGATAGTCTTCCATTGTTTGTTGGCCTTGGCTTCAGCTTTGTTGGCCCTGGTTTCAGCTTCAAGAGTCTTGCCAGAAGCTGCAAGGGCTTCGTCCTTCGCATTTTCGGCTTCTTGATCTGATCTCGAAATATCATCCTTTGCCAGCGCTGTCAGACGGTCAGACTCGTCCGCTCTCTTCTTCTCTTTCTCTGCTTCAGCAACAGCAGTCTTGCGCTCGGCTTCAGTTGCTTCGCGTGTCTTTTCTGAAATCTCGAGCTTCTTGCGAGTCTCTCCATGATCTTTGTTGGCGCGGTCAAGATCCTTCTGCTTTGCATTGAGCTCCGTCTTGGTGTCCTTTGTCTCCTGCTGTGCTCTGGCAAGACTCTTCTGGAGCTCTTTGTTCGCACCATCGGCCTTGTGAAGCTTCTTGTTCAATGCGTCAATCTGCGAACGGTAGGACACGTTCTGTGCGTTCGATACAGCCAGAGCATTCTGGAGAGTGAGCTTCGTGGCCTCGAGGCTTCGGACTCGAGCTTGCGAAGCCGCAATATCAACTTCGAGCTTCTTGTGTGCAATCTCAGCTTTGCTCAGCTTCTCGAGGAGTTCCATGTTCTTGTGGTGGAGTTTGGTGATGTCTTCCTTGAGCTTGTTGATGACCTTGTGATCCTTGTCGTCTTCCTTCTTCCACCCGGTGATCATGGCCTCCAGCTCGCGGACCTTATTCTTGTACTCGCCATTCAGCAGACTAATCTGCTTCTTAATCTCTTTGACGTTTTCGTTGGCTGTGTTGCGCTCATCAGTAACGGTGATGACTTGCTTCTCGAGGTTCTCCTTGTGCTTCTTGAGAGACTCGACTAGGATGGTTTGCTCGTGGAAGTCCTCGTGAAGCTTGTTGAATTTCTGTATACTATTAGTGAGAATTCATAACACTCATGACGTGGTGACTTACGTTCTGGGCTTGCTTGGTCAGGTAGCCAGCCTGCTCAATGAAGGCAGCTCCATGGGTGAGAGTCTCGATAAGAGTGTTGGGAAAGGGAAGAGGTTCAAGTACGCGCTGTAGCGTAGCCTGAGGCTGAGGATATCGAAGTTCAACCTTCTTTTCAACAGGAGGAGTCAGGTCCTCAGTGTCGAACGAGCTTCATCGTGTTATTAGCCATATCAAGCTTGAGAGTTGGGCGACTTACTGTGACTTGGGTTCGATCTTTGCGAAAAGGTTCAACTTACCGATGTTGAGCTGCTTTCCATCAGGTTCCTTGACATCGACGACGAGCATCTCATTCGCTTTGTTCCAGGCACAAGTGATGTCGGCATGCACGTTGAAGGCAAACTTGGCGATCTTGTCCTCCAGTCCAATGACCTTGAGCGAGGTACCTCTGAGGACTGGACTCTTGGGATTACCGGAGTAGTCCTTGGTAAACTGCCAGCAGGAGACGACAGGCTTGTCATCAGTATAGCCCTCCGGAAGGATGAAGATGGCCTGCTCGTCGATGGCTCTGTCACCCCAGTTGATAGATCCCGCCCAGATGCGAACAGCAGCTTCGGGGTCAATTTTACCCTCAGACTGCCACCCACGCTTCAGAATAGTGCTGGTCTTGTCGCCTGCGCGATTTGACATGTCGACCTTGATCTTGCTGTAGACTTCTTGAGTGATGACAGTATAGTCATAAGAAGAGCCAGCAAGAGTGAAGCTGATGTCGCCGTCATCAAGCTTCTTGAGATCTGAGACAACAATAGTCTGGAAGAACTTGGCCTTTTCAACACCTTGTGCATCCTTGGTCCACTGAGTGAAGAGGTAGACAGAGTCATTGGCGCGAATTTCACCCTTGGGGAAGACGATGGTGAAGGTCTCGTCTTTGGCGGCCTGAAGCCAGGTGAGCTTTCCTTGGTAGATAAACATTGTGATAGTAATTGAGAAAAACGTATATGAGTAAAATGGATTTCAAGATGTGAATTAAGGAAGAAGAGGAGTGAAGAGGAAGTTGATGATTGTGATGATGATTCCAAACTCGGAGAATGCGGTCGTGTCTTTATAGCTAGCAATTGGCTCTGCGACTTCTTGAGACGACTCGTGGTGTCTGGCCGTGACCTTGCGGCGCATGTACAAAGACCCTGTCACTGGGATCTAGACAAAAGTATGGCGTATTGATTAACTCCAACATCACATACCAGCTGAGGGACAATTGCATGAAATTGCAGTCTTTCTCACGGTGAAAGTCAAAAACCCCAGCATGCAGCTGAAAGCTGATCAAAACAGTTTCCCAATTGAGAGCCAGAGAGAACAAAAACATGACACAGCCCGCTGGTGGCGAGCTGACAGACTGTGAAACATGAACGTCGTTGACGCCCTCGTACGATGGCTGGAAGCCAAAGCGTGACAGAAGTCAAGCCCTGATAAATAGTTCAAGATTACTCGCAAAATGCCCATTCGCTACCGGGTACATGGCTGAGACAGAACCCTGAAAACCAAGGGTCGGCCGCGGCGTCATTCATTCGCTAAAGAGTCGCCTCCGCATTTGGCCCAGAATCTGACGAGCTGAGCCAGGATTCCAATAGTGACAAGCCAGAAATTTTAATCACACAATATATCAATCAGATGCATAACTAGTCGATATGGAGCTGATCAAAATGGCAACGCCTCAACGGCAATGCTCCCCTTTTAGGGTTTGTGGCTTGTCCTCCGCACCAAGTACAAGACAGCCTGGGCTAGATCTCTTTCTCATAGAACTTTATTAGTCTTGTCGATAACTGCCGTTGAGCTGAAAAGGTTAAAAAATGCCAGCTAAGCCACAGTTTGGGTCGGGTGTTATCGAGGCCGGGACAATCGATCGCTTTCATTATTGTTTTAAACATCAAACAAGTACAAAGCAGATGGAGGCGGCCACAGCGATGGATTTATAAACTACCTTGATCATCAAGTACTTGGCAAAAACACTATTCCCTTTCCCGCTTGGATCTCTTCTGATTAATATCCGACCGATACGGTCTCCGTTTCTTCGAACCGTTTCCAAGCAAAAACAAGATGGGCAAACTCGGGGGCAGTGAAGTATTTCTCCTCTGCGTTTGCTCCCTCAGATACTGCAAGATATCAGACATGGGAATTGATTCTGATCCCCAGTAGACACTAATTGCTCTTCCCAACGCGACCTCATGATAGAGCTCTGGGCGCCCAAACCACGGTCGTGAAAGGAAGCGGTGTACACATGACTCTAGGTCCTCAAGAGCTTCATTACTCAGAGGCGCATCGCTGAAATAAGGATCAGATGAATCATCTTCATCAGACATTTCGTCGTCTGTGGTCTCTTGACTCTTTGCTCGGAGAAATGTGTTGATGGCTTGGCGAACGAGTTTATGGTTTTCGCTTATGACGCCAGTCCAGCCCACAATTGAATGGGCGCGTGCATAGATCTGCGAGATGATAGAAGCGTGGTGATCTCCTTCTGCTGAGCTGTTTTGATTGGTACAGATGGTATCAATCCACATGGGCCTTCCGACTCGGATGGCTGGTGGCGCTGGGACCAGCTCTCTCTGCTCGGGATCCTGCTGGAGCCTGTATGCCATATCGGCTACTTGATTCCATTGCATAATATTGGTGTATGAAAGGCAATCCATTGGGGTTCGTCCGGCAGAATCGAGCACTTTCATACTCGCGCCATGATCAAGTAGGACACTGATGATATCAAAGGACCCATTCTCTGCCGCACAATGAATTGCAGTCTTGCCATAACAATCTTGCGCATGTACATGAGCCCCTTGTCGCAGGCACTCTTCCACGTCTTGCAATCGACCTTTAGCAGCGGCGTGAATCAACTTCGTTTGACTGTCGTCCTCTGTGCAGTTCTCAACTGGATCATTCACTTCTCTGGCCATTTGCAAAGCTTCATATACGTTCTTTCGTAAAAACATAAGCTTTCCGTTGACCACGATAGGATAACGGTGCACTGGGTCGTAGTCATCGATGCCACCTGGCTCAATACCAGAAGGGTTTTCACTAGTCAGAGAGACTATGTCAAATTCGGTTGCTTGGTTGATGTCGACTGTTTCCAAGACATATTCGAGTAGTTGCTCGCCAAGTATGGACGGCAGTGAAAGTTGTCGAGGCCTTTTGACAATTGAGAGCAAGCGAATGGAAGATGGTGAAGGAAGGTTTGTGTATTCAAAGTTTGTAAAGTCAACTTGAGGAGGCGGGTTGTGGATTGCAATCATAATGATTCAGTTCTTTGTGATTTTGATTATAACCATTAATCGAGTGATTTCTTCGATCCTATATATTTTATGATGACTGTTTGTCACTGTCCAAAAAGACTTGGCTGCCTATTACTGCGTAGGCACAGCCTGGCTTAGCCACTTCCTAGTGGATATCTGGGCTCGGACCCTGTAACCCAGCCTCCTGATATTTTTATACCCAGGCTGCCTCTGGATCTTGAATCATTGGAACGATTCACGACCGTGAATTAAGAACCTTTTATGGCATGAGCATCCGTTGCATTTCCAATTATTGTAGTGGTGCATTCGTGAATGGAGTGTCAGATTGAATTTACGATTACGCTATACATTCCTTATACCATATCAACCCAGCTCAAACTTGTACGTGATTGATCTTTAGGGCTGGAAGGATAATGAAGATCAATAGTCTTGAATAATATGTCAGTTCACTACTACTATTGACCTGCCGGCCTTCTGTGAACAAAGAACATTTAATCACGGGGATAGCTTTGATGTCTCGTTTATGAGTGGATGCACTAGTTACGTGCCGTGCCGTGAATTTCATCCCACCAAGACCTGTAAGAGTAAAGATCGTCTGTAGAAAGAAGCTGACTGACCCTCATGGTACCATAAGAATTGACCGTCTTAGACTAAGTGATAAAAATACGTAGGTAAGTTTGGGATAACTTATGGTGGTATTTTGCCTAATCTTTTTTTGATCCTTAGCCTGGATAGTCAAGTCTTTTGACACCCCTTAGCTTATCTATCTCTTGGACCTAAGCACTTTTCAGCTGAAGCGATTCATCATTCTCATGGGTCAAGATCAGGGCAAAAGTAACAAATTCTAAGACATATGACGTTTTTCGCTACTGTCTCCTCTCTCATCCATGAAGATCTTTGCGCTCGGTCTTGTTGAACAAGTACATAAATCGGAAAGGGAACAAATATTATGTCCTCTTTTCTTTCTACATCTTCACTTCCAAAAAAATAAAGCAATACTGACGGCTTTGCCATGGGTACTTTTGTCATCCCTCCCAATAACCCGCGCACACCTCGGTGGTTACTGGATCTCAAGAACTGGGAGATTCAACCATTCGATCGAATCCCGCGCGACATACTTGATACTGAGGGATACGGTATCGTTTCTTATACTTGGGGCTACATTGCGAACTTTGACGAGCTCGCGACCGGACTTCCACGAAATGTGCCGTGGGACTTACCGACTACCACCAAGTGGCCTTTGTCCAAGGCAAGGGAAGTAATGGAAAGGATCGGCACTCGCTTTGTATGGTGGGACTGGATGTGTGTTCCGCAAGGAGGAAAGGGTCGTACGAGAACTTTGACCGAAGAGCTGAAGGCTGTCCAAGGTGAAGAAATTGGCAAGCAATTGTAAGAGAACAACAAGTAACACCCATGCTTACTTCTTTCTGTTAGTTCAATTGTTTGAAGCCTGCAGCTAACACGTCCGACTCATAGACACATCTACAGTCAAGCCCGGAAAAGTATCGTATGGCTTCATTCCACAGACTGGGACAAAAGTTCCGCGCTCAAGTCAATTGTTTGTCTGCCACGACCGGACAACATCCCCCAAGAAAGGGACGAAATCTGGAAGTACATCGCACAGGCTGAGAACCTACTTAAAACAGCCCGAGATCAAGAGTGGTGGCTTCGATCGGGATGGACCTTGCAGGAAGGCGCTCTTCTGAATTCAACACGCTTGATCGACGGAAACGGAAAGACCTTTTCCAGTCCTGATCTCCGGCACTCCATTCATGATGATAAAGTCGCCAGGGTCGACGACATTGGTGATCCTATCACATACTTGGCGCATCATCTGGCTGGGACATATTTCATCCAACTCGAGGGGCACGACCCCGACCCTTCACGGCCAGTGTTGGAGAAGTTTGCTTCTTCACTTCCCAAAGACCCCGAGACGACCCTGAAGCTGCGACGCTTGGTAAAGTCTCTCACTCACTCGGGTCTTGTTGGGTACTCTCAATTTAGTCCCCTCTACATTCTAGCAGGAAAGCAAGGTCGCCATTTCGGCTGCGAAGAGGATTCTTGCTGGGCTTTGGTTGGTGCTTTGCAGCTTGATGATATGCCAGTCAAGTATGGTATTCCAATGGATAAAATCAAGGGAATCTTGCTGAAGGCACTAGTCGAGAAGTATCAGTGGATGATGCTAAATCTGCCGTTCCCCGAGTTGCGTTTCGAGGATGAAGAGAAGAAGGGAGCTGCACGAAGTTTCGAGTGGATAGATGTACCTGCCGGCGCATTGCTTCCCGTCAGCCTGTTCCTCGTCAAGGAGAGCGTTGATCCGCAAGTAGACAAGACGACTCTACCTATCCTTGAGTTTTCCGCAGCATTGACTCTCAAGGCACGAGAGAAAACATTCACTATCCTCAATGGGCATCTCAGGGATCTGAAATGGTTCCGTCATTACCGCCAGGATGAGGACGGGTTGCGCATCGTGAATCCCAATACCATCAAGGATGCCGAACGCAGTTATATGCAGGATCTTTGGCTCGTCCCGATTTCGCGAGTTGAACCGAGAGACGGTGTGACAGGACGCCGATGTCTATTAATTCTAGACTACAAGTCTGCTTCACCTGTAGATAGCCTAGTCCAAGGTACCTTTGGCGGTCAGATTGATGTTTGGGGAACGGCATTTTCCAAGGTAGAGGTCAAAGAAATGACGCTGAATCCCAGTTAACTCCCTTCACAGTATCAACAGTCAATCTATAGATAATTGTGTGCGCGTAGTCAATACTGCACTAAACCTCAAAACTATTTCTATCTTGTCAAGTGTGGTTCCATGAGCCATAAATTTCATCACCAAGTTTGAGGTCACATAGTTGTCAAGTGGTGAAGTAGGGTGACATCTTTGGACTGACGCACCAACTCGACCCAGTTGCGGACATTTTCCCAAGTTCTTATGAGGGCTTGGCGACCAGCGTATTGATCTTCAATCATCAATCTTCCGTGGAAGGCAACAATTATCTTTCGGTTCGTGACGTTCAGCTGAACCATGACGCCGGTTGGAACAAGCTCGTTGATCGAGACCAGATCGTCCGTCACTGATTTGTCCAAAGGAGTGTACCATGGCAATTCCACCTCAAATGGTCCAGCAGCATTGGGATCCTTGTACCCTTTCCTAAAGGCTTCCTCCCACAGTGCCTTTCGGACTTCGCGCTTTCTATCCAAGGGTATGCCGTCAGGTGTGGGGTCGGCGAATACAGCTTTCGATTGCACGATGTATTCGTTATTTTGGTTGGCATCAGTAGGAAAGGTGGCAGACGGCTCTATGCTTTCGTTGAACGCGTTTTTGTCCGCTTCTTCTTCCATTCTCTCTTCGCAATATCTCTCGAATATTTGACTTGGAGTCTCCCCTTTGGCTAGTGTCGCTGGAAATGCCAGATCCCAAGGCCATCGGGGACCATAGAAGGCGTAAGGTAGAACTTCGAGATATTAGCGGCATCATTACGACTAGAAGCAAGGAGACTCACACCAAAACATCCACATCATGCGATCCACCATGCACTCAAAGTATTTCACAGGAAGAGCTCGCAATCCGTAATCGTAGAGCTTCTGACACGCCGTTCTGGTCGCTCTCTGTCCGTACTCCCTCATCATGTGCTGAACCTCTGGACGCATGAAAACGAAGTAATCGGCCATTTGAACGCGCCGTTGGTTTGTATCTCTCGCGTTGAAGGTCTTGTCAGGAGGCGGAAACTTCTTTCCGGGGTCGCACCGTGGTGAGAATTCGTAGTATGGTTTCTTTGGCCGCTCCATCTTTGTTGATGATTGTTGAGCGAGGTTTCAATGCTGCCGTGATATTTCTGTGGTTGAGAGACTTGCCTTTATGCGCTTTCTTTGGGATGATAAGAAAGATCAAAGTAATGCTCTGGTATGTCTATTCGAGCGGGCCTCGAATATTTCTGTTTGCTCGGACGTTGGCGATGCTTGTGAGTCAATTTGGCGTTGCCGTAACAGCGACGCCAACAGTGCCAGGAGAAACAAATTCGTTTCGGCAGGTGCACCCCATAGCGGGTGGAACACGGTTGACTAATGCCACTCTTTCCTGCCTGTTCTGCACTCTCTTGCCATCATTTTCTCTTATTAAACACCATGTTCTTTGTCTTTGTCTTTGTCTTTTCCCTTTTCATCTTTGCATCGCACCATCTGGGATCTCATATTAACAATCATCATGACTTCCCCGGTCGAGAATCCCACCAACAACGGCACAGATGAATCTTCTAACAATAAATATCTCGTCTTAACTGCTTCTCCTCATGTCCCACCTCGCAATCCAGAACTCGCTGTCTCACCTACTCCAGGATCTAGTTCCCAGCCACCCCCTGCCGAGTTCCCCTTTCTTGGACCCTTTGATACTCTCATATCTTTCTCTCCCCCTCTTCTGGGACAGCCACCTCCTCGATATTTCCCCATCACTCCAGGTATGATTTTCTTTATTTTGTCACCTTCCACCTTTTCGTCAATATACTTACTTGTCACAGACGTTGTTGGCACTGCGCCCAAGCAGATTGGAAAGCTAAATCCTGTTGGCATTGTTGACGAATCCGGAGTTCTCCATGGAATTCGTTTCGAAAGTCTATCAGGCGAAAGCTCGAACGTCTTTGCCATGTCCACTCTTTGCGACAACGCTGTCCTATACCAAGGTCCCTACTGTAGCATCAACTACGCTGTCAAGGTCTCGACGTGCCACGGTATCACGGACACCGTGTGCTGGATGAGGCGTCCTCTAACAAGCTTCCAGATACAGGCAGGTCATCAAGCGTCAGGCCTTCACAAAATAGACTTACAAATTTGCTACGAAGATACTGGTATCCAGGACGAAAGACCTATCGCGAAGATTGAGAATCCACAGGACGAATGGATGGTCATCATCTTCCCACGCGAGGCTTGTATGGAGCAGGGACCTTTGGGACCAGATTGTGATCCTAACAAGCAGCCTCGACTGGCCTTTTACGAGGTAATCCGGGGTCCCAGATTAAACGACATCCGCCGGCTCGATCGGAGTTGGATCCTTGGAGGAAACTCCTCTTGAAACACTCATAGGGGTAAGGAGACAAGAATCACTGGTTCTGGCAGGCATCGGCTTTTCGGCTGTCTCTGAATGTCGGAGAAGGCTGGGCGAAGTTGAAAATATTATCACATATCCCCAAATGACGATATCCCAGTAGCAGTAGAGGCTGATCGTGTAACAAACCCGATATTGTTCCGTACTGTCATAGATAATGCACTAATTCTAACCATGTAACCCTTGGCTGGCTCCGAAACGTGCCGAACAAGCTTATGAGTAGCGCCATAGCAGACGTGGAGTCACCCTTCTTTGACAATAGACATAAGTATCCAACGACGGAGATGTACTGACTGATATAAGAGTATTTGATTTCTCTTTTATCTCAGAAATCTATCAATAGGACGACAAGTCTTGCCGTCATCTTATGTCTATCCCGACTATTTTCCACTACAAATAAGACCCGTAGTAGAGTAGAGTATCATAGGTCTATGCTATTTGTTTTTGTCATACTATTCTAGAGACCCGTTATCCAAATATCCGTAATTCCCAAACATAATTCAATTATCTCATAATCATTTCGTCTATCAATCTACGCCGTATACGTCTTCGCTTGAAAAGTCGACAAGTGTGGCCTCGGTCGCCACAAATTCTTGATTCCAGGCTGGTTTTTCTGAATGTCGTCGTTCTGAGCCTCGTTTTGAAACCGGGAGTCTTTCCCGGGGTGATATCTGTGGTGTATCGTTGGGATCTTCTTTGCTGTATGCTGGCTCCCCCTTGGTGTCACCTCTCATATATGTTGAGTCTCCTCGGGTATATGCTGGTGATGGGTCCTCAGGTGATGATTCCGGATCGTCTATGTTCTTCCCGGGTGGGAACTTTTCTGATTTCGGTGTGCTGATGGTAGCATCTGGGACACGCTCACTGCAGATGGTTAGAAACTGCTGATATACTGGGCCTCAAATTTCATACCTGTTTACCCTCCAATAAGGCGAGGCTTCCAACAGTTCCAAATCAACTATGCCTTCAGCGTCTAGAATCCTTGGGATGGCATGTTGTCGGCCATTGGAAACGTTGAGGACGCTTCTGATAAGGCTTATAGCTTGCTCGGGCACTGCTGCAGTGACATTTGTGTCAGGATCAGTCATCATCCATTCGAGTAGGCGGCGTGGGAGGGTCGTCTGTTTCAAGATCTCCCAGTTCTCGTCGTCGGCGTAAACGACAAGTCCAACAGTGTCTTTGACGTCAAGACCACCCATGGGGTTCACGGCGGCTATTTCAGCACTGCCGGAGCGGTAGACGAGTTGTGATTGGAAACCGGATGCAAGACGGACTTCAGAGTGTTCCAAGGTTTCTCTCAGCCACTGTATCGATTTCGGCGTCGTTGTTCTGGGGCTCTTGAAGTGGACCGCAATACTGGAACAGTTAGAAAAGACTTCTGAAAGGTGGAGGAGTCTTACCGTAGCAGGTGCTCAGCCTTGAATGACAATTCGCCTGGTAGCTCGATCGATTTGAAGCTCTCGTCGGCGGGTCCTTGGTCCTCCACATGGCGAGATAAGTAGCGTTGATCAAGACCAGCCCAGACAAGTAGATTGTCGAGCATCCAAATAGTCTTGGGATCGAAGTCTAGCAGGTTGAGCTTTCCAAAAAAGGCCTCTTGCAAGTTCTGCCGGTCTGCAATTGAAAATTCCATGCTTGGCGCACACAGCAAAACACCGTCTGCAGTCGACACAGGGAATATGTTGCTGTGCGCAAATCTCTCTTTGTCGAAGATGTGTCCGTACTCTGGTATTCTTTGGCTGACTGCGACCAAAAGGCCACGAGCTGTGTTGTCACGCGAGCAATCGGGACTTAGCGATGAGACGTTCATTAGAGTGTCAAATATTAGGCCTGAATCATTCTGCTCGACACCGAGGAATTTGACGAAGAAATCGTATAGCTCGGGGTAATGTTTGCTCAAGTCGTTGATCTCCGGGCTTTCGAGTTTAGGTGCCCAGGTACAGTCGCTAGAGTTAACCCAAGTCACAGTCTCGCCTGGAGCCACAGCGATGATAGCTCTCTCTGCGAAGCATATTCTGATAGTGGTGTTAGCAAAATAGACATGATCAGCGCAAGTGTACTCACTTCAAATCAGTAGCCTCATCCACGGTGAGGTCGTGGCTCATCTTGTTCAAAGCTCGGTACAGTTCATCGGTCAGCCATAGGTCTGCAGGATCGAGTTGTGCATCAAAGTCACGCTTATCTAGCACATCAACTATTGTTCTATAGCTGGCGTTTTCAAGCTGTAGTGTCTGTGTGTAGAATTCCCTGAGCGACGCAAGCTCTGACTTGCTGGCGTCCCAGTCTGGCGGGACCGGAAAGACCGGTGATTTTGAGAGCGTACTTGCTATCTCGCACATGTCGTCTAACACGCATTCACTGAGGGGTCTCCATATGGGGTGAATGTAGACCAGCTGCTCTTTTTCAAATGCATATCTACTTTGTTAGCACAATGATTCCGTGAAGCTGGGGGTTTTCATACCTGACTTTCTGTTGACTCGCTTGCGGGTCTTTTGAGTCTTCGCATTCGGCTTGGATTCGAAGGTACAGCTCCAGGATTCGACGGGGAAACTCGACGGTCGATGCCTTGGTTCGTCGAACTCGTATCAACATCTCGAGGAAGAAATCTAGATCATCATGATACTTGGCGAAAGCCCTGAGACATCGCCACTGTCCAAAACCCCCCTCAGACCTGATAGGTGGATCAAGTCTGAGAAATGGAAACGGTTCGCCTTCCAGCATATATCGATTCCTGAGGTAATGCAGCTTGGGCAGCGGGATGTACGAGTTCCCCAAAGGCCTGAACTTTCCATCCTGGCAGAGGACTCTGATGGCCTTGATGTCGAACATGGAGTCTGGGTTCTCCTTTGCGTAGATCTTGTCACGTTTCCATGCCTGCTGGAGGTAGTTTAGGAACTCTTCGGGATGCTGCTTGGACATCTCGATACATTTCGGCGCTACAGAACGACCCCGCTCGCTGAACTCGAAGAGCCGGGGCTCTGAAGGCCCGAAGCCTCCATAGCTCCTAGAAGAAGTGCTGCTGGTATCTCCACGATCGCCACGCAGTAATTGCATCGGAATGGTGTTTTGTGAATCCCCAGATGAGGCCTGGGTCGGGTTGCAAGACTCACGACTCACCGACAAGAGCCTTTGACGTGGCCCAAGTGGAGACACAACAACAGGGGTTGGCGGAAAAAGTGACCTCCGGAGCCCAACTACCAATCAGACCCTTCATTTTTTCAATTTCGATTGTCTTATCGTGGCATTCGTCTCCGCATAAGCAGCTGTCGTTTTCTTTCTGCCAAATCACTCAGACGCGGAGGTGGAACGCGTTGTCATGCGTATAGCTACGTCATTTGTTCAAAATCACAGTCACCCCATGACCTACCCTATGCTTGGGCAATCAGTCTACTCGGCTGTTTGCCCAAGGTAGCATTCCTCTCCCCGGATCCTCCCGTTTTCCCATCAACGGAAACTATTTTTTCTCGCTGATTAAGCCAGGGTCTAGCGCAAAAGCTAAAAAAAGATGATCGAGTCAATCGACACTAAACCACAAGTGAACTCAGTTTGATAAAGACAAGGCTGAATGGATTTCGAGTTGGAGCTGTTGCTTCCGAAAATGTTTGTATCATGAAGCAATGGTTGTCGCTCAAGCTTTGGTCTTTGCTTTTGATTCAACACAAATTACAATGAATCATACTCCGTAGTCCTTATCGAGTCAGAAAAAGACGTGCAGATGTGACACAACTTCCCGATGACCTTATCTTCCATAAAAAAGGGGTAGGACATCGGTTAACAGGGCCTGAAAATTAAACAACGCAGAAGCGGTGAAAGTCACAGGCTTCCCCGGATATAACGCTGGGTCAAACAGCTGGGGCGGCTGACAAGCATGTTCGCCGGCGTTCAGCCAGTTCGGCCCGGGATCCCGAGATCAGCAGAAGATCTTGAGCTGGGAGTATTACTAAATCGGGAAGACACGACCTAAGGATAAGCCTGAATCCAGAATTTGCATTCAACTACTGTCCAGACCAGTTACCATCAGGACGGGTCAACTCTCTCTGTCATTCGCTCCTCACTATGTACCACGCACTGGGCGATCATAGCACCCGATTATTTCCCGATCCAAGGATCCAGGTGGGAGATAAATACGGCGACAGTGCCCCTCGTAACTTGAGTAGTCCAGCGCACCGCAAATCCACAGAGAATGACGACAACCACCCAAACTGAGATACGAGAGGCAGAGGCAATCGAGCTTCGCAGCCTCGAACACCTAGCATGCACCTCCGTCACCAACATTGAGCCTCCGCATTCATCCACCAAGCCAAGCACTGCAGAAATACTAAAGATACTCAGCGCTGGATTCTCCTTCTTTGTAGCTGGCGTCAATGATGGGAGTATAGGAGCTTTGGTCCCTCACATCATCCGGGACTATAACGTCACTACAGCCATCGTGTCTTCAGTGTGAGTGACACTCATAGTTCAAATACCCACGCTGACCAGAATAGCTACGGCGCCAACTTTATGGGATGGTTCTCTGGCGCCCTTTCCAATACGCATCTCTGTCAAGTGTTTGACCTGGGGTCGATGCTTGCACTGGGAGCTGTCCTTCAAGTTGTCGCTCATGCCCTTCGAGCTTGGAAACCACCTTTCGCACTTTTTGCGGTGACCTTTTGGCTAGCAAGCCTGGGCCAGGCTTACCAAGACACCCATGGAAATACTTTTGTCGCTGGGTTAAAAGGGTCGCATCGATGGCTTGCGTTCATCCACGCTATGTACATGGCTGGGTGTCTTGTCGGGCCCTTCGTTGCGACAGGCATTGCGTCTGCTGGAAGTACTTCGAGGTGGTATCTCTTTTACACTTTCCCACTCGGCATCGGCGTTCTCAATGTCGCTTTTGTGGTTTGTGCTTTCTGGGATACTCTCAGATTGAAGAGAAAGCAAGAGCCCACCGAACGAACACTGGAAGCTGATCAGTCACCTGCATCGAGAAATGAAGATGCATTCCTGCTAATGAAGGAAACACTCAAGAACAAGAATGTTTGGCGTATCAGTCTGTTCTTCTTCTTCTTCCTTGGTGCCACTCTGACTGCTAGTGGATGGGTCGTCGAGTATTTGGTTGATGTTCGTAACGGTGACATCAATCAGATGGGTTTTGTGCCTGCAGGATTCAGCGGAGGTTCGCTACTCGGCAGGCTGTTTCTAGCCGAGCCTACCCACCGCTTTGGAGTCCGTAGGATGATATTCGGCTTCACGATCATCAGTATAGGGCTACAACTTCTGTTTTGGCTGTAGGTCTTCTGCGCTGTTGTACATATGCCGCTAATCGATGTCTAGGGTTCCGAACATCATCGCTGCTTCGATTTCTATTAGTCTTCTAGGATTCTTCATGGGGCCATACTTTGCTACTGTGAGTCACTTGTTACCGTCGTTGACGCAGCTAACAAAAGCAGGGAATATCGGTTGCCTCCAAAATGTTCAGTCCTCGTGTTCAGTCCACAGCCTTGGCATTTGTCTTTGTATTTGCACAGCTTGGTGGCTGCCTTTTCCCCATCATCACTGGTCTTGTAGCGGCTAGTGCAGGTGTCGGGATTTTGCAGCCCGTTCTCTGTGCACTTCTGGTAGCCACTGCCGTGTCTTGGTTGTTCGTACCTATGCCCAAAGAAACTGATAATCCAACGCTACATCAAGAGTGATAGAACGAGGGAGCAAGGGGCATGGATTTATCGCTCTATCTGTTATTCTCGTAATCTTGAGTGTATCTATAGATACATCTATGCTCTATGTAGGCCTGTTGGGTTCTGAGTTCGCTAGCGGTAAGGCTCGGTACTATCGCGGACATCTTCATTGCGAACGTGGAAAGAGAGCGATATCAGTCTCCTTAACCATGGAGAACCCCGCAAAAGCAGCCATACCTGCACCTTGCAGAGAAATATGAAGTACCTAAAACAACGTCAAGAATTGACCAAGTCTGAAGACAAGGAACTTTGTCAAAGACTACTTATCTATCATCTTTAACAAATCAAATATATGAACGAATATGACAGGAAGCTCGCGATAATATAGTTTCCCATACAAAATAAGGTTTTATCTTCTGATACTCCAGTAAACTTCAACCTCTAACTCACACTATTTAGAGTCCCGCTTCCTCAATGTAATCTATATCATAAATGATACTGTGTTGTATCTACAGCACTACTCTTACACTTCTTGTTTCTTAGTCACGCTGTCGTTGAGCTACATAGAGAAGCAAGGTATATATACTAAAGTTAAAGATATCTCTGCCGGGGTAGTAGCTAGGCAGCCGCTCGCTAGAGTGGTGGGAAGAACCCCGACTTGCTACCTGTGATCCAGGTGACTCAGTGGTGGTCTGACCTAAGTGCCGGAGGCACTATCCCTTTTGCCTCTTATATCATGCAGGAGCTCTTGGATTCGAATCTACGCAAGCAACTCCCTTTTTCGCTTCTTTTAATCTAAGAATGGACAGTGACAAGTAGAAATGCTATATAGGCTAGGGACAAGGATCTCATGCCAACATCCTCCTCACGGTAATCCATTCTCATAGAACTCTCCAACCAATCAATTTACAGGTTTTCAAATGGACATTATGTGGCTCGGATGGGTCAAAAGACACCTGAGGTTGATATACGAGAAGATTGACTGCTACCGTCACAATACTACCATCTATACATCTAAATCACTTTTTACGTTACTATCAAGGGTTACGATGTGATGAAAGGTATTGTCTATTGAGATCGCCATCTCACATTCTCACTTTGCCGCCATAAGCTTCTCTACGGCATGGCGCCGCTTATGGTATGTTTGTTTCAAAGACTCCAGCGTTCGATCTGGGAACGAAGCCTACAGAATGATTAACACTTCGCCTTGAATGAGGGGCGGAATGTCTACGGGTCAAACTTACCGCAATGGCAGCCCATTCTTCCCCACCATTCTTCATTTTGATTAAACAACGCAGGTCTGACTCGCTCCAAAAGCGATATGACTGGGTCCTACCCTGATTAAATATGTCAGTCAGTCATGGAAGAGAAAAGGGAGATCAGTATTACGGGGACAGGAACTGAAGCCATCTCTAGAAATGCGGCAGCCACGGGATGTGAGAGCTGGGCAGGGGTTCTTTCTGTGATTGCGCGTGGTGGTCGGTCTCCCCGATGCTCTGGAAGAGGAGTTCTTCCTCTCTGTAGTGCTTTTTGCTGCCAGACTTTCATCTTGTTGATAGATTCTGCAAGATGAAAATAGAAGCTGTTTTGTAAGATGAGGAGTAAGAGATAGAAGAAAGAGGCAGGATGGAGGTAAAAAAAGATACATAACCACCCAGGCGAGTCCAAGGTGGACCTGGCCACTCCTCTGCCACTGTCGGCCATCTTTGGCACTGCTAATATTGTGCTGCTAGGAAACCATTAATAGAGTGCTAAAACAATAGAGAGCTGTTCTATTGAGGGATTGCTTTGTTTTATAACCTTGGTAGCCCTTGAATAGTACGGGATGAGACAGCGATTGAGGGTGAGAGAAAGCTAGCTGTCACTATCGACTAGATTTGCCGCAAGCAGCATGATGATTTCAGTAGTTGATACCTATATCCCGGCTGAGCTCTTTCAGGATAAGCCCGAGGTATATATTTTGACACAAAAAAGGAATATATTCAGATCCAGTCAGAGACCTATTTTGATACCTATATCGACAGAGTCCCAGGTAGTATTTGATGTGTTGAGGCCAGCACAAATTATACAACAGGAGGAGTATTCGGCGATACACATACCTAAGAACTTCATATAGATTTGGACAACGTTGGACGCTGTATCTATTCCAAAGTAGACATGGATATATACCCGCTATTTGTAAGAACATCACTACCTAAGTCACCGCTTCTGCATAATCAAGTACTTTGTCTTGGTGTTTTCATTGGTAGATGCGGCTACCGCCTCCATCTCCATCATGCGCTCGATTGCGTGCCGTCGCTTGTGGTATGCTTGTTTGATTGCTTCTGGTGTTCTGTGAGAAAATGCTTCCTATACAATTTGTCAGCGACTTGCTTTACAATCGGGGAAAAAGCTTACGTAGACTTCAGGCCAGGGGACGCCACTGTTGCGAAGTGTGATGAGACGTCTCATCTCATTCTCCGTCCAGTATCGATATGTCAAGGCGGGCTATCGAAAGAATTTAGTACGAACTGCTGTCACTTTAGGGTTTTTTTACTTACCTCCTCCTCAAAGGAAGCCTCTCTGGAGTATGATATCCCACCATTTCCATTTTCAGTCAACCCTGTTGACGCAGAAGTGTTAGTAGGCAAGGGCGAGCTCGGTAACGGGCCACCAGCGGCATGGGAGGCCGACGACAGATTAAGCCAAGATCTGTTTCCTGGAGACTCGGGGAGGGGGGATCGACCGTTTTGCAGAGCATGAGCTTGCCATGTTCGAAGTTGGGGTTCTTGGCCGCCTGTGATTTGAGAGTTTGGCGTCAAGGTAAGCCAACGTCTATCCCCAGGAGATTCGGGTAAAGGTGTCCGACCGATCTGAAGAGCATGAGCCTGCCAGGCTTGGAGCTGGTTATCGTGACTGCTGGCGTTCATGGTATTGTTGTTGGTGGTTGTAGGTACGACGTTGTTACATTTGTTGCTACTATCGATCTTGGGCCTGACAGAACGGTTGATGGGAGTCCAGGAAGACATCTTGCTTAGGATAGCATAAAGAAAAAGGTCTATGTCGATTTATAAAAAGTGAAGACTATGTAGATCGAGAGTGGAAGGAATTGACTAGGCAAGCGATGTGAATAAATACAAGGTATCCAGGACCCTTACTACATGGTACAAAATGCTTTCAGCCCTTCTGTCATAAGCCTTTGTTAGATCATTGAACAAGAAAATGAATGACGCGAGGGGACAAATGAATGAATAATAGATCATCAGCAAAGGCCAGTTCTTACCCACTGACCTCCAGTGTAGCCTCAAGGGGCGAACAGTGTTGTTACTAAATTCGCAATTCGGAACAAACATTTACAGGAACATTGTGAAAGGCTATAACAATCCTAATAAAGAAATACCCAGTGAGAACACGTATTACACGCTAGACTCGCTGATTGTTCCGTGACGAATATTTCGAAGACAAGTGCGTGAATGGAAGGCCCCGTTAGGCACACGTATTCAATTACTTGTATCAATTATGGCTGCAATACATATCTGTTAATTGCCTTTGTCTACATGCAGAAGCTTTCCAAGATCATATCAATGCTTTTGATCGAAAGCCCAACACAAGTCGGGATCACAAGAGGTACGATCATGAGAACGCCTGAAAGCTTGAATTACTTGGTCCGCCCGCCCTTTACTCCCATGGTCGGAGAGCAAACTGGGCCCCAGAGTGCTGTTCGGGGGATCCCTGTCAGGTACAGAATTTTGAGCTCCAGCCTTAATACAAGTTAATCGATTAATCGTCTGGACGGGGATATATATATGCTATTAGCCATCCGTCATCCATCCGTGATGAGTAATTGATAAGAATTAGTGATCGAGTAGGTTTGTTTTTGTATAGAATTCGATCTCAAGTGACGGTCAAGACAACGAGACATGTCAAGGACCTACGCAAAGTCACTTCAATTAAGGCGTCTATTCAATTACTCGTCGGCCAGTCTAGGTCGCTACCTTAGTCTTGTGACAAAATAAGTCGACTAGTAATCTCGCAGACGATATAAGCTCGTTTGAAAATGAGACTGAAAAGTAAAGAGTACTGACTCTATTTTCTAATTCTCAAGCAACATTCATATCACTGATACCTCTTGTTCTGATTCATTTTAATGCCCTTCTGTAGAGTCAGGATTTGGAGAAATAATCACTTCTTTCCTCAGGTCTCACTTGCCCTTTAGCCCATCCCACTAAATCTTCTCACACTCTCTAGACGGGAAAGATATCTATTGGTGGATATCGGAGCGTTATTACAGTATCAATGGTCCCTCTGCGCAATTCAAGTGCATCCAGAGCTACCCGATGAAGATCTTTAGTGGCCTTGCCTGGATGGGGGAAAACAAGATGCAATTGATTCGCGGAATAATATGTTATGACAACCTAAGAGTACACGTAAAAGGCGTATCAAATTATTCTTCCAGCTTTGGCTCTAACATCATCCTCTCCACATAGCACTCCCCCCCTCTTATATAGAGTCAACCATTGCCACTCCTAAACATCGTCTGGTCGGCAGATCACTTTTTAGGCTCGACGTTCTCTGACCTTCCCAGGCGGAGATGCTTCTGGGAAGACTCGGTTACGGTAGAGCGTTCCGTTACCTTGCCAGACGCCTCACCTGCCGTGGTCGTCTTCTGAGGCTTTTGTACTGCCTTCGAGGTTAGGCGGCCCCTACGCACGTTCGGGTCGACTCGTGTTTCGCTCAGAGTGTTTGCATCACCCTCCAGCTGGCGAAACATATCCTGGAAAAAGTCGAGTTAGGACAGAACGAGGAGACCCACATTCCTTTGAGAAAGGGCATGGCTTTGCAGTTATAGTAATATACCATTTATATAAACATGATCAAAGTTGAGTAAATCCCCGATTGCAGCCGCTTGTTGACCGCTTGCTTGTCGACGGGGTACGATAAGGGACGGCGACTTTAGACCAGATAACAAAAGCCTTGAGCAATGTTGGTCTAAAATATAGTAATAATCTACCTAGCCTTTATTTGCCCCCCTGTTCAGGAAGTCGAATCTTCTAACATCCGTAGCTTGTGCAGTACATGGCATACCTCATCAGCAAGCTACCAACATCTTTCCCTACGGTTCTGCTTGATTGTAGGTACATATTTATCAAGGTAGACATAGCCCGGAATCAGAGACAACTGTCTGACATCGCCAGAGTCAAGCCCATGGAATAACTGGTTTAGAGTAAAGCAAGGCCAGAACAAGCTCCTTAGGTAGTGTCCGGGATCAGCTTACAGCGGGATTCTGTGTGTGGTCATGACGACTAACCCGGACCGTCATCGATGTATGATAGAGATTGCCATAAGCATTAAATCAGGGCAAATTTGGGAGGGTGGGAGGAATACATACTTGGGTACTTTGGTAACATCCAATGTAAAAGTAGTGTTATTCTGTAGAAGTACATGTGCTACAGGACAGTCTTAGACCTTCAAAATTGAGAGATCTGGGGTACTTCAGGCTCATGGAGGTCTCTCCTACAGATCTTCCAAGAAGCATCCTTGTATATTCATAGCTACATATCACGAACCAAGGCTCAAGTTTCGGTATATTTGAACGTCCTGTAAATTCACAGTCCCCTTTCCCTGCTATTACAAACTACACAAAGAAGAATGCCCGATATTCAATAAACGGCATCTACCTCCACACTGAGGCTCAAAATCAAGGACCGGGGGGATGGAACTTTCCAGAAGTTGAATGCCTAATTGCGATCTCCACTCCATTTCAGCCACACATTGTTACCCGCGACCTTATCCACAAACTCTGACACAACATATCTTCACAATGGCTTCACAAATTCGGGTCATAACAGCTCCGCAGACTCTAAAATTACCTGAATCAATAGAAGGAAACAAGAAAACCCCTTGCATATTCCTAGCAGGCATTACAACAAACACAGGCGAGCCAGACTGGCGTGAAACGCTGATAAGCGCTCTGAGCCTTCGTCGTGTTACCATCTTCAACCCCGCACGACCTGATTGGGACGAGACTTGGAAGGAAAGCTTCTTGGACAAACGTTGGGAGGAGCAGGTTTGGTGGGAGCTTGACATGCAAGAGGCTGCCGACATTGTCGTTTTCTTCTTCCACAAATCAACGGCGGCACCAATTAGTCTCCTGGAACTTGGCCTGGCAATCAAGAATAAGAAGGTCATCGTATGTGCCCAGACCGGTTACAGCAAAAGAGGAAATGTCGAAGCAGTTTGCAAAAGATTCGGCGCCAAATTGGTCACCACAGAAGACGAGCTTCTGCAAACCGTCTTGGTAACATTGGATGATCTCGAATGATCTGTGATTTGGGGGGCCATAATGAGAAATTCATGTTGAAAACGGAATCAACATAGCAAGAAGTTGCAGTTAGGTTCGTGAAAATTGAAAAGCGACACCAGCTTTTTGCGCCACTTTTGAAGAAAGAAAATTTGTCTCAAGAATTCTCAACATTCGGCCTGCTGCCGTGTCCTAAATCGTGCATTTTTATTTGCGTAAGATTGATCTCGGCGTCATTGTTGGAAACGGTCTGCAATCACACATATTTAACCACGGTTTCCAGCTGGTCACGTAGTCCAACATGCGGCGATTTCTACCCAACAAGGTTTTACATCGCCGATTAACTCTGAATTCTCATCCTTGGGGAAATATTCATAAACCCCCCCATCATGAACTATTTCTGACCATAATCTCTTCTTTCTTGCCGAAATCACCAGTTAATATGGACACCTCAACAGCGAAAGCAAATATCTGTACTGATCTCATTCTCAACAAGCCTGATCGGTTACTCTGTCTTGATGACATTCCAATGAGATATTCATGCGCCAAAGGGATTCAAGCCAGAATTCGGACCATTCCATGTTTTGAGTCTTTCCAGCTCCTTGCTGAACATGCCGCCGCTATTCTGGTGGCAGACGTCGAGGCACTTCGCTTATGTCGACGTTTATCAACAGGGACATTCGAGCATCAAGGTCGGACGTTTTACCCCCCTCGACCTCGGGAGCTCAATGAAAATCTTCAGTCAATCGCTCCATTCTTCAAGCACTGTAAGACCGATTTCTTTCGTTTACTATTGGACTTGACTAATCGAATGTAGACATGATTCAGTTGGGTAATCGTGAGATCAATGTTTCAACCTCACTTCCGCTGCGACCCCGCCTCGAATCCTCACTAGAGGTAGACGACGATCTTACCGCCGGTTCTCAGAGCGAAGGATCTGAGTTTGGCTCAGAGTCGGACTCGGACGAACATTTGAAACAGGAAATTCGCTTCACAACACTTGAAGAACTCGAGGATCACCGTCCTGACTTGGATGAAGAAGCGAAATGCCTCAAACGGGACGAGTACGCTTGTGTCTTCACAGGTAGTTTGAGTCCCATAGCTTGTCGTATCATTCCCTACAGTTGGAACGATACAAATGATCACAATAACGTGACAGGAAAGGTCAGATACGGCAGCGGATGTATGCTTTCGTTCAGTATTGAACCCGATGCACGTCATATCTGCAACCCATTCCACCTGGGGGGCACTGATAGATCATGGAATATGATCTCCCTGGACCGCGAGCTATGTAACCTATGGGCTGAAGGTTACTGCGCTTTCAAATATATGGGAATCGACGCCATGGAAGGAGGCGAAGCCAAGATAACATTGCAATTTTGGTGGATGCCGCAGCTCAAGATAAGGTGCGGCCGGGAATTGGACATCGAGATCATTGGCCAGGTAAATGGCTGGGACAAGCTAATCGAGGAGCTTGAAGGTTTCCACGCGAGTGCCAGTCCACCTCCAACCCTGGGCGATGAAGCGATTCGTTTCACTACGATGTCCGGCACACCCCTTCGATCGGGACATCTCATTTCGATACAGATGCCCAAAGAAGATGCTGTTCGATTCATTGAGGTGGTGAGGATTCAGTGGGCGTCCATCTTGTTCACAGCTCTGAGCGGTGCTACAGGCAGTCCCGAATTGATCTCGACGAACAGCCCGCAAGGACTCATCGATCGATGGCATGAAGACCGAGCTAGAATCATGAAGTCTCAAGTCTCCGATAAATAGTGCCAAAGATTACAAGCTGTATTCTACGCATGTAGTTGTTTTAGATGTTATGTAGAAATCAGAAAGACGCAAGTCAAACAAAAGTTGGGAATTTCTTTTGATTTGAATCATGAACTACGACTGTTCTGTCTCAATAATAGCTACCTGTTGATCCGTAAAGATGTCTGCCTCGCTCCAGAACTTCCACCTCATCACCAACTTGGACAAAAAGGCCCTGAGCCCTCGCTGCAGCCTCTTCCAAGCCTAAGTCCTCCGGGACGCTGTGCATACCGATATACCCAAGAGCCTTAGGGTTGCCGTCTTCCACCGTGCGGTATTTGATCAAGGTCGAGCTTGGCTGCGCCCGCCCTCTGGTCTTGTCACCGTCCGGAGTATCTGTGTCAAACCTACCCGTTTGCGGATTCACGTTGGGCATTGTGCAGCGGGAAGTCCGGCAGACAACAGATAGCGTCGGATGTATGGACCTGCTGGCAGCTTGCGTCTTTGGAACAATGCGGCATCGTTTCCACGTCTCCTCTTCAAATGCTGGGGCCCCCGTGATCCAAATATTTGCGCGGAAACGTAGGGCGTTGAGAGGCTGGTTTTCGGCTGGTAGAAGATTTGAAACTGCATGGACGGAAGCCAGGTTGTTGATGTTAACTGGCTGTTGGTCCGTGTAACCGTGAACAGCTGGTCTTCCGATGTGTTCCAGTGGAGCAAGGTTCTTTTCTGTGCGTACAAGGGTGTTTGGTGTGCAGCTTAACAGAGTGAGGTTTTGATGCTCGGGAATGTTGAGGAAGCGCTTCAGTTTGGGCAGTACAGCGGCTACAGCTGGTACACTGCCTAAGCCGAGACCTTTTGCTTCTCGGGAGTGAATTGTGAAAGGTTTCATGGCAATTGCGTGCTTTTTCTGGTATTCCTCCCCGATATGGAGTGGCACGATTGCAGAGACTACATTTCGGCGAGAAACGACCAGCAGTTTAAGCTGATCAAGCCGGCTGGGAGGGTCCGGGTCTGGAAATCTGAAGACGAGGCATCCTCCAGGTGTTGGATCGCTGATGTCGCTATCTTGTTGACGAAGCCATAACTCAGTCTTGATCTGGGACATAAGCGGCTTGGTACGTTGGCTGATGAAGCGCCATATTGGGCCCCCTTCTGACTCCGGGCGATTGACCTCTGTCGCAAGAGCAAAACATCGATCCCAAACAAAACCACTCTTGATGAGCTGTGCGCGATGCAATTCCACGGGCGCACACGATTTGATAGGGTGGATGAAGATGGCCTTGATTCGGATTGGCCCGTCAGCTGCGTTGCCTTCTGGCAGGTCGTATTTGGAGTCTGTTTGGTCGCTCATGTTGCTGTTTGTGACGCCTTCTCGCCGCAGATTGCGAAGCTCATTTGCTGTAGAGGCATGTTGAAACAACAGGGTGATGAGGATGGGCGTGCCTAGTAAAAAGGCGATTGCCAAGGTCGATGTCGACGAAAGGTCACCGAATTGACTCGACATGGTGATGACTTGTGTGATTATTGTCAACAGTGAGATTTTGTGTAGACCCCTCACAAGATATGGAACGTCCGCTGTGACTCTTGGTGCCGCTGGAATTAGTTGCCGACGCGCCGAAGCCGGTGTTTGTGGTGGGGTAGCTAGCGTCTACGATCATTTGCGCAGGCACTTTACAGTGACTCACGGTGATGCAATGGCTGAACGAGCGCGTATACAGTACAATCATTATTCCTCATGACAATTTTGCTAAGCCAAAACTAACTATCAAACTTCAAAAGACAAACCAAACACCAAATCCATGCAAGTAAAGGCATATACATCGAACCTCAACATCATTACAGAATGAACAGACTTCCAAATACACCAGAAGCAATCACCATGCCTAAACTAGCGACAACCCTCAAGCCATCAGATTGAGCAGCGTCGGAAGAATCCCCACTCGAGTCGCTTCCAGTCTCCTCCGCACCATCGCTCTCGGTACTCTGAGGCCTGAAAGGCTTGACTGCGCGCGTACTCTTGCTTTGTGAAGAGTCGGTCTCCTCAATGTCAGAAGGAGATCCCGAGTCAGTGGCCAGCACTTCCTCTGTCTTGGTAGGTTTGGACTTGCCAGCGCTTCCAGCAGCGGCTCCGTCACCTTTCTTGGAGGGCTCATCGTCGGATGGCTTGTCGCCCTTCGAAGCTGCGCCAGTGTTCTCAGGTGCATCATTGCCAGCGGGGCTAGCACCGGGTCGGGACTCACCACCAGCAGGCTTGGGCTCGTCTCCAGCTGCGCCACCAGAATGGGAACCGCACTCGCTTTGAGAACCGTCACACTTGTCAGCTCCCTCGCCCTTCGCAGGTTCATCGCCAGCAGGCTTCTCTGGCGCGGCAGGCTTACGCTGGACAGGCGGGGGAGCGGGAGGGGCAGTGGTAGGAACCTGTAGCTTGCCGTCCGACACTTGACTAACAGGTGGTGCAGTGATAACAGGAAGCTCCATGTCGTCGCAAGGGGTGGTGCGGACCTGAACTTGCCCGTCGCCAATCTGACACATAGGTACCGCAATTGTCGTGGGAACCTCCTTGGTCGTGCCATCAGAAACAACAGTTACAACTGTTGTCGCGACAACACTACTTCCGACAATCCTCTTCTTGGGGGCAGACTTAGACTTTGAACCCTTGCCACAAGGCATGACACCGAACTCGACAGGCTCGCACTGCTCAGCCCAGTTTCGATCGTACAGGTTGAAAAAGTCACCGGATTGACATTGCCAGAAGATAGCAGAGGGACCAAAGCCAAGTGTTCCGTTCGAGCAGACTGAAAAGCCGGATGTATAGATGGCACCTGCTTGAGCGGGCTTGTCAAATTGGAACTGAAAGCTGTCGGAAATGTAGCCTGTTCGGTCTTTGGCGTCTTTGAGAACACCATCTTTGAGAGTCAGAACGAGAACACCGTCGCCGTTGCACGATCGCTTCTGTGATGTGTCAGTCATTTAGTTTGCGTCGAGTTGCGGGTCACTCACCTCGTTCACATCGCGCTTCGAGTTGCCAGGCTTGAAGATGGTGACTTCGAATTGACCGTCATATGATGAGGTGCATCCCTTAGGAGGACCATCTTTAGGAGCGATGTCTTCTGTGACTGCTTGAGGAACGGCGAATGCTGTGGCGGCGAGGGCCAGGAAAGCCAGTGATGATCTCATTGTCAGGTCGGGTGTGAGGATGTTTTCAAACGTGATAGTAGCAGAGAGTGATGGGAGAAGTCTCTGACACAATTGATGAAGCTTGTGTGGTGATATAATTGCTCAAGTTGGAGATTTACCTGCTTGATATACATCTCGCATGACCCCTGGTACATCCTGGAACGCCATATGCCAGGATACAAACCTATTGAACTGTGGTATTGGAATCTGCATTGTTCTCATGCGACACGTTCGTCCGAGCGGTTGGGTATCCACACGCATGTTTCTGTGACTCAGAGTTGGAGTTCTGACAATGCGATAACCATTCAAAGGCTCTCCCGGGAGTCGCGCATACCAGACAATTAGCTTTACCGGCTCTGGTTGTGGCTGGGGTGGGCTAACAACGCAGGGAGACCACGGCATCAGGCCACGCGATCTTGGGTGTGGTTGGAAACGCGTAGAGTGCAGCTGGTGAAACGTGCTAAATGGCAGGAAACTCGTTTGTGCTGGAATTTGTCTTGTCAATTCAATCGCAGCGTGTTTGAGGGAGGCGAAACGGGATGGGAGGAATGGAGAAGTCGCCTGCGTCCAACCCCAATGTCTCACTTGGAAGGGTCGATTTTGTCACCCTTGACTGTGAGACCGCTGCACGACTATTTTTCATCAATAGTGAGCGCTGACTATTAGCAAATAACTCTTGATTACATGTTTCTAGGATTTAATACAATTCATCCTCCATAAAGAATACAATGGTGGGATGATTGAACGCTTTAAATACATGATGCGCTGTCGTTCAGCATTAACCCATGGACAACCTCGACAAAAGCGCAAGACAGCGCAGACTCCAAATTTGATGACACGGCTAATCTTTACTTTTTCATTTCGTCCTGCCTGCTCGATTGAAGCGTTGCCGAGTGCCGAGCTGGAGATGTTCGTGATCTACAGGAGAGACGCAAGGGAGTGGCGCTGAGACATGATCAGCCCTTGACTCAAGGGCTTCTGAAGATCCGGTAGGTCACCCCAAGAATGCGGTTGACGATACAAAGGTGCCCTTGAAACCTGTTCATGACAGATCGAGGGGCCGAAACAGTTTGGCTGTTGAGAGACAATGCCAACGCTGCTGCGTCAGGCTGGGAGTGAGCTAACGCTGGACTTTACAATAGATGGATTCGCAGCCCAGCCACGTCCTGAAATTCTTTCAACTGTCTTTGCGGTAATACGTCTTTGAGTTTCCCCTTGATTATTACTTCATTTACTCTAACCACTACACTCTAAAAAGACCAAGCCATTTCGTCCTCAACGATTAAAACTCATATGCTTGACATATGTTTCCAGCTAAGACTATTCGAGAATTTTCTCCAGAGTTCCCATCAAAAGCGAGGGGTCAGTCTGATGTGGTGAGTGCCCTGTGTCAATCTCAAAGACAGGCACAGATCGCCCTCCGTTCTCCTCGAGTCGAGAGATGAATTGGCGTTGAGCTGGCTCCGGAACAAGTATATCCTTACGCGTCAGAATGTAGCTAGATGGAATCAATTTGTGAAAGCCGTCGTACGTCTGTTCATCGCTAAAGACTCTCACAGCCTGGAAGACTTTTGATGCAGCCTGTGCCAGCGGAAGTCCCTGTTCTTTGGTGAGGTCGCTGTAGAAGCACATGGCAGTGTCTTCGTCACAAACTAGATAGTCACCCTTCATCATATTAGTAGATTTCATCTTGTACAATCAAGTCTTACATACCTCGCGTCGGGGATAACGCCCAGGGTTTGCGTCGTACAACCCACGTGTGCTTTTACCTGGCGGCGCAAAGATAGCAGCCAAAAACACCAGGCGAACTATTCCACCTTTCAACCCGGCTTTCTCTCGCTCGGACCTACTCAGCCCGCGCGTGGCCTCGGTCCCTACCATTCCTCCGTACGAGTGCATGAGTAACACGACATCTTCGCCGCGATCGATATGCTTGTTCAGAACAGAAGATGTTTCTCTCACATCGTCGGCCAAGCCTGGTGCGGGATCGATAGTTTGTTCTCGTGATGACCTGAGGCCAACGACCTCTGTGGGGTATCCTTTGTCCTGTGTCGACTTCTGGATGGCGCCCCAGAAGCGAGGCAAACTGAAGTTGCCCGGTACGATGATGAGAGTAGACTTGATCGCAGCGCGCACAGCTGCCATGACTGGTATTGATTTTGGAGGTCTCTCCAGTAACTTGAACAGAGCCGGTATTTGATGAGATGTTTGAGTTATAGGAGAAGAGTTGGAGACCAGAAGGCATAAGCACGAAGGATTCTCATCATGTGAAGCTGAGGTAAGACGATAAGCACTTGTAAATCACAATTGTCCTTTCTATTGTCTTACCCAGTATTGCCATTTATCCTTGAACATGATTGAGTTTAGTTGATTGGTCACATCGCGGGTTTGTGCCGTATCCATGCAGTGCACTAGATGTCCTTGTAAGCTAGTTTCTCTCCATCCTTCTTTCACAAAACCCATTCCATAACCACCACTTATATGAGTCACAGTTGGCAGAGTGTATACATGTGGTTAACAAAATCAGCATTCGAACTAGTACTAGGCGTAAAGAATCTACCCAGCCCAAACCCTCATCTTATCCATCTATCTTACACAATTTGGAGCCTCCCTTACCACAACTCACTGATGTCGTCGGCCTCCCTAGCCTTCTTGTCAGCCCTAATTTGTTTCTGACGCGCCGATCTCTGTTTGGTTTTCTCACGACATCCTGTGCATTGTGTCGTAGGTTCTCCTGCAGTAGTCAGGGTTGCTGGGTTCTGTCCACAAACAGCACAAATGCTCTGGGCCAACCTGTTATCTCTGAGTCGCTGATGCTGAGCAACTCTTTTTGCCAGACACTCTGCGCATTTCTTATTAGCTGTTCCGTTCGATGTTCATGAGACTGGATTCTTGGTGCATTTCGAACAAAGGCCTTGGTCAGCCAGGGCCGGTCCAATTTGCATTTCCTTTGCCAGGCACTCGCCGCATAGTGAGACATCCGTTTCCTTGTCTTTCTTACATTTTCGGCAGGGACCCGGCTCCTTGATGCTGTGATATTTGTCCCGTGCCTGCTGTCGACGTTTTGCGATGCAATCATCGCGAGCCCGGTCGTTAGTGGTCAAGCTGCTGCAATTCTGGCATTCATACATTGAAGCAACGTCTTCAGAGTCGGGCATACTGTCATCAGGAGTCTGGTTAGCAGTATCATCAATCGGATCAGGATTGGCAAGGGATCGGGGCATGGACACGTCCCTGAATGGATCATACATCAGTCGTGCCTGATTGTCGTTTTGGTGGAACAAACTCATGATTTGTAGAGGTGGATGAGTTATTGTTGTTAATGTTCGGTGCTGTTTGATACAATGGCTAATTGTTAGAATTTGCTTGCCAAGAAATCTAGGACAGGAACCTCCTAGTTACTTATATTCAGGTATTACTTGTTCCTTGTTCTTGTGTGACAAGATGATCCATTGATATAACATCGAACCCCATGGAGTTGCTCTAACTGTTCACTTTGGAATATTGTCTTTGGGCCTTGGTACAATACCAGTTATTCGAAGCACCGCAGCCTATCATAGGGAATAGAGAGAAGGCTGCTCTTTGTTTCATCAAGGACGGATACATGTAATTAACATGACTGGAATGCTCCGCAACGGTGGGAATAAAGACAGATGTTGATATTGACTATTTCAAGCTTCAAGGCCAGCCGTCTTACTCTACCATTCACAAGTGGATAAAACGTGAAGATTGCGAACACTGGGTTCGTTTCAAATTGCCAGACTTGTTAAAGTTATGCAAAAATTATGCTTTTTGAACAATTGTCAACAGAATATTCTGGACTCCCAGATTATTCAGATGGATTATGCTAAGGGAGTGTGATACCACTAAGCCATTCGCCCGAATTGCTTTGTGATTGGTAGAAGGAAGATGTGATTGATTATCTATATGTAGCCTGCTTTCCAAAACACCCTAAGCTATAGGGTGGCTGATTTGAGAAGTCTGTCTGTTTTTCATGATTCTCAGAAAAACAATTACTGAGTATAATGTACTAGTATATTTAGAATTATCCTCCGATTATCAGTTCCTGAGCGCTAATTAGTCATAGATTGGCTAGCCGTGGCCCGGTGTTTGTCCTGACTACACGAATATCCAAGAAAACACGCCCAGAGAATTTCGCTGCCTCAACGTGCGGTACGAAAATATTGCATTGTTAGTTTTTTGTTCTCTCTCTCCTCGTCATGATTTCTCTTTACTCTGGTTTCAGCCACTAATGCGATCGCTTATCTGTTCGCAT
Source organism: Fusarium graminum (assembly GCA_013266165.1). Classification (NCBI taxonomy): domain Eukaryota; kingdom Fungi; phylum Ascomycota; class Sordariomycetes; order Hypocreales; family Nectriaceae; genus Fusarium; species Fusarium graminum. Next base: position 124,210 of record JAAGWP010000015.1, on the reverse strand, counting down.
CGCCCCTTTTGTTGTTCCGACACCATGCTGCAACCATGATACGATATTTGATCCTTTGATATCTTGTGCTAATATCTCACGGAGCAATTTATCTTGACGGACATGCAGTACGTTTCGAATCTAGATTTTGACTAGAGCTCTCAGCATGGCCTATTAAGGTATGCTATTGAGCTTCTCATTTACGCTTTGAAAGACTGGTCGATAGAACTATTGTGAGCTGTACCAAGACCTGTTGTTGGTGCTCTACTCGCATGGCTTTTTATCCCCAGTTAGCCTGGCGCCCGCATCCACCGACGACCCGGCTTTTGGGACCTTTTGATTAGCGCAAGCCCCTTGTTCCCTGTGAGATTGTAGTCAGCCCTAGAACCTTGCTTGTTTTACAAGTCTCAGCGCTGCGTTCAGTTGGAAAATTTGCTTTTTAGTCAACGGAAGTTAATTTCCTTAGCATCCACAGTCTATACGATAATGCTTGTCCTAGCAACCTCTGACTCTTTTTATAAGGGAGTGGCCATTCCTGGCAACTAGCCAGACTCGGTGATTGTACTTTATTCTACTGCATTCTCTCTACAATGTTTCGACCAAAAGAGCCCTTCAACGATAGCGAGACCATTCAGACTAGTCTGATTGAGACTGTTGATGGTGTGCCCACTCTCTCATCCCAGTGCGTGCAGTTCGCAAAGGAGAGACCCGATGACTTTGTGAACTACCTGCGACACGCCTGGGAACATGAAGGCGAGTCCGTCAAAGACACACCACACGTTCTGCGGTCACTGAAGAGCCTCAAGTTGAATGTGGTGGATAAGTTCAATCTTGAGATCCAAGCCTTTTATATTCCCATACCAAAGCTTCTTTACTTGCGAAACCGTTACCTCCTGCCCCAAGAGAACTTCCCCTTTTTCAACCTTCAACCGGAGATCCCCTCGGACTCCGATCTCGGACCGTGGGCCTTTCTTCAAGATATCATCGGCAATAATGCTAAAGATGATTTGCGATTTTACATTAATCTTTTAATTTTCCTCAAGCGTGGAAATAGAAAAGGGGCTGTTCAGTTTCCTCGACGCGTCCTAGAGCTGTACCTTCGCATACACGCGCTATGCGACGGCCCGTCAGATGTGAGGCTAGTGAGGTAAGTCCAGCCACATGGGCACTGGGAAATTCCATCTCGATTAACACATTCCCTAGACAATGGTTTTCAGACGTGTCACTCATTCTATCTGAAAAAGGGTGGACATCACCTTTTAAATGTTACACCAGGGCACCAAAAGAACTTGCCGTTGCTACACCCTGCTCAATTCTCTTACCACCACCAGATGATTGGGAAGTCTCCGATTTTGAATTGACAGCGCTCCAGAAGTTTTACAAAGAAACTCTTGGAATTTGGGAAGGTTCATTGGGTCGTGTTCTCGTGGAGTTGGGTAGCAGGCCGACGGATGTTGAGACCGTAAAGCAGCTGTATCATGCTCTCGATAGGATGAGGCCCGGGTTGACAAAATTTGATATCACATTGATTAGGTATGTTTTGTCCTACGACTTCAACCAGCCCAAGTTAACAGGATAAAGGTCAGCTTTCAAGAAGAGAGAGTACATTTTTCTACCTGGAAATGAGTCGCCTTGGCACCGGTTAGCAGACTGTGTCTGGGGCAGGCAGCTTCAAGGGGCAGAACTGAAGAACCCTGGCCTTTTCTACCCAGAGCTCGAGTCATTTTTTGTCGATTTCTTAGGCCTTCCTACACTCGACATTGGCGTCGTCTATAGTGATCTCATCAACTTGGGTAATAACATAACGCTCAACTTCACAGGCTCACGGGAGGAGAATGCCAAAAAGCTTCTTGTCAAGCTGAATGATGATATTGTCGAGTATGGGAAGTTCCTCGATAAAGAGAAACTATTGCAAAGTAACATCTTCCCAGTTGCTCAGACTGATGGACATGTTCGACTTTGCTCTATGTCGAGTGACTTCTACATCGCGGACCGGCAATATCTCCATGATAGCTTTCACAACAAAACTGATCTACTTGATCTCGAGCCGGCAGTCATCTGGGCGCTGGAGCCTTTTTTCCTCTGGGCCGGCCTCAAGGGTCGATACTTGTCAAACGTTGTCACCGAGGCGAGCGAGATCGAAGGCAAGGCGGTCGATACGGAATTGTCGCCGTTCATGCATCCTTCACGAGTTATGGGACTTTTACGGTAAGTGGCAGTTCTGAGACTACAAAGCTGCCATGACTAATCCGATTTATAGTATCGCTGTACATTTTGACAGCCCTCGCGTCGCTACAGCAGCTGGCCTGAAGTCCCTGGATGAGACACTCGAGAATACCAAGATACATCCTGTGACTGGAAATAGGTTGAAGTCCTACCTTTGCATCGACCGTGAAGGAAAGCAGCGTATAGTGGTAAAAAGCCCCTTTCCTGTTGTCAAGATCGAAGAGGACAGCGACGGGTATCTGGACATTTTCATGGATAGCCATCTTCCAAACTACTCGATGGCACGGACGGTTCCACGGTGTCTGGCAAGATGGCTCATGACAGAGCCTGGCGCTGAGACCATAGAACAAGTCGATGTAAGAATCGAGGAGCATGTGAAGACTGTCTTTCGGTTGACCAAAGACAACGTGGGTGCCATTCGGATGATCTTTGATGCAGAGGGTATAGTCGATGTCAAGAAGCTGATGGGTTCACCATATCTGACTCGAAAGAAGTATGTTTCCCAAACGCCCCATGAAGATGTCCGCTAACGGTCTATTAGCAAACGAGTTTCGCCTCGGGTATTATCTACTGAGTCATCACCATCCGAAGTGATCGGGGATCTCCCTGCAGTGCTTGATGCCGAACCATCACCACCTATGGCGGACCAAGTGCTGTATCAAGTGCCTCCTGCTAAGCGGAAATCACCCACGCGGGGCGAGAGTCCATCTACGGAATCTCAAAACCCAGCCTTAGTGCCGATTCCTCAGTCAACAGCACCATCACGTCGGGTGCTTGGTGCCAAGCCACCATCAAGAAAGTTGAAACAACTACCAGATAGAGGGGTCGGTACTAATTCATCAGCATCTGCGGTCTCCCAAGTGTTACCTCAATGGCCCGGTGTACCCACATCATCAGCGTTATGGCAAACACCATCTGGGGCACCATCCCTCCAGTTCGATTGGCCTCCCCTGGTATATGATGATAAGCCATGCCTTTCAGCGTCAGGCAAGCCGCTCCGGGAAAGTAGTGCTTACCCATCACCATACGAGCTATTCCAAGGACAAGATAGAGGAGACAATACTGGGCCATCATCATCTAAGCTATTCCAGGTACCACCCCGGACAGGAAGTGTCGAGCCACCATGCCCTTCGACATTGAATCCTGAGTCATCTTCGCTTGGCTCCGTGGAAGCACAAGCGACTGGCGATGTCCTGTCACCGCCAACGCAGAACGAGGATACCCTATCAACTGACGAGTCAGAGGATGGTCCAGCGGAAGTTCCAGCGACTACCAGCGCGCCATTGTCACCGGCACAAAATAATGATAGCCCATCAACTGTTGAACCAAATGATAGCCCAGAGGAAGCTCCAGCGACTGGCAATATCCCATCCCCACCAGTACTGAGGACTGACAGTCCGCTGGCTAGCGAGACCAAGAACAGCCCAGAAGAATCTCCTGCTCCTGGTGACATGCCATCACCGCCTGCCCAGACTATTGATTCGAAGTATAAAAAAGCGGAGGCTCTGGCAGATACTGTTTTGTCATCACCAGCAGCGTCAAGCACCGATAACAAATTGCCCGTCGAGTCGTGCAGCGGCTCAGAGGAATCTGTTGCGCCTATCGATATGCCATCACCACCTGCTGAGAACCCTGACGGTCCATTGACTATCGATTTGGAGAATATCTCAGCTGAAGCTCCAGAGAACACTACTGTGTCATCACCCCCAGAACTAAACACCGGCAGTCAGTTGCCTATCGAGTCGGAGAGTAGCCCTGAAGAACGCCCCGTGCCTGGTGTCAAACCGCCGCCTACTCAGAGCACTGACAGTACGTCGACTGCTGGTTCGGACCGTAATTTAGAGAACGCTCCAACACCTAGTGCTGTGCTGTCACCACCAGAGCTAAGCACTGATTTTCCTTCGACGGTCGAGTCAAAGTGTAGCCCGAGTTTAACCATCACTTTCTTACCTTAGCGGGAGAGTGACGTTGTAAAACAGGCTTGGGCGCTGAATCCAGAGGAACACCGGAAAACAACACCTGACAAGGACAAGAAATGGGTCAAATTCTTCTAAATAAGAAACAAGCATTATGAATTGCCAGATCAGTCTTTATTTTCTTTCATAGCTTTCTCTTGATAATGTGTGGCAGTTCGCTCCTAGCGATACCCCATATCAGCCCAATACCAATTCCTACAACGCCGCCGCTTCTCAAGTTCAAGTTGTTCCACTTACTCCACGTCTTTCATGAGCTCACTGTTCTTATCTAACTTTGTCCATTTGGGCTTTCCATCAGGAATATCCACTACACGAGAGGTGTAGAAAATATGACATCTGTATCTGGTTAGTGTCATTCATGGAAAGTCTGGACACATCTCTTACTGAGGCTGAAAGTTCTCTCGTAGTTCAGGAGTATCGAGATTCAACAATGTAGGGAATAGAAGGATCATGTTTCGTCCTTCGTCCATAATCCAGCTGCCGCACTCATCGCAGCCAACCTTGCAGGGAAGAACGTGCTCATTCTTCTTAGATGAGGTCTTGTAGAAACGAAGACCTTTGACACCGTTTTCGAAAGAAATATCGGTCTTCTTGAAAATAGCAGCCCATTGGAAGGGAGCACCTGACATTTGTTAGTCGTTGCATATAACGTAGAGTTTTTAACTTACCATGAATCTTCTTGCAGTCTATACAATGGCAGAACTTGGACGCAAGCGGCTTGTCGCTGTTCAACCAATACTGGACTTGACCGCAGTGGCAAGAACCGTGGACCTTCTTCTCAAAGTTCTCTCTCTTTTCACAAGCATCCTTGGGTCTTGTGTAGGGAGGCTGGGTCTCCCAGTCATCGTGGTTGTCATGGGAGAATTCGTGCTTGTGGCCCTCCATATGCTTCTCGTCGTCGTCGGAACCCATTATGATAGATTTACTAGTGCTCTTGGCAATAAATAAGCTTCAAAAATAAACAGCTTGATGTCTAGATCTAGATTTGAATAGAATTGTATTAGAAATAGGAAAATAATCTGGGGTCTTTGTAGAAATTGTCGCGTGCCCTATAATGAGCGTGGCGCACGGTTGTCGTCATAGATATATAAAAGTGACAAACATCTCGATCATGACCCTCATATTTGTTTTTGCTCATCACTCGCTAGGACCATTTCCTCCCTTGACATCGGGATTCAACATGTCATTGATCATCTCGGCCCACTTCCAGGGCGTACCAATGTCGGGGTTAGCCTCTGTCGTAGCGTTCCTGGCTGCGCGTCAGCATCGCATCAAACAGCTGTAGATTTTGGCTATACGTACCAGTATTCCCAGCCCATTACTCCGCCGATGCGCGGGTACCTGCTCACCAGCTCTTTGAGACAGTCTCGCAGTTTTGCTTCTTTTACATGCCCTGAGCAATTCGACGCGTTGGTGACAAGACCTATGACGACCTTTTCCTGTGGCCAGCCGCGGGCGATGATGGTGTCGTAGTCGTGCGTCTTGCTCATGTCACCCCAACCGCAATAGAATTGTGTGTTATACCATGCTATTCGCGAGCCAAGACCTTTTTCCAGTTCTTCAATGTTGAAACCACCTAGGTTCTGCCTGTTGAGCAATGCTGGTGCGACAGGCGCGAGGGTGATGAGAAATGATTGTCCAAAGTCGGTCTTGAGATGATCAATCAGACGGACCACACCGCCTAGCGACATTGCTTCTTCAATATCGAGATCAAGCCCGTCAAATTTTGCCCAAGCGATCATCTTGCGAAGCGGCTGGTACCATTTGTGGAAGCCCTCAAGCGAGCCATCAAGCTTGGTGTACGAGCCCTGCGCCGCGCCGCCAAGCATGCCGAGCACCTTTATACCAGCTGCCTGAAGTTGTCGGACTTCATCCCACAAAGGAATGAATTTGTCTGAGTTGTACAAGTCATCGTTGAGGGTGATGCGCTCAGGCGAGTTAAGGTGAATGGCCGCGACGATGACGTGTGTGACACCAGCACCAGGAAGAATTGTGGGTTGGATTGAGATATACCGACCGTCTCTATAGTGAGTCTGATGATAAAAAATGACTCGGCGATATGGTTTTGATTCTATATAGGGTTCGACGCGTGGGACAAGCATTTTATCTGAACGACCGATTGATGTTTACTGTTCAAGAGGCAGTGGTTGGTTATGATTTGCCTGGCAAGGATTGTTATGGCGTGGCCGCGTCTTAGTCACCAATGGAATGGATGTTGGCTCGCGTGATAATCAGTAGCTGCAAGCTCAACATCGACAGAAGAGAAAGTCTTTGAATCAGGATAATGGAATGTTTTTATAAGAATTTTATACTTTGAGACTTACTTTGGCCGTGTCTTTTTGGGGATTATATGGAATGCGGCTTTAGATCTCTGTATTAGCCTATGCATCTCACACTGACTCATCTCTAACTTATTTTAATCGGATAGAGAAACATCCTTCCATGTTGATGAATTTATTGTGCAATATTCGAGACAATATTGTAGATCGTGAAAGACTTGAATCTTGTTAATTGCTACCTTGCAATCTTTCACAAATACTAAGATAGAGAGCCAAACAAGATTTCTCAAGCGCCCTTTGAGTCTTGGAACACAGGTTAACCAGAGGCGAATTTGTCTTGTGATCTTAAAGTTCATATATATGTGGGCTTCAAACTGCCTTTGCATGCCTTTTTGGGAACGCAGAAAAAAGCTTGATAATGCTTCGACAGTAAAAGCTAGGCGTAATTACCTAAAAAGCACAAGTTACTCTTCCTTTGGGGTCATTACGTATTTTGCGTTATCGGTCATACATACAACTTCTTTTGCTGAATCCCTGCCTCCGTTATTAACTCTTATCTTGCCGATCATCACCTGGGTCGAGATTTACGACGTGATGTTGATGACTCCGGTACAAAGACCTCGCACACAGGGACTCCTCACGGCGACAACGACATCAAGGACAAGTGAGTTTATATTCAGGAGCCTTCACTTGTATAGAATGGCATCTTCCTACAAAGGTAGATATCTCTTGCACACAAGGTACTACGACCCCGCGTTACAATAACCTTATGTTACATGTGCCCCACTATCTCCAGTCTTGCCAGCTTCCTTATTAAGCTACTCTCCCAGATGCCAAGACACGGTTTCTTGCTGGCTATCTTTTAAAATCATGCTTAAATAAGGCACTAGCACTATATTGCGTGAAGATCCCTCAGACCTATGGGGAGATCTATGGCCGAGGTAAGAAGTTGCATGGTAAAATTGAGCTACCTATTCGGGACCGTCCACCGTTGGTTGTCCTATAAAAGGGCGCAACTCCTCACCACATTTTAACGTGATTTATTGAATTGTCGCGGTGATTCAAAACACAAACATGTTGAGAAAAACAATCTGCCTCCTTGGCCTCTCGGCTGTCTCCGCTGTGAACGCCGTGCAGTATGGCTACAATCATGGTATTGTCAGAAAAGACACCGAACTAGTCGCCGCCAACTTCAAAGACGTTGATATTGATTTACACGCGCCGGCCTTTCTCGACCCAAAGAATAGACAGTCAGGCTTCACGAATGGCACCCAGGGGCCAACCTCTCACGAGGATTTGGGTATACATGAGATATCAAATAGCACAAGAAAAGCGCTGACCGAAGATAGAGACATACATGGAGAGCATTGCTGCCAAGAATGAGTACATGTCTTATCATACAGCGAACTTCACCTCTGAGGAACACCGTTCGTTCCCCTTTGTCAAACTTTCCGCCTCTAAAGGTCCCAAAACCTCGTACAAGGTGAGGATTTGGATCCAAGGAGCTGTCCACGGCAACGAACCGGCCGGAGACCAATCTCTTCTGGCGCTTCTCGGCAAGTTTGATAGAAACCCCAAGTGGGCAGCCAAGGTTCTTAAGAACGTTGACATTGTCATCCTGCCTCGGTACAACCCGGATGGAGTCTACTACTTCCAGCGCGTGCTGGCTGTCAACCTCGACCCCAACCGAGATCACACCAAGCTTGCGCGTCAACAGACCCGCGATATCAAGCAACTATTAAACGAGTTTTCTCCTCATGTTGCGATCGATATGCATGAGTATGGTTCATCTAGCAGATACGGCAAATATGTTCAAGCTGCCGATGGACTTTTCTCTGCAGCAAAGAATCTCAACATTCACAAGAGTATCCGGGAGCTTTCTGAGAAGTTGTTTGCCAAGAACATCGGGGATGCCATGGTCAAGGCAGGTTTGCGTTGGGAGCCGTACGTGACTGGAAGAACCAGCACCGACCCAGCATATGTTCCAAAGTAAGTTCTCGGTCATTTGCAGAGTTTCCAGCTGACAAGAATTGGTAGGTTTGATGAGGCTGGCTCTGACGCGAAGATCGGGCGCAACGCAATGGGTTTATCCCAAGCCATCACACTTCTCATCGAGATGAGAGGAATCGGCCTAGCAGATCAAGAATTTCAACGACGAACTGCTGCAGGCCTAACCATGGCCAGCGCGATTATTGACACCGCTGCCGATAACGCCGACAAGGTATTCAAGACAGTCGAGGGTGGTATCAAAGACTTTATCACGTCAAAGGAATCCATCGTCCTCACGGATTCCACCAAGTACAGCACCCGAGAGTTCCGGATGATCGACTTCACAACAGGATCGCTCGTCAAAGTTCCCGTTCAATTCGCTTCTACCACACCAACCACCGCCAACCTTACCCGTTCTCGCCCCGAGTCTTACCTCATCCCCGTGGCTTGGTCAGATATCGTTGAGCGCCTGAAGGTTTCCGGTCTCAAGGTCGAAACGCTCAACAAACCATGGAGTGGTACAGTTGAAGCGCTGACTGTGACATCAGCTGAACTTGGCAGTTCTTACTATGAGGGTGCTGTGCTATCCACCATTGCCACAGAGTCGAAGAAGCGACAGATCACGCTACCAGCTGGAAGTTTTCTTGTCAGTACCAGGCAAAAGAATGCGGGGTTGGCTTTCAACGTGCTTGAGCCTGAGAATATTGATTCCTATGCGAGCTTTAACATTATTCCTCTGGAAGTTGGCGACGAGTATCCTATTTTTAGGGTAATGTAAGAGTTTATAGGGATAGATGACCTTGGACTTGAGAGGCCCTGATAGAATACAAGCTAGTATCACTCTATCAAGTTCATTATCATGATGTTACGATGTTGAGTAGCTCGGTCACCGGATCGTCGCTAGCCTGGACTATCCTTTATCTTGGCCGACAGCAGCTATACCGGATTCGGTAGGCCGATGGAGACGAGACCGTTGTCAAGCCAGCTCGGGATAGTCTATCAATGGCAGATCAACTCCTTGCACGCCATTGGACGCTTCATCTTACTTTGACTTCCGTTTCGGGACAGACGAATAGTCAGGCAGATAAACAAGTGAGGAGTCTTGTATATACTTTAGATACCGACATCGCCTGCTCTGTAACTCTGCTCAGCTCACTTCATATCACATCCTTCTGTCGGTTCCAACATGCGATTTCTCACTTGTCGAAATACGTGCACGCTTGCCCGTGGAACATTCTGCAGTACTAGATCAATCCCAGGTATTCTCCGCGCCAATGTCTCAACCCTCCACGCCAGGCTTGACACCCCGCCACCAAGGATCGTCAAGAGTCAAGGTTGTTGGTTGGAAACACAGGAAGGTCATCGGATTCTAGACGCCTCATCTGGTGCTGCTGTTGTATCGATTGGACACAATGAATCGAGGGTCAAAGACGCCATCGCTGCTCAGCTCGACCAAGTGGCGTATTGCTACAATCCTTTTTTTACAACTGAAGCAGCAGAGAAAATATCCAGTTTTCTGACCGAGTCTACTAATGGAGCGATGTCGAAAATATTCATCGTCAGCTCGGGAACTGAGGCTGTTGAGGCCGCCCTGAAGATCGCCCGGCAATACTTTACAGAGCTGCCAACACCACAAACGTCAAGAACCAAATTCATTGCACGCAGGCAATCGTATCATGGAAACACCCTTGGCTCCCTGTCAGTCGGAGGACACAAAGCTCGACGTGGCGTGTACGAGCCCATCCTTGCTACAAATGTATCGCACGTATCCCCTTGCTATCCCTACCGAGAGATGAAGGTGGGTGAGACAGAGCAGGAATACGCTGATCGCCTGGCTCAAGAACTAGAAGATGAGTTCCAGCGTATAGGGCCTGATACCGTCTGTGCGTTTGTCGCTGAGACAGTATCCGGAACGGTGAGTTGAGTTCTTCTCCCAAAAACTTCTACTGACCTCGCAAGTCACTGGGTTGCGCGCCGCCAGTACCTGGATATTTCAAGGCCATCAAGGAAGTTTGTGACCGTCATGGAGCTCTCCTCATTATGGACGAGGTCATGTCCGGTATGGGCCGAACAGGCACACTCCATGCTTGGGAACAAGAGGGTGTCGTTCCAGATCTACAAACAGTAGCCAAGGGATTAGGAGCCGGATACATGCCTATAGGAGCGCTATTGGTGGGTAAAAAGGTCGCTGATATTCTAGCACACGGTTCTGGGGCTTTCTCTCACAGCCAAACCTACCAGGGCCATCCCGTTGCATGTGCTGCCGCATATGCTGTCCAAACCGTTGTCAAGGAAGACAAGTTGTTACAGAATGCGCAAGAGATGGGCAAGATATTGGGTGAGAAGCTCAAGGAGCGACTAGGAGGTCACAAGAATGTTGGCGATGTTCGGGGGCGCGGATTGTACTGGGGGGTAAGTTGAGACATGAATTTCAAGAATTTTGCTAACTGTGTGGAACAGCTGGAGTTTGTTCGTGATAAACAGTCCAAGGAACCGTTTCCTTTGAGCGACGGGATATCTGGAAAGTTACACAAGGCAGGACTAGATCCTGATTATGGTGTGTCTCTTATCCCTGGGACGGGCAATATCGACGGCATGCAAGGAGATATGGTCATAATCTCGCCTCCTTTCACAGTCACCAAAGAGGAAATCGAGACGATCGTTGACAAGGTAGAAAAAGTTATTGTTTCTGTTCTCGGAGCATGAACCATAGTACAATACACATATTTTCTTGACACCTGGCGTCTTCCATCTTTGTGGATTTTCTAATCACATTATGAAAGCCTGCGTCGGTCCTCCCAACAAGCTCGTCCACCGGATCGAAGACTGCGCCGCCCAAATTTCCTTGACCTGATCAATCGCCCTAAGCAAGTTCCAGCATCCCGTCTGGTTGTGCAACGAGACTAACTTATCCAAAAAGAACTCTCTATGGTCCTTTGTGGAACTCTCGGCAGCGACAATAAAATATGGCCAAGCGAGGAGATGTCTACCCACAATGTCAACATACGCATCGACTTCTTCGAGTGACTGCTTGAATCTTTCAACAATATGGACGGTCTCTTCTGCGGGGGGATTGAGCATCGCTCGTTGGACATAAATGTCGCATGCCCAGGTGGTCAGTGTGGCGAGTTGTGAAAGCAGGTCTTGGAGTTCTGGGTGGAAACGATCGCACCAGAGGATGAACTCTAGGCATGCTTGTTTCTGCGCTTGTATGAAGTGTACGCCGTTGGTCTCGTTGAAGAGAGATTCTCCAAATAAACAGACCCTGAGAATATGTTAGATGATATTTAGTGCCTTGGCTATTGAGACATACCTTAGGATCTGCATTTGCAGAAACCTTCTGAGATCAGATCTCTTATTATTTGAGTTCTCTGCCAGGGCATTGACTACTACCCGCAAGGAGCCATAGATAAGCTTGAAATTATCACTGCCGCTTATCATCTCGCGTATATGCAGCAGAAGCAATGCAGTAAGCGCAGAATCGTCATCTTGAGGGGCACATTGATGAGAACGTATTATGAGTTCTCTCACAAGAGAGCTGTACGCTGCAGGATCTAACGAAATAGCTGTGCCGTTCTGGAGAGAAAGATGTTGTTCCACAACGAGAAGAACTGCTTTTCGCACGAGGGGATCTGTCTCGGCTCTGGGGAGGACAAGGTCTCGATAGCCATTGAAGCCCATATTGATGACAGCGATAAGTTGAGCTATGTTGTTTGAGACTGTGACTTGTTAGTCTGTGTCAGAGTTGTGTATCATGGGGAACATACAGTATCCAAGGCAGAATCGAGACTTGGGGTCAACATGATCCAAACCCCGATCGATAGAGATTGGTACATGTTTCGCAACCATCAGATGCTGACTTTCTGATATTTCTTCCACTGTATTATCGACTTCGACGGTTGGTTCCTTGGTAATTTCATAGCCGCTCGGGCGGAAAGGGTCATGTTTTCTCCCCTTTGCAGTCAGGGATGCAACTGAGTCCGTCTCCCTCGGCAGATTATTTTCTTCGCCGTCATTGATCGGTAATGTCTTTCCCACAAACTTTCCCCGTGCAGCAATCCCATCGTTGAAGCGATATCGTAAACCTAGACCACTGCACTTGAGTCCCTTGGCTGAGCATTTTGCGCAGGCAGGTTCTTTGCGGTCACAGTCTATGCGTCGACGAGAGCACTGATAACACCCTTGATAAGGTTAGCCGGCCAATAAAAGGTACAACATACCGCGAATGGCTTATCTCTGGCTCTTACCTCTAACCTTGGGTCTCTTTTTTATTTTGTCGGTGTTGGCAGAGGCCATCTGATCCCGAGCTTGGGCGTTGATACAACGGCGGCAGGCTCTTTACTTGATGGAAGAGGTCTGTGTCGGGATTGATTTGGTTGTTTACGAGTGGTAGAGTATGGGGGCTGGACAGAATGAGGAATTGACGATAGGTTGCGATACCGTTATCAGCAACTTTTGTTATCGTGTCGCGATATCACCGTCACGTCGCGCTAGTCATGTCATCCGGCATCGCAAACCTAGTATAAAGGCGGGGTAGGCTACCTATTTCCCGCTGGAGAGTTAGCGCGAGTGTCGATAGGCGGTCGCGGAGTTTGTCCACCGAAGCATCGCATCAAAGGGAATTTTGAAAGAAATTTGGAGACAATGAATGTGCCTTTTGGGGTGAGAGCATCCTAAAATTCCTCCAACTTGGTTTCATGTTCTGTCTCTGACTTGAAATCTCTATACTCCACCTGCAGCCAACATGTGTATCTCCTCTTTCACAAGCTCCTGGCCATTCGCATTTTATTAACGGTTCCGTGTAATACCAGAAAGCGTCAAAGTCAACGTGAAAACACCCACAATCAAGGTCGCCAATTGATCCCTCTCGCTGACCCGAACACCTAGACCTGGCATGATACTTGTTCCATTCGAATAAACAGTCACTATAGACGGCACCGCCAGAAAGATGATAAAGAAAAGACAGCTACCAATCACTTTGAGAGATTCCATTCCCTCCCTATAGTTCCTTGTAATCGCAGCCAAGGCCAATCCGGAAAAGCTGCTGAACAAAACTACCCCCAAGGTAAAGGTAAATATGAAGACTGCCGTAACCTCGAACGGGAACATTGCCTCGTAAAGGGAAAGGAAGAAACTGGCCGACAGACTGTCGAGACTCAGATGGAAGATAGTGAGTATGAGGAAGATGAAACCCCACACTGCGAAAACCAATAAGCGTGCCGAAGTTGTTGGTCCCCGATCTCCAATGTCGAAGGGTTTCAAGCCGCAACAGAATAGTATGGCAAGGAGGAGAATGAATGCGGTAGCTGTATAGCAGATCGTGAGGGGCCCCGTGATATCAACTACATGCTGTCCCAAGTCGAGTATATGAGGAGGAATATTGCTCAAATCGACTTCGGTGTCGATAAACGGACGGAATGTTTTTAGATCTGTTTCTGGAAAGGGGAGGCAGAAGATAACCAAGGCGCGTTGGTGCATACCCTGCATTCTTATCGACTGAACCAACAAATCCGTCGCAGCGAATACAGGATACGCCAAAGCGCCAAGCAGATCGCTCGAAAGACCAGGTCTCTTGAAGCCGTCGCGGTCCGCTCTGCAGAACGACCAAGTTCAAAACCGCTTTCCAAAGACTAGAACTCCCAGCACATTACCCTTCCATCCATATTCACACGCTTGAATAATCGTGTACAGCTGTGATACCCGTCGTGTTTCCGTATAACCAAGCACTCTCGGGCTTTTTTATAGTACTCGCTTCACTTCCAAAACTCGCCCCGCGAAGAGCAATCTCACTATCGCTACCTTGTCTCTCGGGAGCAAAACCGGTGGTGGTGCTCTTTTGATGGCGTACCCTGTCCTTCGCCTTTGTAAGGAGAGGCTTGTAGGTCGGGATGCAGGCGCAGACCAGGGCTGATGTGACCTCGGCGAGAGCCCAGAGGTTAGGTCTGATTATGTCCCATGTGGAAGTTGACCACGTCTCGACCCATTTGATTCTCACGATAGCGAGAGCAATAGAGCTTTGATGGTTAGCACAAGAGGCAAATACTGGTTGAGTGCATCGCTTACAAGGATCCTAGGCCAAAGATAGCAGAGAGGGTAATCTTCTGAGACAGGCGAAGGTTAAGGCTCCAAATGAAGGGCAGCGGCAAGGTAGCTACCGCCAAGTCTGTAAAAATGTTGATTCCAGCAAGGGCATACGCCATCTCGATGCGATTAGAGACACATTTTGCCTTCAACCTACGGTCCCAGATTGCCCTCAGCGGGGTGCATTGCAGGAAGAACACGAGAATCTGACAGATATCCCACAGCACAAGGACAACAATCGCTACCACGTAAGTACTTCTCCATTTAGACAAGGACAAAATTCTATAGTAGAGAAGAAGAAAGGTCATCTTGGCCCAGAAGAGGCCCTGGGTGTAAAAGAACGAAACGATGTATGTGCACTGGATCGGGTCAATAAGATTCTGTATCGGCGCATGCGGTCTTACCTTGTAGAAAGATACGATATTCTCCGTTGGTATTGTTCCAGTGTGACTATCCAGACCGAGCGGTATAACTGGACAGAGTTAGATGCATGTAACTCCCGAAAGCGTCGACTTACGTCTAAGAAATCCAGAACCCAAAGAAATTACACAAAACTAAGTTCGGATATCAGTAAAACTCTTCACAGTGAATACTCTGCGTCAACATACCATCGCCATGGCAGCAGCAGCATCGTCCCAGTAAAAGACCTTTATAGATCGGCGACACGACAGCCGGAGTGAAACCGCAGTAATCGATGTAATCATAGAAAATACGACAACCACTATAACCATGACGAGATGGGTATGTGCGTCTCTTGCAGCTTGGTACTGTTCACTGAGAGCCATTCTGAAGGAAATGTTGAGAGTCGAAGTCCCGGAAAGCCGGTCACAGTCACAAACAATAAAGTCCTTCGTAGGAGGATTCTGTTGATATTAGTAGTTGCAAGCACAATCCGAATCTCGATGATAGGTAATCAAGCCACAAGAACCATGTTGGCGTCTTGGTTTACCGGTGCCTCTGTAGATCCGAAATGGTGGGATTCCTGGAATGTAAGCCGCTTAATTGGTGGCTCGGTCCCTGAGACCTCTGCAGATCTCTCTTAGTTTCAGGAACATAAATCCCGCTAGCAAGCTAAAGTAGCTCGATTAAGAGTAGTATCGATGACATTTTGAGTTACGCGTCCGAGAATGTAAAATGCCGGATTTGCAGCGTGGCATCAACCGCAACGTTAGAGGTAGATCCATTCCCCTTGATTACACCGCCACTGGCAAACGTCAGATGGAGCTGACAGGTGACAAACAAGGTTCAAGATCTGCAGGTTTGAGGTGGCAGAGCAAGGTATTATAGGAGGATACAAGCTTCCTCAAAGCCATCAGCAAGCCCACCTCTCAAAAGAACCTAAACTGCCGGAGCTCAAGTTCCTAGCATCAATCCTAGAGGTGCTGATGCGAATCAAGAAAGGCGCACTATCGTCGGATCTTGAGTCATTAGAATCTAATATCTTCGGGTCCGGCAAAAATAGACCACCGCTAAGTTCCTTTTCGACATGAAGTTATCGTGTAAGTTCCTTTGGTATAGAACTTTTGTTGTGTTGAAAATCGTGTTATTTGATACTGATCTTTGAAGCCTGGAGCTTATTCTCATTCCTTATATTAGACAAGAAGGGTCTTGGCCATACCATTGTGAGCTACTGTCTGAGGACACCGAGCATAAGAACAGAAGGCTATGTTGCGTGTAGGTTTTGAAGGCTGCTTAACTTCATCCACAAGTCAATAGCAAGCAGGGACTGTTGTTGCATTAACTTCCGCCGCGGAATCGAATCCGCGATCGATGGGCCCTGAAATCTTGTGCTGAGATTATCTAAGTTTCTCTATCATCTGGTCCAAAGCTGCCACTTCTTATGCCATCTTGGGGTCCGCCACCGTCTCATGCGAGGTACCCCAAATTCTGTCTCTTTGAGGCATGCAAAATTCAGCAACCGCCGTGGAATTCTACCGTTTCTGTTTTGAGCGTAGTAGCGTTGCACGTCAGCCCTGAGGAGCTCGAAGGTGAACTCGCCAGAGGGCGTAGTCTTCCGCATTGAGCATGGGCATGTTATAGCTATCGTTGAGGGAACGCTATCTCTGTGCGACCTTGCAAGGCTGATGCATCTAGAACTTACCAGCATACCTCCACATCCTGGACCAGGTCGGTGGAATAATCAACCGCGTTTAAAGTCGCGGGTTTCAGCTCTCGGTCTTATGGCGTCGGTGGCTGGTGTTGTGATCTATTTCATTGGCTCTATCGTCACAATGCGAAATACGAGCACAAAACGATGCAACACATTTAGGCGTCCACAATATGGGAGAACTTGATGAATGTAAATTGGAATACAATGTCAGAACTGAGTGCATATATGAACTCTCACGTAGTAATGCATCATGTCAATCAAAGACTTTAACCATCATCAACATGGCAAGCATCTCAAAACAGCGGGCTTGTTCTCTGCTTACCAACACCCCGCCCACTAACGATAACAAAATCGAACTTTTGGCCCCGGGGGAAACTCACAACCAAAATGATATCACCGCGTTCAACACCATCTCCCCATCCAACGTCGTCCCTCTGCGGAAACTCAAGCAATGGCCTCGAGCCGTAGTATGTCCGTCATGTCGAGAAATATCCCTAACCCGGGTTGAGCGCAAAATCTGCGGCGGCACACAGTAGGTTCCGATTTACGCCTGGAAAAGATGAAGCCTGACCGCTATCCAGTGCAATGGCAGGTTTGATGTTCGCCTGTAATATCATAGGCGGTCCTCTTGCGTATGCTGGGAAGCAGTGGAAGAACGCTGAGCATTATTGTTGTAGATGCAACCGCAGGCTGGTTATTTGGCACTTTGGCTCGGGGACTGAAATTCATGTCTGGTGAATGTGTGATAGGGAGCGGACTTACTTAATACTTTTAGCCTAAGTTCTTCTAAGATTTGACTTCTTATGGCAGCATTTAGTGATATAGTTACCTAAGTTTATGATAAGGCTGTGATCCTTCGAATCAAGGCAAATCTTAGCTGCATGGAAGATCCATATATATATGCATCGGTATTGCTGACGTACAAGGATCCAATCCTGGACTCACATCAAGCAAGGGTGGATATTGACTCGGCGGCAGTGCGATCGTTCCGTGTTCTCCTATGAGGAATATACCATATGAAGCTGACGGAGTAGTAACGCCATACTTGATGAAGTCCGTATAAATGATTCTGAAAGGCATTGCAATAGGTACAAATATATTGAACAAAATCGATATTGGGTTTGTTGAGTACCTGAGTCTTGTGACATATCTACAAGATACCGTCAAACTAATAATAGACCAGCCGGGAACAATCACCCCACGTAAGCACTCCAAGTTTGACTTCATATTCGCAGCCAATCTCTACCCACCGTACATATAGATTACTCTTGTTGTTTTACACTCATAAAATTACTCCACTTGGCACTTCAATTCAGACGAGTATTTCGGATTGAGTTTAACATAATATCTCATTGGTATCTATCATCGTATATAATTCTCGCTTGACATATCAACACACTGCCCAATTCGCACGCTCATTTTTATCGGAGGCCCCTCTTACTCCTTGACCAAAACAGCCCTGTATCGGACAGTTCCCTCCTTCAGGTCTTTCAAAGCCTTCTGGATACCAGCCTCGTTGAGGGAGTATGTCATAATCGTGGGCTTGATGTTCTTGCGGTTGGCAAACTCGAGAAGCTTGCGCAGGGTGTCGCGGGAGCTGGTAAGAGAGCCCTGGACACGGATACCCTTGAGGGAAAGCTCGGTCAGGGGAACGGGGGTGCTCTCGAGGGCAGCGGTGAGGGGGTAGATGCTGCCGTCGGTGTCGACGATGGGGACCAGGCTGCTGTAGTCGACGTTGGCGCTGCCGCAGAGGAGAAGGTGCTTCACGGGCTGGAAGTCCTCAGGGGCCTTCTCTCCGGACTTGAGGACGAGGAACTCGGAGGCGCCGTAGTCCATAGCCTCCTGTCGCTTGGACTCGGAGCTGGAGAAGACGACGACGTGGGCTCCCATGGCAGAGGCGAGCTTGATGGCCAAGTGACCAAGGCCACCAATTCCCATAACACCGATGCGCTGCTCAGGTCGCACATCGTACTTGGTGAGGACTGTGAAGACGGTGGATCCGGCGCAGAGCAAAGGCGCGGCGTCGGCCGAGTCGTAACCCTCGGGAATATGGACAACGGACTTGGCATCCCAGACGGCGCCGTAGGAGAAAGAACCGTTGTTGTGGTCGGAGAAGCCGTAGATCTGACGGACACGGCAGTACTGGTCACGATCGGTGCAGCAGTTGTCGCAAGTGCCGCAGATCTGGTGGGTGTATCCAAATCCAACACGGTCGCCGACCTTGACGTTGGTGACGGCGGGACCGGCCTGGCGGACGATACCAACACCCTCGTGGCCTAGGACGATGCCGCTGCCCTGGTAAAGCTTATCTGTTCCACAAACACCAGAGTGTGTTGTCTCGATAAAGACCTCGTGGTTCTCAAGCTCACGCTCGACATTGTCGGCAAAGATCTTGCCCTCGGAGTCACCGCGGAAGACCTTGTAAGAGACCTTCTCTCCAGTTGAAGTTGAGATGACCATTGTTGCGGTTATAGAGTGGATATATGAATGTGAGGGTATAAGTGTAGAGTGGTGAGATGAAGTGTATAATTGAGGGTTGCAGTACGAGAATTGCGGCGTCTGCCTTATATAGAACTCAAGACGGGTTGACGGGGCCGGGGCGATGGTCCGCATTAAGCGGACTCACAACTAAGCCAAGTGAAGAAAGCATGGACAACCAACACAACACTAAGTAATGGGCTGATGCTAAAATGGGGCCAGCTAAGGTCAGTATCAAAAGTAGGTGACCTGAAGAAGGCGTCAAAGGTGGGTTCTGCCTTATTCGTGGTTTGCTATTAGCTGAGTCTTTATCGTTGCAATACGCGTCCAGTCTCAGCTCGATATCTTTTCAGCATCTGCTACAGTTACATTTGGGGGGCTCAACTCCTGTAAGAGCAGGCCTGTTGAACGAAGATCATATCCTTTTCCCACCATTGGTCCGATTTGGTCCTCGGACAACACACGTAACTCTGATCCCCAGCTTTGTAATCTCAAGAGATAAAATTAAAAGCCGACCGTTGGAAATGGCGGTTTCGGACCGCTTTGGTGGGCTTGCCCGTTGAACAGTGGCCCGCAGTGGAGTCGCTACGTCTCGGCGTGCCTCAGAGTAGAAGTAATTCCACGTGCACAACCATGTAAGGTGCATGATGAGGTGGTATTATCTCAAGGTCAAGGGAGGGAAAGCTTTTGCAGGGATCCCCCCTTTTTTTTCCCGTTCTTTTTCTTTCTTCTTCTTTTTCAATCGGCAGGGATATGATGTCACTAAAATAGGCTAGACCTGAGCACCAAACGAAGGGTCCATTCAAGGGAAGGGCCTAGGAATGTATTTGTCCTTCAGCTCATCAATTCGAGATTGTTTCCCACTCCACGGATCGAACCGTCGGAAACAAAACATTCTTGGCTCGCTCCTTGAAACGGGTTTCGCATTGACGACCTTGGTTTTCAATTTGGCTACCCATTAGACCCGATCGGTAGCGGCGCTTAGGGTCGGAAATACAATACCCTACAAGTTAGCTTCGGAAGCTTTGATCAAAGTTGGCCACGCTTGACCGAGACTGTCGAGATGGTCTTGAACAATAATCCTAACTTGAAGATAGTTCTTGAGTCGAGCCTGATATCACAGTCGACAGCAAACCCCATCTTGAATGCTTAGCATCACTACCTGGTCGTCAGCTCTGGGTATCCCGGCACCGAAATATATCGCCAATACGTACCGAGTAACCTGTGGGCCTTTTCTTTTGCTGGGGCGGATAAGATAACCCGAGTGAAACAAATTTCTCAAATCACATCACTTCTTAGTCAAGTTTGGCGATCATTCTTGATGAGCCAGCAAGCGTCATCTTCCAGGTACGAATTCGCCCGACCGTTGACGTCAATTGATGGGAAAGTCAATTTCTGTTAGCAATGGTTTATGAACTATCCATACAAAGCATTGCTTCTCCGCGGACTGCAATAGAACAAATACTAGACACTGGATATCATGGCTCTCGTCCAGATTATCAACTGTCCCTCCCGTCAAACTTTAACAGGGCGGCATAAATAGTAACCCTAACTTCAGGATGGTAGATAGTGTTTACCATCGTTGAACAGCGATTATAGTTGCAATTAGGTTTTTTTTCTGGTAGCAAGTCTCTCCCGTCACTTGAGTCAGTAGTATGGGGGATATCTTGGGCCTGGCGAAGGGATTCCAGATCACCATGTCCGTTGCATCTTTACTTTTCTAGTCTCTAGTGAAACTAGGTCAGTCGATGAAATCAGTTGCTCATGTTTTGAGAGTTGGGAACCGTAACCCAGGTCGCGTTTATCGAAACAGAAGAGTTTGATGAAGCAGTCGTGATGATGTTGAAGTGAAGATTTTGGAAGGGTAGAGTATTCCTCAAGGTGATACTGTAAGTGCCTCGCGGTAGGTGGCTGTTGTCTGATCTTGTTGTGAAGTTATACAAAAGCTGCTCACTGTTGTCTTTCTGGGCACACTTATGTATCTGGAAGGTACAAACAATTCGGAATAGCATCCAGAAATTGTACCTGAGTGCTGTCTCGGGCAGGGGATCATAATTACAGTTCTTAAATATTACAGAAATAATTCCACAACACTAGATCCCTTCCTTCTGAGGGGTATTGTGAGAGTGTCTTATTCCCTAACCTATTAAATATCATAGGATAATCATCCAATCATCAGCTTAACCTACTATCAGAAAATCATGAGACACTCTTCTGGCACGGTTCTTTTGTTTTCTTCATCTGTTGCGTGGCTAACATCTGATACGCACCAAGTCAAGATCTCTTCCAGTCTGTCACGCGGTTCATATACACTATAGAGCGAACAGCTTACATCAAGTGGCAGGTACGATATGAGGATTCTCTCTGCTATCCTATATTTTGCACAGTATTGCTTCCTAATGGTTATGCGAGTATTGAGTCAGGACAGTGGCCATCAGATCCTTGAGAGATTCTGGTACTTGAGCTTTTGATTGTCGTTTGGTTTAAACTCGGAAGCTCAGAGTATGCTGTTGCTTTTCGTAGTTTACTTTACGAGTCGAAGAAAGGTTTGATATGAGAGTTAGACAAGAAGTCGAAGTAGATTTCTTGGAACATTGACCATGCGGCTCCTTTTCTCTACTGCTCTTCCGCCTTGAAGATATTGGTATTGGTTTACACCGAAAAACTTCAGTCGACAAGATACTGCCATACTCGATATTGAACACGTTTAAGTTAGTAGTCATCTGAGTATGACACGTTACTGCACTAATTAACCAATGTAGGAATAAGCTACCCGCTATAAGATCAATATCAAATGACATTACTTTCAACACAATAAAAGTCCTATGCCCCAGGAACTATACAATAAACGTTGTTTGCATGCGAACATGTTACTTCTGAATAGGTAAGCTTGAGTAAATGGATATACTATCAACCTGAAAATATGGTCTCCGTTGTGATCTTAACCTGCACCAATACCTACCCGTCAAATCGGCCATTGAGCAACGAGTCTTTAGCTTCAACCTCAAGCCTATCAAACATTGACCAAGTACAAGATATTCTCGATTTGTCTCGGAGATATACGATAACGTCAAAGTCAATAACAAGCACAAAATACCACCTCACAAGTCATCGAAGCAAAGTAAATGAAAAGATAAAAGTCTCCAATATCATTTAATATCATGCCCTACCTGGCCACTCCACGGTAGGCATCGTCTAACAGTTCATAAGTGTAAAACATCAAGCTAAATCGGGTATAAATGACATCGCCCAGCAACCACTGAGGGCGATTTGCAAGTTTCCAACATTCCAATCCTTCAAACATTGACCAAATATTTTGATAAAATCACAATTCCCTAGAAAAGCGCCAGATTTCCCATGAACAACAATTAAGTTAGTGCTGCTTGAGTTCGGCAGCAGAAACGGCAGCGTCAACAGCTTCCTGGAGATCAAGATGGAAGTAAGGACGGTTGAGACCCTGCACAGCAACGAGGCGGCTGGTGGTTTCCTTGGGTCCACCCTTCTCAGAAGATTGGCTGTGGCTAGAGTCGTCCACGGCCTCGATGTCCTGGCGGATAGGTGCGTTTCTGGCCTTCTCATCTAGAGCAGCAGCAGTAGCAGCGCTGTCATCACCTCCAAGATCGGCAATGGAGAAGATGGCCTTCCAGTTGCCTGCTCTATCGCTGTTGTTGCGGGGGGTACGGAAGCCGAAACCAGCAGCAGCCAAAGCACGCTTGGTCCATCGGTTCTCGATGTTGGCAAAGTGCCAGTCAACAACCTCAGGAGCGGCAAACTTGTCCAGTTGGTTTCGAACATCGATCAGGGCCTGGATGGAAGTAACATCGACGTTGTTGACACTGGAGAAGTCAAGGACAACAGCCTTGAGGATAGGGCGCTCATCGTTCTCGACAACCTTGATGTGACGGGGCTCTCGGTCGTTCCAGGGACGGTCACCAAGCTTACCCAGAAGAGCGGGGTTGGTTCGGCGGCACTCCGAAAAGATGGATTCCGTAAGGTGGTTGAGGTAGTGGGAGGCGTTGGGGTAGTTGAAGCCTTCAGCGAATCGGTAGATGAAAACGCCAGGGTAAGGAGTGCGAACAATAACCTTGGGGTTGGCACCGTTTCCGTGATCGAGGGGAAGGAAGCCTGCTCGGAGAGAACTCTCACCCTCATCGATAGAACCAGGGCTTGAAGTACCGTCACTGACGTTGGCCTTCATGGTTCGGACACGCACAACACCGAGGAAGCGACCACGGGTCTTGAAGAGACGGAAAACAACGACAGCCGCAGACATGGCGATTGTGGTGTAGATACCGTTCTCGATAGAACTGAAGATGGTAACCAGGACACCAGCAAAGAAAATGATGACCTCGATGGGGGACACACGCCAGAACTGGTAGACGACCTTGGGAGGAGTGATGACATCTCCGACAGCGTGGATGATAACACCAGCAAGACCGGCATTGGGGATGTAGAAGAACACAGCTGTCAGGGCGTAGAGGGCAAGCAAGACAACGATGGCAGTGATGACACCAGCAAAGGGAGTTCGGACACCGGCCTTGGACTTGATGGCAGTTCGAGAGAATGATCCAGTGGCAGGGTAGGCTCCCAAGAAGGGACCGAGAAGGTTGCTAACACCAATGGCGACAAGCTCTTGGGAGGGGTCGATAACATAGTTGTTAACACGGCCGAAAGACTTGGAGATGGAGATGTGCTCAATCAGGACAACAATAACGGCGGCGGGAAGCTCAGAGACGAAAGACTTGATGATATCGGCGTTGATCTCGGGAACGGCAGCGTGGGTGAAGCCTGGGGTGGTTAGCATGGTCGTAAAATTTAGGCGTTGCATTGAACTTACCACTGGGGACATCACCAACAATACTGATGCGAGGCTTGCTGCGGTGCTTGATGTTGATGCCGGCGCTGATACCGACATACAGAAGGATGACAAAAGCAGTTCGCAGGGTGGAGATGAAGAAGTACAGCTTGGCGCGGTGGGGTTGCTTCTTGGCCATGGTGCCGCAGAAGATACGGATGGCGTACAGCAAAACAAGGGCCGAGAGACCAATAGCGGCGTCGAGCTTGGAGCCACCCAGGTTCTTGAGGGTGTCGATGATGACCCTGTAGGTCGCCTGACGTGTGTTAACACCCTTAATGCCCATGAGCTTAGGAACCTGGCCGGCAATAATGTTGACACCGGAGCCAGTCATGAAAGCGCAAATTGAGGGCAGAGGGATGAACTCGACGAGCCAGCCAAGTCGGGCAAGGCCGAGGAAGGTAACGATTGAACCGACAATGACAGCCAGGGCAGAAGCGATAACGTGACCCTCCACCTGAGGTAGAGTGTCTGCAGCCTTGAGGACAATGTTACCAGTGACTTGAGACATGACAGCAACGGGACCAATGGTGATGTCCTTGGATGTGGCGAAGAACCAGTAGATCAAGACACCCATAAAGGAGGAGTACAGTCCATATTCGACAGGAAGCTGAGCAAGCTGGGCATAGGCCATAGACTGAGGGACAACGACAGCACCGACGGTGATACCTGGAGCGGGGAGTTGATGTCAGCAAACGAGTCTCCCCGAGAATGTAACAGCACGGGCGGGGAGTTACTTACCAGCAACCAAATCACCAATGAACCAGATCAGATTGTATTTTCCTACCCATGACAAGAAGGGAAAGAGGTTGTAGAAGTATTCGCCGACGGTATGAAGACTGGGAGTGATTTCCCGCAGAAACTCGCCAACTGTAGGTTCCTCCTCGATGTAAAGGTCGGCATTTGTGATTGAGGGTGCTTTTTCCTCAGGTTCGGTATGATCGGCGCCGATGAACCTTTCGAGGGCCGTCTTGACGGAGCCCTTGCCTTGTTGTGACATGATTGATGAAGCCGATGTGATATAAATAGAAGACAACGCTTGATAAATAAGATAAAATAGAAAAGATAAAGAAGATTGAAGGTTTAAATATGAATGCAAGAACGGGGAGATCAAAAAAAGCCGATCAGCAACGGCGCAACGTGGGTATTTGAGTCGTGAGGACCGTGGGTCCCTTGCTACAGGCGATAGCGGTCCGTTCGGATTGTCGCTCGGTCGGTCGGGGTATGCTGCAAACCTGCAACGCTAGCAAGGCTTTCTCCTAGTTGGGAAAAGTAGTCGAGGATGGTATGACGACTCGTCTCTTGGTACGGGGTGCAGCAAGAACCTGGAGCTAGCTCGGGAGTTGGGGGTGATGTTCTATAGCTGCTGAGTTAAATCTTGGGCTTCAGGGCTGTATGCAGCAGCATCACAAGAGAAAGGAAGGTGTGAGATGTACTCGTCGCCAAGATATGTCCTGACTTACCGACGTAAAGAACTTCCTTCCAGACTTTTCTTATGCTTCAAGGTGGATGAGACCAGGGTCGAGCGGATAAAAATGAAAATAGATCGATTGATGTGTCGATCTTTATATGGGGTTCAAGAAATATGTAAAACCCGACCCAATTTGGGGGAAGAAATGAGATGTGAGGTTGGTGGGAGTAAATAATCTCGAAAAGAGGCGAGGAAGAGGCACATATAAATTTAAGTTTGGTCCAGGACTGGCCACTGCGACGATCCAATCCAAATGGCGTCAATTCGAGTCCGAAGTCAATTGCTGAGTGAGCGGAATGGACTGTAGTGCTGTGCCGTGCCATGCTGTGCCTGGACTGTAGCCCAGGCGGTAGTGCCGATACCATTCTTCAGGCCATGGCCCAATGGAAGCAAAACATTTCGCAATCGCTGGCTAACGATACACCCAATTTACATAGTTCCAGGGATCAGCGAACGCCTACAACAACTATGCACGCTGAGGAAGTATCCTGTACCGGATCATGCGTCTCCTCAGAACCTCGTGAGGTGCGGCACAGTTGTAGGGGGCACATTTCTTCACACCCCAAGCTCTATCGAAAGTGAACCGCGTCAAGCTGCCCTGGCTAACTGGCGGAAACAAAAAGATGAGATGGGAGCGAAGCCGGACAGCGTGGGGAGCCTGGAGTTGGCGGCGAAAACAGAGACTGGTGTGCACTGGGGGCCCATTAGAACCATTGCGTGCTGACCAGGATCTGAGCATGCCATTGTTACTATCCCAAAGCAGTTCCGCCAAAAGCTCCACCAGCATTCGCGTCGTCTCCGTAGAAATATGGGTTTCTATGAGGGGCGAGTCGAGGGCCTGAGTAGATTCAACAGTCTCTTTGCCATGTCGTTGATATATCTGTTGAACTTCTGCGACGAGAGCAAAGTCACTGGCTGTCGCGCAACGTTTTGCAGATTCCCATGGTGAAGGTTAAAGAATGAGAAATCCCTGCTAGATCGCCCTCGCGACGATTTGGTCTCCGATTGCGCCATCGAGCCAAAGCCAATAGTAGCGTTCGGGTGTTTGTTAAGCGGATGGGTCTATACCCGTTGCGGCTTGGTGGAGGCGAGCTTGAGTTGAAGCCGTGGAGCTTTGATGGTGAAGTGAGATCATAAACGGAGAAAAAATGGTCAATGAACTCATATCACATCCACAAGCGGCAGGGGAATCTACCGAACACGCTGTAATTTATTTGCTGTGTAGCGTGCTAGACAGGACCTACAGCGACCGAGGGCATAGATCATGGAGTTTAGCCTCTGGTCTACAGGGAATGACGGGGAGTTGGACGTCCCCTCCACTGGTTGCCATTCTGGGAGCTTTTGTTCCATGGATGCTTCTTTTCTCGGGGAGATGCATGTGGAGTCATCAACGGGGAAAACATGTCAACAGAGTGGATGAGCATTTGTCCATATCGCACTCAACAGACAACACGATCAACACTCTACTCAAGGCTTGGCCTTCTAGAAACACCCAATTCCCCCATCTTTAAATCTCTTCAATAACAAAAGGTCACACCATCATGTCTTCATCACGACCTATTCTACAACTCCCCGTGGACCTTGACCCATAGCCGGAGCCCCACATCCCCCAAAATACCCATGGCGCTACCGTGCTAACGTCCCCGGCAGAACAAGGGACCTTGAATTAACTCCGTTAAACTCACATTTAATTGTCACAAATCGCGGGAGGAAACCGGACCAGCATTGGACAGTAATAAAATCTCTCACCATTGTGATTTGAGTCTCAATCCCTACGCACGGCCTACCGGCTCATCGCTCTATCCATTTGAGGTCCAGGACTCTCCCATGTCTGCCGTGACTATTGCTTACCATGGATGACAGCACCCATGCCATGCAGCTGCAGAAGCAAGTCCATGCACGCTGTGACTTGACATCAAGCCATCTATTCGTTGGTTTCAACTGCCCTTGTTCGGGCTTGCCTATTTCCTGAAGTGTATGCGAACCGAGACAACTTAGTCCTTCGGGGCTGAAGTCGGGGCTGAAGTCGGGGCTGAAGTCGTGCAGTCACTAATCAGGTCTGGGCCCAAGCAAACTATAGTTTAAATGATGCAAAGAGACTCCAGACCAGCAGTTCCAATACACAATGCCGATCTTCCGAATTGGTGATCTGGTATTAGTCCAGAGCTCGTCAAGGCTGAGACTGAGACTGAGACTGAGAGCACCTTATCCGCTGCCACAATTCGACGCACAGGCATGGTGCAATATGCCAGCCTGAGAGTTCAATCTGACGCAATTGACCCTGAGATATTGTTCAATATTAGTGCGCCATATCTGGATCTTCTCATTTCGAATAGCGTGGATCGTGCATCTAGACCGAAGGTTACCGCTTCGTCGTTTGCCTCATTCAACCCAGCTGAGACTCAATCCCGCGTAATTCCACCCGAGCCCTCGCATCGCTAGCTACGACGCTGATCTGTATCATTCTCCTTACGAGATTGCAACAGAATCACAGCTGTGGCCCAATCATGTATCCTGTTTGGCCCCAAGCATCCCCCACTGATGATGGGTTTACGCAGGCACGCGACCTGGGAGTAACCTCGTTGACAGTTTCCCACTGCTGCAGGTAAGCTGGGACTGACAGGATGCCCTTGCTCCGGGTCATCGGCGCTCGTCCGACGGTCCAGCTTGGCGTTGGGCAAATAGCTTGATCGAGAAGTCCATGTGCAGCCAAGGCTCTATCTCATCCTCCCGCTCGGGGGAGGGAGCTCCTGAGCAGCCATCCGTCTTGGCCCCCCCACGAGAGAAGACGCCTCCCGGCATCTAGCCCGTCAGGCTGTCCATCTTGTTGTCCTGGTCATCTCGATTCCACATAATTTGCCTTGACGAGTGGTAGCTTCTGAGGTTCGTGGGATCATTGGGCCGAAGGTGTCGCCAATGTCGATCTTTCGGTGACCAAATTTGCCTGCGCGTTTACGAATGCGACAATCTTGTGGTGACCCTGCACATCGAACATTCAGATCCAAGCTTATCGTGACGGTTCCCAGATCTTGTCGCGCAGGCAGGTCACCTTACCATATTACTTCTGCCTCTACCCGCGTCGTTGGGAGGTATTGGGTGGGACTGCGCGTGAGGAAATGCAAATCGACCCTTGTCAAGGGATTGAGTAGTGGTGTGCACTATCGGGGAGTACGCATAAGCGCCTTGGGTCCTAGCTTCGGGAGACCTTTACAAAATTCGGACTCCCGCGCCATGTACTGGATACTTGATACCCTGCCACGAGATGCCCACTATAAGCTTTAATGTGCAGCCGTTGCGTCTACCGGGCCTGTGGTCACTGTCCGCGCCATCAGAAGTACGCATTCCGTTCCCGTTGTTCTGGGAGCTTGGCAGCACACCTTTTTCGGCAAACCGGCACATAGCCTTGCCAGCAACTGCAAGGTTATCAAGACATTGTCTCCTTTATACGTGGGATTTGCTTTTCCAGTCCGAATATCGTCGCCACTCCTTGCTAGCCAGGGCTGGTAATGCTCGCTCCGGTTGATGCATCAAGGTTTCTATTGGGCACGACATGGTGAGCTGAACCTCCACCTGCCGCTACAATGAGACATGCTAGGCATGTCACTGACCAAAGATTGATCAGATTGACAAGCCTAGAGGCGTGTTGTAGCGATAGTCAATTGCGTAGAAAGCCACGACGATGGTGAAAGACCGAAGATCCATTAGACATTTCGCGATGTCCGTATTACGTCGATATATGACAGACGCATCGAAGAGATCTGTGGGTATGAACATCGACCGGCGATGAGAGGTATCGTTTACGACCGAGGTAGGATCAACAATCTAGGCGCTCTATTCGGACCATGTCAGCAGCGTTCATTATGCTTAATTATGTCGACCCACATACCGCGCCGCCAGTGACATTCAATGTTCCAATATCACGGGTCATCGTAATCAGTCTCGGAGTTGCGTGGCGCTGGATGTCGTGGGTTGGCAATCTTGCGACGTTGATGCGAGGTTGGAAACGGAATGGCTCACGTCGCGTCAATTGAAGGCCCGTCATTTGTCCGCCTACGGCCTGCGTTTTAATTTTTTAATCGTTAATGAAATTCGGGGAGTTCACGGGGAGTCGAGTTTGCGGCGCATTTGTCGGGGAGTTCGCCACGGGGGAGAATCGAGGGGATTGGCGGCGCACTCAATCTCAGACAGGAGCAAGCAAATATAGCGCAAACGGTAGCAACAATCAATAGTACCTTGAGTCAATGCCTGATTGGAGGCCTTGGCTCAAGTGAGGCATTCGTCATATCTGTGCGGTGGTGTAGCGTCACTAAACATCGAGACCATCGAGGTAGCTGAGCGTAACGCTGGTTGAGTAATTCAAGATACCTGCGACACGTCACAATCGATAGTGTCAAGCTAACTCAATCACATGGAACATTTCTTTGTTAATTTCTATCTGGCGCGTCCTCTTTTTTAGTATGCGTTGATGTCAATTTGGGTGTTGGTGGGGACACATAAGCGTGTGAGCAGCATTGGGACTCCCCAGAGTCATACATCAATATTATCGCTCATTCGTGTTCGACCTTCAAGAAATTTCGAATGCTAAAATGGTTCCATAACATCAGTAGACGAAATCAGCTTGCCATTTTTGTTACAACAGATCTTATCTCAAGAGACAATCCATATCGGAGTGCTTGGTACAGGGTAGTCAGAATAAAAAGATCAGGCAACTTACCTAATATTAGATGTAAACCGTCGATGCATAACTTTATAGAACCACATTGGCATATGACCGCGACTTGAACATCAGCCACTCGATATGTATTCTACTATATTAGTTACTTACTTATTGAAGATCCTGGTATGCCTTCAAACTTAACATCAAATGCGAAGTGTCCGCCGGCAGGTAGATAAGCTCTTAGACATAGTAGTTAGCTACGTATCTGATAGGAGACGCGTTTCATTTATAGCTATTGTTTTCTAAAATTTTCTCCTAATACTTACGCAGACACATCATCCACCGTGCATCGTTCTTACTCATCCTTCCAAAATATGACAAGGTCAAAAGGCGATCTCTGTCGTCATTGCGAGCCGGAAACACAACATGGCGATAACCGATATTTAGCCTTCTGCAATACCGGCTCACCAAGTGACTCAGATCTAACCTCGTTGATGTTCTGATCTTCACCTTGCAATTTAAATCTACCCAATTGATCAAGAACGAAGACTGCAAAAATATAACAATATGGCAGGTTTCGTAAAAGTTTATTCGACTATACCACCGGCGTTGTTGACACTATTGGCTAATCAACTACCCTACTCGTTACCCCTCTTGCGACGATTGCAATTCACAAAGTTTGAGGGAGGCCTCTGTAAGACAGCCAGGGTCATTTTGGTAGCAGACTCTCAATTCGATGGCCAAGAGCCTCTTCCCCAGAAATTCACCGCCGCTTATGTGGATGTTGGTGGTGGTCCTGAAACACAGGCTTGGATATACTCAACCTTGGAACACCCAGACCAAGCTGATGCTGACACAACTATCTATGAAAACCAGCTTGACGAGATGGTCGAGCAGTGTGTTGGGATAGCGAAGGACTACGGGCGTGAACTTGTTTATGGCGATGCTGTTTTGCTGGGGACACTACACGACTCTGTCCGTGAGCTTATGTATAAGAAGGGACGAGTCGTGCCACGAGAGACAGGAGCGTACGATAAGTGGCTGTTTAAGTATGAGGACTTGCCAAAGGATGAGATAGCCCTGCCTGAGGGTATGCATTGGGGGACAGCGACTGAGGATGATTGCCGACTTGTTGTTTCGCGGACAAATATCCCCCGCACAGTGTATGTCTTGTCAGTCATGGTATGAACATTCTGCTGATATGTATTATACAGTGAGGTCTTGGGCCGTATGCCAAGCTTGGTAATCAAACTTGATGACGGAACGCCTGTTTCATGGGCATTTCTAGGTAATATCCCTAGAGTCAAAACCATATTACTTGACTGACTTGAAATAGGCTTCGACGGCTCGCTAGTGAGTCTTCATTGCGAGGTATGTATTCTGTAGTTCAAATGGTATATTGAAGCTGATGCGTATAGGAACCATATCGTCGACGTGGTCTGGCCAAAACTCTGGCCGCGAAGCTGTTTCGCGAAAAGTCGAGGGATTTTGCTGATGACGGCTGGTGTGCAGCAGACGTAGCACCTGATAATGATGGCAGTCGGGGAATGTGCAAGAGACTGAATGGAAAGCCGTATTGGAGAATCTCGTGGTGAGTTGGTCTTGATGGACTGCGACGACTATGTCAGCTGACATTTCTAGGGTATTACTACATGTTGGAGAAAATGTCCCTGGTCAAACCAATGGTGCAAAAGATGCATGATTTTTGGAAATGAAGGACAGAACCAAGAGCGTCTTCCATGTCAGCGGTTAGTTCACGAAGGTTACTTCATCTAGAGCTATAGAAAGTACAGTCTTTGAAGCACATATGAGTAACTAAGGACTCGGAAGATAAGTGGATGCCTTGTGGTACTTCGAGACTTGATACACAGGTGAACTCTTTGCACCTGATGTGAAAAGAAGGCCAGTCCATATGCTTGGCTAATAAACGAGAATCGATGGGGATTCTCAGAACGTGGAAGGCATGTCGAATTACCTCGTATTGCTGCTGACCATTCGTTAGAGACTAGTTGCCCGAATAATTTGCCTCATGACTCATGACTCGTAACTGTTCCCCTTATTAACCGGTTGTGGTCATGAAGGCGAGGCATCCACGACCTATGTTTACAAGGTTGATCCAAGTAACTCTTTTAGACTTAGCCGGCCGTTTTCCGGATACCAGGCTGATCAAAGCGATCTCCAGTAGTACTGTCAACTGTCTTAAGCTTTGACGTGTGTAAACCAAAAATATTATAAGCTATCTTCATTTTAAGCTAGAGGGGCCGTGATGTTGCAGGTGGTGGTGCACAGACTATGGATGCTTCAACTAGGGGCGGAGCTGCCGTGTTCTTCCTCGGCTGCTGGGTAATTGAAGATCGTTATGGATCGCGTATCTTGAAAAATCAGCTATCTTCTAGGATAAACCGCTGATGTATATCGGAAACAATTGCGTTACAATCAATGCCCATGACATCCGTTTGATTAAAAACTTGCTACTATTCCCGGTAATGCTTGGGTCTGAATACAGGCTAAAGTCGGCAGATCGGCTATTGACGTTGAAACATGGAGCTTAGCCTTAGTCCTTGATTATGCCGCGTTTCATATTGAGCATTGTTGGGTGCCAACGGATGCCATTGGTATGTAAAAATTCTGGGTTACCTCGTTGATGTGTACCTGTTTCATCTGATTCTCCTGTGAATATTGACCCCAATCGAGGTTAACATGTGTTTTCTTTCTTTCTTTTGAGTATATGGGTGGGGAGTAAGTGTATCTGAATTTGACGTAGATAAAAATAAGTAAGTGAATAATCACTCAGTATATATATATACAGACAACAACCAAACCACGTTCGAAGTTGTACGGTCTTATCCTGCTTTGCATCCATTCCGTGGTCTTGCGAGCTGACAGCTGTCACTATAACTCGTCCGGCATTAATGTTCCGCGCAAGAATTACCCGAAATCGTATATGAACCCTTGACGATGTGAAACATAGTGGTCTTGCTATAGAAAGCATGATGAATTCCCTTGACCATGGGTACGGCAAAGGTATCCGTCGGCCCACCGTCGCCTCATGGGCATTAACGCATTGACGGGGGATCTTGGGTTGAAAACACAAGCGAACGGTCGAAACATTGGTTGACAGGACGGAAAAATAACTCAGTCGATCACCCTTCATTAAACATCCAGGGACACTTCGATCGGCCCCATAAACATGCTGTTGTAGTTGTTTCAGCCGCATCGCCATGACATAAACATAAGGGCTTCATGAAACAAGGGGTCTTTTGCCTTGGAGTATATCTAAAGACAGCTTCACGCCGTTATCCTCGATTCTTCATTCTCCAATCCAACTCAACTCAACACTCGTTTTCTATTCATCTATTCATTCTTTTTTCTTTTCAAACAAATTCATCCATCATGGTTGCCTTCACCTCCGTCTTCGCTGGGCTTACGCTCGTAGCTGGTTCTCTCGCCGCCCCCACCGAAGAAGGCATGTTTTCCAAGATTTCCAAGCGAGCTGGTACTCCCAACAGCTCTGGAATGCATGATGGATTTTACTACTCCTGGGTATGTTTCTTTGTGTCTGGCCTGCTTTTACGTGAAACATAACTGACTTGAGCCATAGTGGTCTGACGGCGGTGCCGATGCCACTTACACCAACGGTGCTGGCGGATCTTACTCAATGGAGTGGAAGGATGGTGGTAACGTAGTCGGAGGCAAGGGCTTCAACCCCGGCAAAGCACGGTATGTCACCATCTACACTTGACCTGGAGTTGCACTAACAAGCCATGCAGAACCATCTCCTTCTCTGGACAGTACACCCCCAACGGTAACAGCTACCTCTCCGTGTACGGCTGGACCAAGAACCCTCTCGTCGAGTACTACATTGTCGAGACCTTCGGAACCTACGACCCCTCCAGCGGCGCCCAGAGCAAGGGCACTGTCGATGTTGATGGCAGCACCTACGAGATCTTCGAGCTCACCCGCACCAACGCCCCCTCCATCGATGGTACCCAGACCTTCCAGCAGTACTGGTCTGTTCGCAAAGACCACCGATCTGAGGGCAGCATCGATACCGGTGCTCACTTTGACGCCTGGGAGAAGGCTGGCATGAAGCTCGGTACCCACGACTACCAGATTGTCGCCACTGAGGGTTACTTCAGCAGCGGCTCTTCTTCCATCACTGTCTCTGAGGGTGCCTCTTCTTCCGGCGGTGGTGCTTCTACCGGTGGTGATGCTCAGCCTAGCAACGGCACTACCCCCGACGCTGGTAACGGTCAGACCCAGCCCGACTCTGGTAACGGACAGGCTCAGCCCGACTCTGGTAACGGACAGGCTCAGCCCGACTCTGGTAACGGACAGGCTCAGCCCGATGCTGGTAACGGACAGGCTCAACCTGACGCTGGCAACGGCCAGACCCAGCCCGATGCTGGTAACGGACAGGCTCAACCCGACTCTGGTAACGGCCAGCAGCAGGGCGGACAGCAGGGTGGCAACCCCTTCGGAGGTGCCCAGCCCCAAGAGCAGCAGCAGACCGAGAACGGCGCTGGCTGCCAGTCAGCCTAAGTTCGTGACCCTGTCAAGCAAGATCTAGGCCAACGTGAGTACTTCGATCTCCTTAGCGAAAGAGCAATTACTAACTCGCTACAGTGCGCTTCTATCTATGACAAACGCGGTAGCCAGAGCTGGACCGGAACTGAGGAGCTGCAAGTAGGCCAACCGAGTGAACCTACTACTACGAGTAAACAGAACGATGTGTTGTTAGAGTTGGAGAGACCTTGTTCATGTATAAGCTCCTTCTCGTCGCGCTGGCACAGAAGTGAGAGGAACTCGTATTTACTTCATGTATATATAAAATTTCTTGCTTGCAGTTTGTTACTGCACAATAACATGAACTTTCCCCATGCCAATGCTCAAGTGACTGCTCTCCTCAACGACAGACGTTGGACCATATCCGTTTTCCAATCAGCTCGGCTATAAGCTCAAGACAGGTAACGTAGGAGCTAGATGCGTGGGTGAGACTGATAGACGAGTAGCAACTTAGATATTCGACTGCTATATCACTATAGAGACTTATTGATGTCCGTCGTCGGTCTTTCGCACTAGGCAACCCTCATACCAATCCCCTTAGATACCAACCCCTTAGATACCAACCCTAGCAAATTTGAGCATACAGTAGCATCGTTCGAAATACCAAAATGGCCCAGAAGCTGTTCCATGTGGCGTATGATCGGTATCTTCTGCCCGAAGACAATTTGCTCCGAGTCGAGGCTCTGAGGCGAGTAGACAATGGGAAGTAACTGAGCATCAAGGGCACCTTTAACGTCTGAGTCCACCGAGTCGCCTATCATGTGCGTCGTATGGAATGAAGCACCGAGTTGTTCGATGGCATATTGAAAGACGCGTGGATCAGGTTTGCGATGTCCAGCTTCCTCGGAAGTAATGATGCGTTCGCACAAGTGTAGTACGCCAATAGCCTCCGCCTTGGCTGTCTGGTCTATTATTTGCCCATTGGTGGTCATGGCGATGCGATAGCCATGCTCCTGAAGACGAACAAGAGTTGCGATACTTCCTGACGTGGCTCTTCGATTTGCTCTGTACACTGCTTTGTACGCATCGCGAAACTTCTGGACCTCGTCAAGGCCGGGCTCCGGTAGACCAAGTGCCGCAAAGAAGATGTGGATCTTCCGGACATCGGCCTGTTCATATGTGATGACTTTGTAGGTATTCGTCGTAAGCTCGTTGAAGCGCGGCATTGTACTGACTAACCAGCTCCTCCACTTCCTTGCCCTCAAGACTGGCATATCTGTCCTTTAGCGAGGATATAGCAAGATGTGCGGAATGTTCATGGTCGAAAAGAGTGCTATTGAGATCAAAGAAGATGACGCTAACACGTTTTGGTTCCATGGTGATGTTTCCGTACCAAGCAGGTGAGGGCATCTATAGATTGATTCGGGACAGCGACAGACTGAGAGGCTCCTGTTGGGACAGTGAGTGAGAAGTTTGCTTCTCAGAGCCTGCTACAGTTGTTCCGTAATATTTAAACATTTTGGAAAGGCAGCTGACAGCAATTCAAGGCATGTGGTGGCTTGATTCATTAAAGGCTTATCTACATCCCACGTGTCAAGTCATTGTATCGAACTGTCAATAGCAAATAAGGATACCGCTACTTGAAGAAGTAAAGCAGAGTCGGGACTTACTACCGATGTGCTTGCGCTTGTTTAACTGACTTGTCATGGCTGAATGTCTGTTGATATATCCCTTTCTGGGTATGTGAAGTCATGGCGACAGATCTACTCTTCAAACCACACCCCAATCCTTCCCGCGAAGTCTATAAACAGTTTCTGGGCATAATTTCAGCCCAGAAATGAGAAGCATTGCGCCGGACGACGCCGGAAACCGGAAGCCATATACATTTAGAGGTCTATCTGGCATGAGTAGTCCTTGGACACTAACAACTTCTATACGGAACAATTATCCGATTCAATAACTCTCTCACATGACGGGAATTCCATCGTACTCTCCGTAGCCGAGAGCAAGGTTCATGTTTTCTGGCATATCCGTTAGCAACACAATAGTCTTAAAGAAAGGAAATACTCACGTAAACATTGTGTGGCAGCACCCTTGGCAAGGTTGTCGATGGTGACAACGCTGCATGTAAATTAGTATCATAAAGTCCTTGAAGAGTATACATCAACTTACACAACAACGCGCTTTCCAGTGCTGTCGACGGCGAAGCCTCCAATCTCAACTCCGTGGCGTCCTGTGATCGCGCTCACCAATGGTGGCTCGCCGACCACCTTGATAAGCTTCTCTCCCGCGTACCGGTCCTGATACAACTGGCGGAAATCTCGTGAAGTGACCTCCTTGCGGAGGGGGATGTTGAGAGTCAAGGTGATACCCCTGAACCATCTATTTGATGTGTTAGTTATCACCGTAGTATTCGAGTTAGAGCCTGGACTTACCCAGCAACGTGGGGCACAAAGGCAACGGGGTGGTTCAGCTGGGACGAAATCTCACGTTCGTGGATATGTCCCGTTAAAGAGTAAGGGATGATTGCATCCTTAAGCACCTCCAAGTTGTTCCTGGGGTTTGGCTTGGATCCTGCACCAGAGTAGCCCGAAACACCGAAGATGGTGGGCATACCCTCAATCAAATCCAAGGCTGCGCTGAGGCCGATCTGAGCACCAGTGGCGTAGCATCCGGGGTTAGAGATACGGTTCGACTGCGCGATCTTGGAGCGCTTCACAAGTTCGGGGAGACCGTATGTCCCTGTTATAAGTCAGTAACACAATTCATTTAGCCAAGCCTTATCGAAAGCTTACACTTCTCATCCCATCGGTAATCAGCTGAGAGATCAACAATCAGGCTCTTGCTGCTGGCTTGGTCCAGAGCATCAACATAAGGCTTGCAAACACCGTTGGGAAGAGCCATAATCCAGCAGTCCACCTTGCCGTTGCTGTCCAATTGAGCGACATCCTCGGGTGACAGGGTTTCGTAGATAACATCGCGCTTGGTGTATCCTTCGAGCTTCTGGCCCGCAAGCTCTCGCGACGAGACGTGCTGAAGGTCAATGTGGGGGTGGTTGTTGAGAAGTTCAACGAGAGCCGAACCAGTGTATCCTCGGGCTCCGATCAGACCGATTCGGGAAGGGGTCTCGTTTGTCGCATTCTTCCTGCCCAGGGGAGGGTTGGGGTTTGTCTCGGCGACATAGCCTCGTCGTTGCTGGCTCATCATACCAGCGACGGCGAAGTTGTTCTGTCGAACAGCTGGGGATCGGATCGTGCGCACGGCGGGGGCGATTGATGCGCATCGTCGAACAAGGCGACAAGCGCTGGCGCGCGCGGCCACAGAGGAGGTAGAGAGCATGATGACGGATGCTTCCCAGGCCAATTGATAAGTTGGTTTGATAGTGAGGTCAGAGATGGACCCAGGGAGACTGTTGTTGAGGTAGAATTTGAGAGACAGCGGGGGGGAAAGCATCGGCATTTCCTTTTTCCTGCTGCGGCCGAAATCGCTCGTCCACTCGGCCCTGGTTAGCGGCTGTGGGGAGGGGCCGAGTCCACTAGGCCAGGGTTGGATCTAATCTAATCTGAATCATCTGCATGAGTAACATGCATCAGTAATGGTGAACCTGGTAATTTGGAAGCATACTACAGCTCTAGTTTTATGGTAACTCATCATAAATATGAATAAGATATCCTCAACTCACCATAAGAAGGTTAAAACCATCGAACCAGATATCTCGACTAGGGTACGATTCGCAGTAAGAAACACCAAAGGCGTCCGTACGAGACATTTAGTATGACAGGCAGAACGCTCGCCGCTATCGCAAAGGCAATAAAGCGCAACGGTGTTGCTGTGACTGCAACACTCGTTTCACCCCTTCCGGCTCCGCCCAGGGATAAGTTTAAGAATCACAAACTTCTAACTGAATCCGGACCTCTGCTCCTAACTCGCAGCAGGCCTTCCGCAGACAACCACTTCGGCTGGCATCAAACCTCCGTCTATGGCTTGTTGCATTTTATCACGTTACAATAAACATTGACATCACTCCAAGGCACTACAACGTTATGAGTGTGTGTTTGAACAAATGAATTCTGTAGATAGTAGTATTGGTTTACATCAGCAGGCACAGCCCGCTGAAGATGATCCGTCTAGAAAGGTATTCATCCAGGTTTGGTATCTAAAGGGGGAATTTGGTAAACAATAAACATTCGCACGGGTACAAAAGAAAACTTGGCTTCGTAAACCCCATCCAAAAAAACAGCAATCCTCATTAAACAACCACCTCGAAACAGACCAAGGAGCCAATGCCGTATTCCGTTGTGCAACGTTCAGCATCCCCTCCTCAATGCTCCCAATCTTGTGAAAAGTATGGTATCTGTATGGTATCTCTAAAAGAAACGCAATGAATCTCTTTCCTTCGTTAATATTTCGCTCGCTGGCACAGTGATGATGTTGTTATCGTTGTGAAGTTCATTTATTCTGTAAAGAACTTGATCACGTTCTGCAAGTCACGGAGGCCAACTCCGTGCTTGGGGTAGCAAATGTAGATCTCTTCGCCGAGGGCACCGAACTTGGATCGGAACGAGGCCTTACGGCGGAGGCCAAGACTGTCGACAATGGATCGGTAGCTGGCGCTAAGGAACTTAGCTCGGATACCTCCAACGTGCTCACCAGCGGTAAGCTTCTCGGAAACACCAGCGCCGAAGGTCACCTTTCCTGTGACGTTGGACAAGGCGAAGCTGACCAGGACCTCAATGGCGCCATTGATAGCACCAGGGAAGTCGAGAGCCCACTTCACTTGCCAGCCATGGCGGGGAGCAAGCTGAGCCAAAACAACCATAGACATAACCTTACCGTCCTTCTCGGCAGCAAAGTATCGGCGATGCTCCTGATCGATCCAAGGTCGAACTTCCGTAAGATGAACTTGTTTGCCCTTGTTGCCCTTGCGAGCATTCTGCCACTCCTCGATGGCTGGGTTGGCACGCGAAATGAAGTCTTCGTCAGCCTTCACCTCGTGAATCTTGACACCTTCGCGCTCAACACGACGAGTCTTTGAAGCCAGACCGTCGATCTGAGCACTGTTGTGCTTATCAGCATCAACACGCTGCTCCTCAGTACAAGACAGACTTCGCCAGCGAAGCTCGGACGCAAGGATCTTCTCAACTTCGGCTGACACGAGCATCCAGAAAGGAGTCAGACGCTGATCAGTGACATACTGAATGAAGTCTCGGATAACCTTTGGGTACTGGCTCCGATCGCAAAGAGGGTCGCCAGTGACCATGGCAAACTTCTCCCTCTGAACCCAGCCGACAGCTGCACCGGTCTCGTGACGCCAGATCTGGAAACGGTCATCAAGCCAAGAGGTGTTGGTAGCATCACCATAGTTGGCAATGAGCTTTTCGAGAGGTGGTGGGGAGTCGGCGTGATGAGGCTTGGTAGTGTCAGCCTCCGGGTGAGGCAGACCAGGTGCCTTGGCAGGGAGGGACTTGGGGTCTCGGTGGAAAAGAGAGGCGTATCGAACGTCGCCAAGCTCTAGCATCCAAGCGACAATACGCTCAAGACCAAGGCCTGCACCGGCATGAGGAGGAGCACCCAGCTCAAAAGCGGTGAGATAATCTTCCATGCCATCCTCGGTCATACCAGCAGCGGCCATGTTGGCTCGAAGCTCATCGACGTTGTGAACACGCTGACCACCAGAGCAGATCTCCTGGCCTCGGATAAAAATATCAAAGGATCGAGTCCATCTGGGGTCCTCGGGATCCTTGGCCGTATAGAAGGGACGAGCGTTGGCAGGGAACTTGTCGAGGACGTAGTAGTCAGTGTTATACTTCTCACGGACGAGCTCACCCAGTCTCATCTCATCAGGAGTGGAAAGATCCTCCTCCGCGACATCGCGTCCGTCATCGCGGAGCATTTGAAGACCTTCACTGAAGGGAATAACGGGTGTCTGCTCTAGCCACTTGAACTCGCCACTGGGCCATCGCTTGCGGATAACTTCTAGTTCTCGGGAGGCATAGACAGCTTTGAAGACTTCCTTGAGGAAAATGTCAATGAAGTCGATCACCTCGTGATAGTCGACATCAATGGCCATTTCCAAATCGAGACCAGTATATTCAGTCAAATGACGGTGAGTGTTGGAGTTTTCAGCACGGAAAACAGGGCCGACTTCAAAGACACGGCCAAAATCAGCAGAGATAGCCTCCTGCTTGGCCAACTGAGGACTCTGGGCGAGGAAAGCTCGGCGGCCGAAGTAGTTGACGGGGAAGACAGCAGCACCACTCTCGGTGGCGGCAGGCTGGAGCTTGGGTGTATTAATCTCGACAAAGCCTTGTTCCTCGAGAGTGTTTCGGAAAGTTCGCGAGACCAATGAGCGCACACGGAAGAGTGCCTGGTTGGCAGGGTGTCGGAGATCGAGAATTCGCGCATTCATACGGTTACGCAGAGTCTCCGGAGGCTTATAGTTGCTGAAGGGAAGGTTCTGGGCAAGGTTGACAAGGTGTACAGATTCGATGGCAACCTCGACACCGGAGTGGGTGGCTGATCGAACGGGCTCGGGAGGGTTCTTCAAGATACCAGTGATCTGGACCAGAGATTCAGGGTTGATCTTGCGAACCCATGTAATAAAGTCGGCATTACCGGCATCCTGTGTGAGAACACCCTGCACAGAGTGCGTTTGGTCTCGGAGGAGTAGGAAGTCGAGAACCTTTGAGATAGGTCGCTGCGTCTCAATACGGGCTCGGAAGGTAACTTCAGTGCCAATCGGTAGGGTATCAAGCTGGGCGACGGTGTTGATCTCACCGGGGTGAACAGGCCAATCACTCATGCTAGTTCGACCACTGTCGAGCGAAGTTCGGCTACTGGGAACCACAGCCCCGTTGGTGGTGTTGGTAGCACCATCCATGCTAGATCGAGGTGTACCTTGGATATCAAGGGTATCGCGTATGGTTTCGCGGATAGTTCGGGTGGGGGAGGCTGAGCGAGGAGAAGAAAAAGCCGAGCTCAAAATGGCTGCTGAGGGTCTTGTGTCGAGGCTCAGCGAGGAGGTCGCGGTCGACACAGGCCGGGTGGTGGTGTCCGGGCTGGCCATTTCGAGCGACGTCGGGGATGATGTCAGAGGTGCTGTGGCTTCTGAAAGGACCGAGTCTATGGAGACAGAGGTTGTGGACCGCGGGGTCGACAAAGCTGGAGTTTGAATAGAAGAGGGAATTAAAGGTGAAGGGTCTTTAGGTGAAGAGGAAGAAGGAGTAGGAGTCGAGTCTGCGGTGGCCGAGGGACGTTTTCCTTTTAGACGATATTTTGATGGCGGCGGCATGCCAAAGGCTGATGTGACGGGAACTAGGATGACCGTCATAATGAGGGGGGGTGAGACGGAGGGGCGTGGAGGCCCAGGGGGATTTGCAATGATGTCGAATTGGAGGGCGTGGCACAGTGGGTCAGCCACAGTTGAAATCTTGGATATCCTGACTTGGCTGCTTATGCTATTTCCGCAATGCAGGCTCGGAGTCGATGACGATCGGGTGGACTGCTTTGGGTTGTTCAGGCTTCCCTTTTCGGGCGGTTCAGAGCCGGGACACTGTTTTCGATGGGATCGTGGCTGTGGCGATGCGTGTGGGTGTATC
The DNA here is from genome assembly GCA_013266165.1 of Fusarium graminum. Taxonomy (NCBI): domain Eukaryota; kingdom Fungi; phylum Ascomycota; class Sordariomycetes; order Hypocreales; family Nectriaceae; genus Fusarium; species Fusarium graminum. The sequence goes on along the minus strand of JAAGWP010000015.1, from coordinate 82,005 downwards.
AATTACATGTGGCTCGTATATGTGAAAAGGAAAAGAAGGGAAATCAGGAGTAGAGATCTTTCTATTTGTTGCCGCACTTGACATGTCCTCTTTTGTTATGAAGTATAAATAAGAACAGAGGGGGATTACTGAGATGTTTATATCCATTATACCTTACGCCGACGCTCACGAGACTTGCTGCATAAATTCACGGGACCTTCGGTGTCCCGGAAACAAGAACAATTTGCTTACAATAGGTAGAGAGAAAACTCTTTTGTCAAATTCCTGCGGCTTACTCAAGCACCCATCACCGGCCTCGGCTCCTTGCAATAAACCCGCGGTATTGGGATAGAGTTCAGAGTGACAGATGACTCGGAACCTCGTGGGGACATGCATGTAACTCTCCCGCGCATCATAGGTACCGCGGGCGAGCAATTGTCGAAAAGGTTAGAGCACTCGGACCTAGCACTAGCAGCCCTAGAGAATGGGGGCATCGCTGATTCACGCTGAGGGAAGCCGGTACATGTGGCGTCCGTATAGCCTACGATTAAGAGCCTCTTTTGATTAGAGTGAGCATCGAATCTTTGTCATAACCTGTATCATCCCTCATACGTACTACGCAGCGGAGGTTAATGGCCCCTTGCAGACTTCCATGTTTTGTGTTAGAAAACCATCACTCTATAACTGATCAACTGCGCTCAGCCACGTACTCTGATCAAACATGATACAGATGAACGCCACAGCTACCCGGGAATCCAATGTCTTAATGCCGTCCGACGTTCAGGTCCGAGCCTTGGCTGCTGCAGCTGCTTCACAAAGGCAAGGGATGGCTGCCGTTTGCCGTCTCGGCGTCTTGTGCGTATTCACTCAAGTGCTAGTTACGTCGATGAGTGATACCTATTTGGGTAATGCGGAAAACGGCCGTGACATCAGAACAGACAGGGTCCGCCGTAGACTTTTTTTTTTCTCTCTCTATTTTCACTGTTGACGCCAGAATTAGATGCACTGACTATCGTATACCCGCCCCCAGATGTGCACGGAACCCATGATTGGAGAGCGGTGGAGATGCTCCGGATGCTGCAGCCAAGTCCAATGACATATCCTTAAACTCATCGGCGATTGAGGGCTATCAAACGGTGATTTTCACGATTCAGGGCTTGTGTCCGTCGTATAACCTGTATTTCCCTGGATGGTCATTTAATCCATGAGTCTGGACCGCGCTCAAGATGCACAGGCGCGGGGTGATCAGGGGCACACGATTTAAATTGCGAGTTCCTGCTTGACGTCAATCATTGATTAGATCGATCATCGAGGGTGAATCAGCGATGCCGAAGCAGTCGGAATATTCTAATTTGTCCCAACATATTCTAGGCTGTTTTTGGTTGGTTTCGTTCTCCTGATAATGGACCGCTCCACTTGGTTGTCTTCCCAGCCGTGTCCACATTTACCCATCTCCAAGGGAAACATGAGCTACGTCATTGTATGAACTCATCTGTCACTCTCAAACTTGCAAGACTTTCTAACGTCACCCAACAACGTTGGTTGGTCCCGACCAGGTTTTGTCATTTACCACGGCGCTATCTCGTACTGTGGACTTCTCAAACAGAGGCTGCACCACTGGCTCCTAATCAAAAGGTCACTGCTTGCCTTGCTTTGTCCCCATTCTTGCTATTGCGTAGGCTTGCCCATCTGTTCTGTTTTATCGAAGGACGCTACCAACCGCACATCAGCAAACCATCGTTTCTTTATTTTCTTCTCATCTGCCATTTACACCAATCCCTGTTCCTTCTATCACTGCCGCGCTTACAGAACAGTTTTGCTCGCACTTTAGCTCCCATTCTTGCATACCTACTCATTGAACCGCGTGTTGCATCGCGCGCATCTCTCCACCGCTTCTCTCCGCTACAGCCGGGTCTTTTGTCTTGGCTTGTGCTTCACATCCAGTACAACTTCATTTTCTTTTGCCGTTTCTTCCTGAACCCGGCCCAACCCATCCCAATTTAATCCAATTCAACCCGGTCTGACCCTTTCTGCCCGCACCATTCATTCATTACCTTACCCCCTACCTAAACGATCGCTGCGGTCTTACCCCAAAGTCTCGTCGATATTTGGCACTGGGACCACTCCCTCCTCTCATCCTCAATCAATTGATATGGAGACTGAGGCCACCCCCTCTGAGTCACGTCCTACCACCCCGGAGCCTCCGGGTTATGTGAACCCTCTTGAGTCCAGCTCGCGATGGTACCTGATTGCTCGTGCTCAAGCCATTCGCTCCGCTGCGAGTCTAGGCTTTAGCATCGGCAATCGTACCAATCCTCCTGCACCAACGCCTACTCGAGACGTCTGGCTCGACACTACGCTGTCAAAGCCCGGCGACAAGACAAAGATCAAAGTTGAAGTATGGATGCCGCCCCGTCCCTCACTCGGCGCTCGGGCTGCCGTCATTAATTTCCACGGCGGCGGTTGGATCCTTGGCCAGGGTACCGACGATGCCCGATGGGCCGGTACTATCATGACGAACTTGGATGCCGTTGTCTTCACCGTCAACTATCGCCTTGCGCCCTCATGTCCCTTCCCAACTCCCATTGAGGATTGTGTCGATGCCATTCTTCAGATCAAGCACCGTGCGGCTGAGTTTGGTATTGATCCTGAGCGCATCATTCTCTCTGGCTTTTCTGCAGGTGCCACGAATGCCTTGTCAAGCTGGATCATCCTCAACGACCCTGCTCGATGGGGCTACAAGTTCCCCATCGAGCCCCCAAAGATTGCAGGTCTGACACTTTATTATCCTGTGCTGGATTGGACCATCTCCCGTCCTGAGAAGCGACTCACATGCTCTAAGCCTGAGTTTACCTTGCCCAAGGGTCTTACGGATCTAATCGATGCTTCGTTCGTGTACCCGATCATTCCCCGCGAGGAGCGGCGTGATCCAAGAATGTCACCAGGCCTGATGCCGGATGAATTGTTGAATAAACTTCCTCCCGTTCACCTAGTCTTGTGTGAGTACGACATGCTTCTTGCAGAAGGTCTCAAGTTTTCGAATCGTCTCAAGGCTGCTGACAAGCAGTTCACATTACGCGTTGTGGAAGGCGAGAAACATGCTTGGGACTGTCCACCTCCGATGACACCAAAGGAGAGCGTTTTCGTTGAGTATCAAACGGCCATTGAGAACATGGCTGCTTGGTTCGGCAAAAAATGTGAGACAGACACAGAGTCGTTACGGTCCATGAGACTCAAGCGGGCGGTTTTTAAGCGACCCAAATATCTCTCTTACAATACCTGGTCTGGGTGGTAGTGGCCCCCGACATGGTTATTGTTTATTGTCGGCTCCGTGTTGCTGTTTCGTCCCTTTTTCTTCAATAGCGAGGCGCTTGATACAACCCATGAGACAAGAATTGGCAGGGCATCAGAGCGGCATATGGATTTTGGATTGCACATATGCGCTTTTGAAATGTATATAAATTACAAGGCATGAATAAACATAGACTTAGACCCCGGATCCAGGCACGCGTGGCAGTGCAAAAATAAGGGTCTTATGGTTCACACCCCAAGACGGCCAATTCTATGTGGGTTCCAACCCAAACCAGGACAAGCATCACCAGCCCTGCCAGCGAAGGGTATTTCTCGCTTTGTAATTTTCGGTATCGGCTTCATGGGCCATTCCGCGTCATTCACCCCAAGGTGTAAGTCAAAACATCAAGAGCAAGGTACTTCGGACGTTGCAAAAAGCTACTTGGACTTCAAGGGTCCTCATCTCGGAAGCCTCGGAGACAAGACCACATGGCATTGGACAACCCGTAAACCTTGCGCATGTGGCATTTCTGGAACAAGAAACGGATTGTCCGCAAAGAACATAGTTTGTTCTGCACGAGCTTCTGTTGGTTATATCTCGTCACGTCCGCTTCATGATCTATCTTGGGAACTCTCCCAGACTAGCTTCTCTTTACCAATTGTGTGTGGAGATGCTTGTAAGCTATGTACCCTTGGTCAGCTGCTTATTTTACAATCATACATCGTATACGTGAGTAGTTTTATGCTTTTCGTCCTAGAGTTGCGTACGTGATCACATTGAACGTTATATGCTGGGGTATGGTCTGATACTTGGCTGTTGCGTTGTTCGGAAAGCCCGACGATTCCGGCGTTGGGGACGGGTTTGTTTCGGCCTTGAAAGACTGCACCATCGATCGTGCTACTAACACGATAAAGTTATTCCGCCAAATGCCCGTCATAAATCGCAATATCTTTCTCTTTGTTCTAAGGAGTCAACATTAACTTCATAGTAAGGTATCTGAACCACTGAGCCAGACCTTTACTGGATCTCACTCAGCCCCATAAGTTAAAGGTAAGCTTCAATTTACCAACATGCACCGAACTCTCCGCCACGGGTATCCGGACCCAGATCGGATTCTGTGACATTCCCATGCCGTCAATGATGTGGTGGCCAACACTACCGGCCACGGGGTGGTGTGCTCGGCTCCGCACAGCCGAGGTGGCTTTCATATCGTCAGAGCGGTATGGATGTGATCTCAACGATCTACTCAGCGGTCATGAAATGAAGCACTAGTCATTTCGAGTGATATGTGGCTGTTGTCGACTAAAAGATCTTGACTCGTGAAGCTCCAAAATACAGCGAGCGTTTTGAGGGGTCACATATATGAAGGTAACCCAATGTTTTGACTTCACGAGCTCAACCCAAGTCTCTTGAACTACACGAGCTAGATCATGACGAATACGATGATTAAATAGCAGTTTTGCTTGATTGGTAGACACGCAGCGTTGCCAGCAAAACTTATCACGACACACTGCCTCCAACCTCTAGGGTAGGCAGTATCGAGGCACGGGGATGAGAAATGTAAGGATCAAATCAACTTCATGCAGATAGTATATTCGTTTTCGTTATCGTAATTCGAGACTACAGCTATCGCTGTGCCAAGCTGCCAGAGCTACGTTTTGATATATCATCTGGACCTTGAGAACATTATCATCAATCAAGTCGTTCTTTTTTTCAACCTGTGATTGGTCTGCCGTATCAATGCGAAGACCGGCACGCTAACAATTCCCATGTATTATAAATTGTTCACCACTTGGCCTCGCTGCTGTTGATGAACGCCTTGAGGATGTTGACAATCTTGGTGAAAGCGGCGAGGTAGGTCTGGAGCTCAGTCTGGACCTGCTCAGGGTTCTCGCCAAGCTTGGCGTAAAAGTCCTTTCGGTAAGGGACAGCGGACATGGCAGCGCTGAAGATGGGCTTGACCATGAAGCTGTGGTGAGGCTTCAGGGTGTTGCCGTAAGCGCCGCGGAAAGAGTCAGCAAGCTCCTCGGTGGGAGTGTTGACGTTCTTCTCGAGACCTTGGGCAGTGAAGTCGAGACCACTGGAAGATTGTTAGCTGCAAGTATTGTTTGATGGAGGGATAGTTCGTACCGGACGAGCCAGAGGCAGCCCTCAGTAGCAGTGTGCTTCTTCTCCTTGAGCTCGTTACGGACGAGGTCCTGGACGGTAGCGGACTCGGCAGGAGCGGCGGCGTGGCGAGCACGGAGCTTCTGTAAGTGAATGGTCAGATGATTGATCGGAGAAATATGTAGTTGATCGAAGAGCTTGCTGCAAGCTACGGAAGGGGGAGTCGTGACGAACCTCGACGTTGCCAAGGATATCCTTCTTGACGGGACCGAAAGCAACACCACCGATGGCATCTACAAGAGATTATAGTTAGTACTGGAATCTTGTCAACGTTAATGGGATATAGCCGTACCGAAGATGGTGGTCAGAGACTCAGAAGCCTCGAGGAACTCGACAGTAGAGACGGCATTGCCGTTGGCCTCATCGACAGGGACGTCGTTGTAGGTTCGCTTGAGCGACTGGACGATAGTACCACCGGGAGGATAGACAGCAGACATGATGGATGATGATGATGACAGAGAAGTTTGTTGGTTAAAAAAAAAGAAAGTTGAAGAATTACGGGACGAGATGCAGAAGATAAAGGAGTTGTTGTTTGGAGCGGTCAAGCTGAGCTGTCCCTTTGCGGGTAGATTCAGCAACAGCAGTACAGGAGGGGTCTAGCTCAGGGGACCTATCGTGGCGGGAGGGGTCGAGACGGTGAAAGGAGGGGCAAATGCACAGTGCAGATGGATAAGATAAGAGCTAGCCATGGTCGTTGATGGGAGCCGATTTTGATAGGAAATGTAAATAATAACTATTTTTGGGTTGAGGGATACAACAGTTTCGCTTTTGTCTTGTTCAAGATGCCTGTTTTATCTTCAACTTCGCATAATAACAATGCACTTGAGCTTACTGTCGCCGATGCGGCAACCCATCCGTACTCCGCACTGTGTTCCGGGGCTGGGTTTAGTTGTTGCGTTGAGACCTCTAGAAACCCCACGTTGTCCTGCGTCGATGAGCTCTCAAATGGCGGAGATGGAGAGGCTCGATTCATGGTACGATCTGGACCTTGCCTGGTTCGAGACTAAAGGCGGTGGCTACATGATGGCTAATTGTTGGATACGAGCGTTTTGTGTAGAGTGAAGAAAGCTCAATATTGGTTGAGTCCGAGTCCTTTCTGTTGTGCCAGCTTACGACGCTTCGGCGGGTCTGGACCATATCGGACAGATCACCATAAGTTGAGGATCGTGTATTCTTCACAGAGACGAAACTTCGCTTCTGTTATTCGCTTGATCGTATAAATTATCTCTGCACATAATTGGATCTGACAATACAGAGTATACTAGTACTGCAGTGGCCGGAGGAGAAGCAAGCAAGGCATACCTAGAGGCAGAGTGCCATGATAGAAGTTTGATATGAAGACGTTACAGATCTTGGACTAACTGAAAGCAATTGTTTTTAGGTAGGTAGTATTCTGCAACGGCTTATGCGAACTGGTCCCTGAAGCGGTCAAGAAATTGGGACCTATCTACGGGCTACCCCAGAGCCACCTTTACAACATAGTAAAACATTAACTAATGGCTATAATAAATCAGAATATGCGAATGTTATACACAAAAACGTTAAAAGCACATCACTTTTGCGGCTCGCATATACTGATACTTCTTCTTATGTGTTACAGTGGTTTGCCCGCCAGGAATGCATGCTGAACCTCTAGTGAACACATTACCGTAAGACCGTTACACTACTCGTGTCGCAAGATGTGAGAAACAGATCAGGAACCCGTTAACATCTCCGAAAGCCTGATTGACTCGGATTGAACTGGCTACTACCCTCGCATGTAGGATTTCTCCGACCAAGCATTGCAAGGGGGCTATATTGCATCTTGGTAAGAGCTTGTTACTGTTGGTCGCGTGCTAAGCTTTGAAGACCTTGTAGCTTGACTTGATAACGACAAAGTATAGAGACCAAGGGATTATGGACTGGTTAATGCAGTTGACAGCAGAAAATATATAATTCGCCAATCAACTCAGGCACTAAGCATGAAGCATGAAGCATGAAGCATGAAGCATGAAGCAAGAAGCATGAAGCATGAAACATGGCCAGTTGATGATTGTCAGGATATTCGGCATGTGCCATAGATGGATGCTGACGTCATGTGTTTGTGATAACCTTCAGGGATCAACAACTGACACCGCAGACAACCGTGCAAATGCTTGTCCAGCCTCTCTATTTAATCTTTAGAGTTACAATGTAAGCTTTGTCTTGTCGTGAGCTTGTTTGCTCTGCCCAGCAACTCAGAACGTCAAGCGAGAAAGCTTCATGTTGAGCTGGAAGCATCAATTGGTCAACATAAATTCCTCTTCAGCCCTGTGCGTAGTCCCATTGCGTGTGTGTCTTCAACTTGTGCGGGTCATGACGAATGCCGTGATTTTCTTTTAGCTAGGCCCCCCGAGAGACGTCCCTGTTTAGAAGCCTGGTTATGGTAAAAATAAATCACCCCGCCTGTTACTTAATGCCTACAGCTGGAGCCCAGCCCAGTCCCCAAGAGATTTGCGCGCCGTGTCGCCCGGCTTGGCGCGCGTTTCCTGTCTTTCTGGTGGTGCTTCTGCTTGGTCGATGACATCGCTTTTGGTATCTTTGTACTTGACTCGTCTCACCAGCTGCAGTCTGCATCAGCCATCAGCTTGGCTTTTTTGTCTTGTGAGGATCCGGATGGATGCTGATACTAGTTTAGCCAAGGCTAATTGTAAATGTTCTCTTGACCAAAATCGCCCAAAAGGCACTTGTCGCCCTCGCTGTTCTTCTTCTCTTCCCTTGCCCTTTCTCTTTCTCTTTTTCTTCCCTCTCTTGCCGCATTGGCCTCCCAATTAGTCTTACCCCTCCCCCTCCCCCTCCGCTCCTCATCTTTTCTCCGATCGATTCGATCTTCTGCAAAGACCCTGACGTGATCTGAGGGTTCTGCTCTCGCTCTCATTCGATCCTTGTGAACCACACTAAACCTGCGCCATCATGAGTGATCACAAGCGGACAGAGAGCTTGCTCGGGAAGCTCAAGATTAGCGAAGGTCTTCACGATGCGAAAGTTCATCTCGTTCACCAAAAGTTAGTAGTTCAAATGAATCACAACTGAACTTCATCTCTGACGATTTATCTCAAGACACAAGATTGGTAAACTGGCAAATCTGGTATGGCGCGCCCTGTCCCTACCTCTTTCACAATCACATAGTATTGCAGCCAAACGAGGCTATGGGCTTACAAAGACAAAATAATTATCGCTTGGTTGGCTTACACGTAATCTAGTTCAACAGTAACCATAGACATGACGAGGAACATGAACAACGCTGCGACGATAAGCGCACGTCGATCTGCGAGCAAAATCGCTTCAAATCTTATTTCCCCATGCGCGCTGGCAACCACGTCAAGTGGTATGTAGATGGACGAGACTATTTCTGGGCAGTTTCTATTGCTCTTGAGCAAGCCAAAGAAAGCATTTACATCGCGGATTGGTGGCTGTCACCTGAGCTATTCCTGCGTCGCCCTGCTTTCCAGGAACAGGATTACAGGCTGGACAAGATCATTAAGAGAAAGGCCGAGGCGGGTGTGCAGATTTACGTTTGTGTCTACAAGGAGGTTGAGCAGGCTTTGACCTGTAATTCAGCTCATACTAAGCACGCGTTGAGGAGGTGCGTTGAGACGAACCATGGGCGCCTATCACAAGCTGACCGGATACATGCAGACTCTGCCCTAAAGGCACACCTGGCTATGGAAATATCCATATTGCTCGCCATCCTGATCATAATGTTTTTGAGAACTTTGGGTAAGTTTCTGCATCACACTTGTTCAGTTGAGCTCTATCGTGAGAGGTGTCTTATCCGTCGACGTCACCACTTACCCACTGAGACAATCGTAACTAACTGTGTTGAAGTGACATGACATGGTACTGGGCGCATCACGAGAAGTTCATCGTCATCGACTACGACATAGCATTTGTTGGTGGTCTTGATCTTTGCTTCGGACGATGGGACAATCACCAGCATCCTTTGGCCGATATCCACCCTACGGATGTGCGGGACGAAGTGTGGCCTGGCCAAGACTTTAACAACAACAGAGTCATGGACTTCCAAAACGTTAGCTCGTGGCAAGATAACGAGCTGAGTAAGGCAGACTTTGGCCGTATGCCATGGCACGATGTTGCTATGTGTATTCAAGGTGTGTTAGAAACGACTTCTTGCAATGTTAATAAGAGAATGCTAACAACAGACCATAGGCCCCACGGTGGTGGATGTAGCCGAACACTTCGTGTTACGATGGAATTTCATCAAACGTGATAAATACAAGCGTGATGAGAGATTCGACTGGCTCACCATGGAGACCAGACCTGGAGAGGACGAGGACCTCATCGGTGTGCAGCGACCCAAACATCCAGTTGGAGAATACATTCAGCACCCTCTCTCACCTATTAGCACCAAAAAGCTCGAGAACATGGGCACTATTAACTGTCAACTCGTCCGATCAAGCGCGGACTGGAGCAGCGGTATCTTGACGGACCACTCGATCCAGAATGCCTACAAGGAGATCATTGCCAAGGCCCAGCACTACGTCTACATCGAGAACCAGTTCTTTATCACTGCGACAGGTGATCAGCAAGCTCCCGTCCACAACACAATTGGACGCTCTATCGTTGATGCTGTTGTTCGAGCAGCTAAGGAGGACCGTAAGTTTCGTGTCATTGTTCTCATCCCTGCTATTCCAGGTTTCGCAGGAGATCTGCGAGATGAGGCTGCGACAGGCACGCGTGCTATTATGGATTACCAGTACAAGTCTATTTGCAGAGGAGAACACTCCATCTTTGAGCAATGCCGCGCAGAGGGCGTGGATCCGACCAAGTACATCTTTTTCTTCAACCTGCGATCCTACGACCGCTTGAACAAGACGCCTGGCATCATCAAGGCCGAAAAGGAGACTGGCGTCAGCTACCAGCAGGTCCAACGCGCCGAGGCTGAAGAGATTATGGCTGAAGGTATCCACGGGTCATATGACCCCGAGGACAGCGAGGGCGATGAGCACATGCGTAGGGATAAGAATAAGAAGGAGCTTGATGAAGATGTCAAGAACTTATTTGAAGCACGAAGGAAGTTTGAGGCTGCACTTCCGGAGGAGAACATCCACACAACTTCTTCCGTTGCCCATCATGCTATGGCGGGCAACACCAAGGGCTTGAAGGACGAGCTTTGGTTTGAAGACAACCCCAACTCAGAGATCAAGAACTGGATTCAAGAAGAGCTCTATATCCACGGAAAATTGTTACTGGTTGATGATAGGATTGCCGTTTGCGGAAGCAGTAATCTTAACGACCGCAGTCAACTCGGCGATCATGACAGTGAGCTCAGTGTTGTCATGGAGGACACCCGCTTGATACCCAGTACAATGAACGGCCAGCCTTACGAGGCCGGCTATCATGCAGCCACCCTCCGTCGATATCTCTGGCGTGAACACATGGGTCTCTTGCCCGCCCAGGAACACGATGCCTCCCAAGACATCAACGCCATGCCACCTAATGTGAATCCCGAAAACGACATTTACGACCGAGATGAGACCTACAAGTTTGTTGAGGACCCATTGTCTGATGAATTGTGGGATCAATGGATGGGTCAAGCGGATAAGAATACCGAACTCTTTCGACATCTGTTCCACGCCGACCCTGATGATAACAGTATGTACCATTTCCCCTTCGTTATCCTGTTCGATTGCTTAGCCACAATTCACTAACCCTGATCTAGTCAAAAACTTCGAAGATTATGATACGTATCTGCCCCCTCGAGGAGTCAAGGCCGGACATTTGTTTGACGTCTTCATGCCGCCCGAGGACGCGAGAGAGAAGCTATCGCAAATAAAAGGGCACCTTGTGAACATGCCGTTAACATTCTTGGAAGACGCGGAGATGGCAGAACGAGGTCTTCAAGTCAACACTGTAACTGAGTCCATTTATACTTAGAACGTGGCGATGAGAGTTGTAACTCACCCCGGAAGTCGGAAACGTCGATCGTGTTCTTACCATGTTTATTGGGGAAGGTTAAAGGCGTCTGGTTGTATATAATTCTTGGCTCAATCGAAATATGTAGCCGCTTGGTGATTCCATATGCTGTGGTGCGCTGGTTGGGGGCTCGTGAGCACACCCTAATCTTGTGATACAGACGTTGATGCCTGTTGATAGTACTTCTAAGATTGTATAACTTTATACAGTATTAAGAGTACAGTTACCCTAAAGAGAAAAGTTCTCCCATAAATTAAGAATACGACAAAATGTACAATGCTATTTGTAAAGGTCATGAGTGGGCTTATAAAAATTGGCACGGCTATTACCAGAGAACCAAGCTTGGTCGAAGTTATATGGGCTTCACAGAGAGTGAAACTAGGAATCACGAGCTACACGAAAGTCAAATAAGTTTAACACATCTCTTTTGTTTGATTGGGGTAAAGTAGCATCATCAACTTTATGCGCAAGCATACATTGCCCCATGCATGAAGCTATGCCAATTATCTGTGTCACAGTTTCAGATGCAGACGTGTCAACTGACTTACCCTGGGCCTTGGACCATTTCAGTTTTTCGGTAGTGTTTTTTTTTTTTCTCTCTCCTTTTTTTCCCTGAAATTTTCAATTCGCAGGGTGAGTGGTCGTACGATCTTGGTTTGTTGCCAAGATGCGCTATCACACTGCAAGTTTGGTGATGTTTTGGGATCTGCGAGTGAAAAACACCATAACCCAGTTGTGTCACAATTTACGGTGGCTTGTCCACTTCTGCTGACACTCGCGACACGTTGAGGTCATTGATCTTGGCGGAGCTAAGGCTAGACTAGAGTCAAATTATTAGAGTTCTTCGCATTGTGGATCTAGATCGACTCTTTTGAAATAGTTACAAAGTATGAGTGGTCAACGAAAACCTTCAATAGCTAAACCGTCAACACATCAGAGCATACCTCCCACCCGATATTCCGCTAACGGAAAGCAAGCAAATTCTTCGAATCACAATGTCTCAGTCCATCTTAGCCTTGTTCTGAGATGGAAAAGGAATTGAGGCGGCAAAAAGGCTCAAAGGACAGCAAGACCGAGCTTAGCATGATACGGGAGCGTGGACTGTTGTTGAGTGTTAGTCGAGGGTAATGCCGACGGAGAGTTCCAGGCCAAGTTAACAGGGGGGGGGCTGGGCAACAAAACGGCTTAAAGCCTACTCCGACGGACATTCCAGTACGACGTCAAGCACAAGAGTCTCAAAATAAATTACAATCGTTTATTTTTATGCGTATCCTGCAGATTAAAAGGCTCGTTACTTGTAAAAGCCAATTCTTATCAAGCTGCTTAACAAAGCCATAGCCCCATGGTTCGGCTTTCGGGACGTGCGGAATCCGACTTTCCCACAGGCTCAACTCCTTCCAGGATTTTGGCTTTGTTCACGACGAAACCGGTGATACGTTACAACGTTCTTGAAGCCATCACCAGCATTAGTGCTGACGGTAAATGGGTGATAGTGTAGAGTTTAATAGACGCGTTGTAAACGGACTGATTGAAAGTAAACGGGCTTTTCGGCGGTTTATAATCGCCGTTTATACCGCCGTGGTAGATCGCTGTTAGAAGCACCCGACGGTCCGCTCCTCGTTGCCCCAGGTGCCAATCAAGACTTATGCAGATCGCCGACTGCGTCGTATCTTTGCAATTTCGTATCTCGCCTTTCTCCCATCTTAAATAGGGGAACTAGGGAATCGGGCTGTTCAATCCCGCCATACCGGACTTCGGGCCCGGACGGGAAGAGTGGGTCGACCGGCTTCGGCCGAGAAGCTCAAAGCGTGGAAGATCAAGGCCCACCTTTCTTTTGGTGTGCCTCGGCCCCGTCAAGCTGGTGGAAATGCCAAGTCAAGTGTGCTCGCATATGGCCTCAGGCTTCTAATATGTGCTCCCCGATTGGTGCACGGCACTTGTTGGAGTCACTAGGACGGGTTTTGGGTTTGGTCGGTTTCGAACGTTGTCAAGTCGCTTGCAGCGCTTGGGTACGTACGCATTGCTATGACGTTGGACTGGAAGAATACTATAAGAGAGTATCTGTAGCCTTTTTTTGAGTTTGATCTGATCCGCTCATACTCCATCTTCACGCCTATACTCGTCATTGGCTATCGATTGGCCTGTTGTGACGAAGCAATTCATGCAGTAGCTACCTAATCAAGGTGGATTGAGAGGATTTTTACCCAGAGTTCAAATCCATTCCTTTGTATTTCACGTGCTTGCTTGTGATAGACAAGACCAGCCTCACACATCCCCACTTTCTCTTTATCACATTCACACGATCATAACCATGGCCGAATCTGTACCTATTCCAGAGCCCCCTGGCTATCCTCTTATTGGAAACCTCGGCGAATTCACCTCGAATCCGCTCTCCGATCTCAACCGTCTGGCGGATACATATGGTAAAACCGACCTCACTGCTCTTGTCTGACTGCCACTAATCTTCCCGCAGGTCCTATCTTCAGGCTGCGTCTTGGAACCAAGGCTCCCACTTTTGTGTCTAGCAATGCCATGATCAATGAGGTCTGCGATGAGAAGCGCTTCAAAAAGACCCTCAAGTCGGTTCTTGGTGTATGTATCACTGATTTGGTGTCAGAGCCTTTACTAACGCTGTGCAGGTTGTTCGAGAGGGCGTTCACGATGGCCTCTTCACAGCATTCGAGGATGAGCCCAATTGGGGGAAAGCTCACCGAATTTTGATTCCGGCGTTCGGCCCATTGAGCATAAGAACCATGTTTCCAGAGATGCACGATATTGCCACTCAGCTGTGCATGAAACTTGCTCGTCATGGCCCTCAGACACCGATAGATGCTAGCGACAACTTTACTCGTCTAGGTACGTGATATTCTCACTATCGCCAATTTCATTGACTAACTAACATTGTCCAGCTCTTGACACTCTGGCTCTCTGCGCCATGGACTTCCGCTTCAACTCATATTACAAGGAGGAATTGCACCCCTTCATTGAGGCCATGGGTGACTTTCTCACAGAATCAGGAAACAGAAACAGACGACCTGCATTCGCACCCAACTTTCTCTACCGCGCAGCTAACGAAAAGTTTTATGCCGATATTGCTCTGATGAAGTCAGTAGCCGACGAAGTCGTCGCAGCACGAAAGGCAAACCCTAGTGATAGAAAGGACTTGCTTTCGGCTATGCTTGACGGCGTGGACCCTCAGACAGGCGATAAATTGTCTGACGAAAACATCACCAACCAGCTCATTACATTCCTTATCGCTGGCCATGAAACTACTTCCGGCACACTCTCTTTCGCCCTCTTTCACCTTCTCAAGCACCCTGAGGCTTATAGCAAAGTCCAGAAGGAAGTCGATGAAGTTGTCGGCCGAGGCCCCGTCACCGTAGAGCATCTTACCAAGCTCCCGTACATCAGCGCCGTGTTGAGAGAGACACTCCGTATCACTTCACCCATCACCGCCTTTGGTCTCGAAGCCGTTGATGATACTTTCCTCGGTGGCAAGTATCTGATCAAAAAGGGCGAGGTTGTCACTGCTCTTCTATCCAGGGGACACGTCGACCCTGTTGTGTATGGCAATGATGCCAACGAGTTTATTCCTGAACGTATGCTTGACGACGAATTCGCCAGGCTGAATAAGGAATTCCCCAACTGCTGGAAGCCGTTTGGCAACGGTAAGCGAGCCTGTATTGGACGACCTTTTGCCTGGCAGGAAAGTTTGCTGGCTCTGGTCATGCTCTTCCAGAACTTCAACTTCACAGCCAGCGATCCAAACTATTCACTAGAGATCAAACAGACCCTGACTATCAAGCCTGATCACTTCTTCGTCAATGCTTCCCTCCGACATGGAATGACTCCTACGGAGTTGGAGCATGTCCTGGCTGGCAGAGGAGCCACCACTAGCTCATCTTCCAACATCAAAGCGGGGAAACCTGTCGAAGCCAAGGCTGGGGGGAAGCCAATGGCCATTTATTACGGCTCCAACAGCGGCACTTGCGAGGCCTTGGCCAACAGACTTGCTTCTGATGCCCCTAGCCATGGTTTCAACGCAACAACCATCGGTCCCTTGGACCAAGCCAAACAAAACCTCCCTGAGGATCGACCAGTTGTCATCGTCACAGCCTCATATGAGGGACAACCGCCATCCAACGCTGCCCACTTCATCCAGTGGATGGAGGATCTGAGCGGTAATGAGATGGAAAAGGTATCATACGCCGTCTTTGCCTGCGGCCACCACGACTGGGTCGACACTTTCCACAGAATCCCCAAGCTCGTTGATGCAACTCTTGAGAAGCGAGGCGGTAACCGTCTCGTCCCCATGGGCAGTGCAGATGCTGCCACCAGCGACATGTTCAGTGACTTCGAGGCCTGGGAAGACAATGTCTTGTGGCCCGGCCTGAAGGAAAGGTACAACGTCACTGATGACGAGTCGAGCGGACAGAGGGGTCTGTTGGTGGAAGTCACAACACCCCGAAAGACAACTCTTCGCCAAGACGTCGAGGAAGCCATGGTGGTTTCTGAGAGAGTACTTACGAAGTCTGGACCTGCCAAGAAGCATATCGAGATCCAGCTTCCTTCGGGTATGACTTACAAGGCTGGAGATTACCTGGCGATTCTCCCCCTCAACCCCAGAGCAACTGTGTCGAGGGTTTTCAGACGCTTCTCTCTGGCCTGGGACTCTTTCTTGAAGATCCAGTCCGATGGGCCTACCACATTGCCTACAAACATTGCCATTTCTGCATTTGACGTGCTGAGTGCATATGTCGAGCTGTCCCAGCCAGCGACAAAGAGGGTATGTAAAGCCAACCCTTACCACTGAGCCCAACTAACATTAATAGAACATCCTGGCCCTTGCTGAAGCAACCGAAGATAAGGACACAATTAAGGAACTCGAAAGATTGGCTGGTGATGCTTATCAAGAGGAGATTTCCACGAAGAAGGTCTCTGTTTTGGATCTTTTGGAGAAGCACCCTGCTGTTGCCCTCCCCATCAGCTCATATCTCGCCATGTTGCCTCCCATGAGAGTTCGACAATAGTGAGTACCGCATTTTCCCTGTAAGATGACATACTAACACTCGCAGCTCCATCTCTTCATCGCCCTTCGCCGGAGCTGATAAGCTCACCCTTACGTACTCACTTCTCGACGCCCCATCTCTGTCCGGCCAGGGCCGCCATGTCGGTGTCGCCACTAACTTCCTCTCCTATCTGACTGCTGGCGAGAAGCTACATGTCTCAGTCCGCGCTTCCAGCGCAGCCTTCCACCTCCCCAGCGACCCCGAGAAGACTCCCATTATCTGCGTTGCTGCTGGAACTGGTCTCGCGCCTTTCCGTGGCTTCATCCAAGAGCGGGCCGCCATGCTCGCCGCCGGACGAACACTCGCCCCTGCTCTTCTGTTCTTCGGTTGCAGAGACCCGGAAATCGACGATCTCTATGCCGAGGAGATGGCACGCTGGCAACAAATGGGCGCTGTGGATGTTCGCCGTGCATACTCTCGCTCCACTGAGAAGTCGGAGGGCTGCAAGTACGTCCAGGACCGTATCTACCACGACCGCACCGACGTTTTCGAACTTTGGGACAATGGTGCCAAGGTATTCATCTGCGGAAGTCGTGAGATTGGCAAAGCTGTTGAAGATGTCTGCGTTCGCCTTGCCATGGAAAGGTCAGAGGAGAAGCGGGAGGGCAACGGCATTTCTGAGGAGAAGGCACGAGCCTGGTTTGAAAAGAGCCGGAACGAACGATTTGCTACTGATGTGTTCGACTAAGAACATTCGGCTGTGGTAATGGATAAATATCTGTATAGTTCCGGGCTCAACTGTAATGGGATAGGGGATAATAGCATTTGATTACTTGATATACTACGTGCACCTTTTCATCATGTATTCCTTTTGTGTTTGTCAAGGTACATTCCATGTATGAACTGACCTTTTACCTTGGTAGAGTACCCACCTTCCTAGTAGAGTGTCCCTCGTTAGATTCTGAGCGGCATCGATAGGAAGGAATTATGACCAGACGCGGCTCTAAGTTGCCTCAAGTGAATGTCTTAAAATTCATTCCCTCTCCGTATTTTCATCTTTCAATCAACATCTCTTGCATTCGTTGAGCATCTATTACTACTCATCAACCGCTTCACAATCACCCATCCGTTATCACTTCAGCACTTGCATCTCTAGCTCTCGCTAGTATATCGTATTCACCATGAAAATAACGAGCGATAGCCACTCTCCCAGCTATGAAGATGATGGCATCAGTACGACGTTATCAAATCCGGCTGACAATAACAGGCAAAGCTGTTCAAGGTCTCCAGAAAACGATGACTCCAGCGATGATGAATTCCTTACTCCTTTGCCGACGGGAATGAGCGATGACGACTCCGAATCTCAATTTGTCGAAGATTCCCAGCTGAGGCCTGATCATTCGACGTCGCCAATAACCAGACTCATCAATGAGACTCTGACACTGGCTGCACTGACACAAGAACAACTACCTATGAGTCAGAGTCTGGATAATCCCCCAGAACCCGGCCAACTGGCAGAAGAACGGAATCTTCAACAGCCGTCATAGATAAGCGGTTCACAACCGTCGTCTCCTCCAGTACCAGCACCTGCGGCCCAAGCCTCTCAAGGATCAAGTCCTCGACTTGTGCATCCCCAGCCTGTACTAGGGGTCCCCTTGTCAGGACCAGCGTTAGCAAGTTGGCGTCAGACACAGAGTCCAGGCTCATCTCCGCCTAAAAGCACGTGTGCTCCAGTACAATCAGAAAGTCTAGGTCAAATTCCACGGCATCCATATGAAGATTGTCCTTTGGAGCCATTGGAGGAGACTTATAACGGACCACAAGACCCTCCATATCCTCAACCTCATCAAGATACGAACCAACAGTTAGAACAATTGCTTCAGCCCCTTCGGGATTTGCCAGACCCCCAGATACACAGACCTATATATGCGCACGGATGGGGTTTCAGGCCTGCAGATATCCAGCATACCCATTCATCACAGCAGTATCCTCTCCAAGCCCAACCCTTCGAGGTTCCAGAAGATGTGACTCAGATTCTCGATTCCCTCGATGAACATTTAGGTCCATTCATTGAACAAACACTTAGCGAATTCGGTCTGCCGGATGTAAACAACGAAGAGACGGAAGAAGTAATGGATTCGCTTGAGGTAGCAATCAAGAGCGAAGGATCGGAAGAGATGGACATCTCGAGTGACGGATCAGAAGGGGTGAGGATCAAGAAAGAGGAGTCAGAGGAGGTGGACATTAGAAGAGAGGAATCAGAAGAGGTGAAAATCAAGAGAGAAGAGTCAGAAGAGTTAGAAAACGAGAAAGGAGAGGACGCCAGCGAAAATGCCCCAAAGAGAAAACGTGATTCCAAGTCGCCAGGTATGTGATTTTATCAGGATCTCACAATACTCCGAGTCAGCACGCTTACAAGGTACAGCCTTTGCCCGACCAAGTCAGATCCGGCGACGAACATATTGATTGGGTCAAGTCATGATGCGGCCAGCGAGCAAGCGGTAGACAACATAAACACTTAAGTGATTCGACGGTCGCCTCCAAGATAGAAATTAGAGATTAGAAGCTATATTAATACATTCCTTCGTTAATGCGCAAATAAATATGTTGGTACGCAAACAACGTCAGGTACCATTCCCAATAGACCATGTACTTCATGCCCTTCGTCCCACAAGAGGTGCGTTTACAAGTGATGTAGGCAATCTCGATGTAATTCAGCTGTGGGTATTCGTAGCGCCCATTTATATAACTTAGCAATGCCGCTCGTAACTCGATTCCAATTCCGATCCCCATAATAGTCCCTCTTAGTATTCCCTGCCATCCGCTTCTCTATTGTGTTTCATATGTACAGTTGAATTCAGAGAGCAGCACCCAGTTTCAATAATTACGACCCGTGTACATCGAGTACTATGGTGCGTGCGTGTTTTCGTAAAAGTGTTTCTGAGGCCTCTTATAGTCTGCGATCCAGCTAGTTTGATACGCCCGGCGTCATGAACCTTATTCCCTCAGAATATGATGAGTGGTCATCCTATTGCCGCCTTCCGTCTCGTGGTGGTCCGTTGCCAGGCCCCCTGCTGAACTGGCCACGGAGCCAGCTAATGGGCCCTTGACCTCCCCGCTGCTGGTCCGAATCTGCGGTCGAGCGTCGGCTGCTCTGGGAAGGGCTCCTTTGCCTCATCCGCGCGCCATGTTCACTGGGTGCAGCGGCCCGAGGACTTGTTGGTGAGTGCGAGCTGCGTCGTTGAAGTCGAGATGTATCGTAACTGAATCCGGATGTTGTACCTCGGTCTCGATCACGTTCGCGCTCTCTTTCTTGCTGCTGTGTCGATATATTCCTCAATGCCTCGTTCAGGCGGCTCTGGCTTTGGCTAGGAGGTCGTGAGTATCGGGCTGGGCGCGAATGGGAATGATTAGTGGGATCAGATGATCCCCAGCCAGTGTTGAAAACGAATGAAGGGAGCTGCCCGAACGGGTTTGGCTGGTTAGAGCTAGGCCCTGAAGCTGGCCCCTGAGGTTGGTTGTTGTCCCCATTATTGCTATTGCCGCCATTGTTGTTATTATTGTTGCTGCTGGGGTCGGTCTTTTCAATAGGCGTTCGGCAGATAGGGCATGTGTTATGTTCTTTCAACCACAAAGTGACACACTCCTCGTGGAACCAGTGATGACAAGGTAAGAATGTGGCCATGTCTCCTTCGTTCATCTCATCAATGCAAATTGTACACTCAGCCTTGCCCTCTGAGCCTAGCATCTGCTTGTCCACTGGTTTCCGTTCCAGTTTACGAAGTGCTTCGTCTGTGGCCGGAGGTGCCGCATTGGACTGAGGATTGGCCTCCATAAGTCCAGTGATAATCCGGTCTAAAGCCTCTTGAGAATACACTGCATCACCATGCGCTGCATTTGCCGGGGTTAGGAGGTTCAAGATGTCATGTAAACTTCGAGCGAGACCAGGTGGAGGTCCTCCGGCCCCTTGCTCTCGTCCTTCATTATCGCCGTGTGGCGGTCCAACATCACGCAGCATGTTAGAAAAGAATCTGGATTGCTGGTTAGCTCCAATTGTCATGGCTACGGTCGTAACCCGTAGACCAGCCGGTCTCTCGGGGGGTTGGGAGAGGGGTTGAGCATACTCTTGAAAGGAATCAGGTCCTGGGGGAGCTGAATGGTCCATGTTTCCGAAAGGACCGCCTCGCATCCCATGAAGATGTCCTGAGACAATCACAGTTGTAGTACTTCCATTAGGTCCAGAAAGAGTTGTTCGATGTATTTGTGGTCCAAAATTCTGTTCACCGGGCTGTTGCTGTCCGGGGCTGGGTGGGAAAGACTGGTTCCCGCCAGGCGTTCGAGGTCCGAACCCATTGAGCATGTCAAAGAAACGTTCGAAAATTGGGGCGACAGCCGGATCGTGGTGGTTATGATCCGGGCCGATCCGTACACTGCGTCGAAAGGTAAAGCCATGCTGGGCATGCTCATCTATGTCAGCCTCTTCGGGATCCGAATCGTATGGATGCAGCTCGGGTGATGTGGAAGCAGAGGAATGGTGGTCGAGGTCGCGAGGGTCATTCTCGGGGTCAATCTAGGTATTATAGTCAGCAAGCTGAGAAATAGGGAGGGAGAGTACGAGACATACAATCTCGGTGATTTCTCCTTGGCATTCGGGACATGTTAGGCCATTCTCATCTCGATACCATTCGCCGGCGCAGGCATGACAATATACTACCTCACGCCCCGCGGTCGCGTCGAGATGGCCATGCGTCTGGCCTGGAGAAGACATCTGCTGCGCTTGGCTACGTTGGTACGCAGTCAAGGCACTCAAACCAAGGCCGACAGCAAGGCCGGCGAGGCGAAAAGCGCGTGACGCCACACTGAAGGATGATTAAAGAAGTCGATTACAACGATAGATCGGAGTCAGAGGTCGTAAGCCGGATGCTACGGCAGACCAAGCGCGAGAGGAAGTTCTTGCGGGAGTACCACGAATACTGGGAGTGGTTTGTTGAAGATTATGGAAGCGATAAACAAGGAAAGAGTACAGTCCGATCCAGGAACCAAATGAGGTTATCAGAGCGATGCAAGGTGGTAGTCGATTGACGTCTAGCGGTGGCAAAAGAAGTGAACCAAATCAGGCAAAGAACAACTGTGATGCAATGTCAAGACCAGGGTAGGTGAGGCTAGACAAGTACGATCGGAATAAAAGAGGTAAAGACAAGATAAGCTGCGTTTACAAAGAGGAATGAATGTGTTGTAGGATCGGGTTAGGGTCACAGGTGCTAGGATATGGACGGTCGTGAGTTGGCTACCGTTGGAAGACAATCGATACTGGCGGAAGAAAACCGAAGGCCACGGCGTTTACAGATGACGGGTGGCTTGGGGCTTTCCCCGCGTACAATGTAAGCAACTCACCAAACTGCAAACAAGAACAACGAACAGCAAGCCCGCCCATAGGTATAAAGAGGGGAAAGCTTCCAACACATCAGAGCAAAGCAGCCTTGGAGCCTCAATCAGCGGCAGAGCTCTCCGCTCGTTGTGCAATGTGCAAGGGTCTCTCACATCCATAGGTAGGTACTTAAGCTTAGAGCCGGTAGTGACCTCAGTGGCAGCGGGTTAAAGTGGACTCAGATAACTTAATCCTTGTGCCTACAAAGTATCCCTGGAGCCCAAGACTTGGTCCCTACCTACTAAGGGGAGTTTGCGCATTTGGCTCTCCTATAGCTTTTCTACTTCCCTGACGTTATCCTAGTCCTATCAAAAAGGAGGATAAAGGAGAAAAAAACATAGGAACTTATATCACAAACGAGTTCGAACTGTGGACCTCCCGCTGCTGATATAAAAAAATCTGGACGTATTCTCAAGTATATGCTCCACTTTACCAGAATGCGAGTACCCGAAGGTGAAGGGTAGTTTATCAATATTGTATATATAGGGCTGTCCAAGCCTCAATAGATAGGTTAATGGGCGTCCAAACAGGTTTATATCAAGGTAGTATATAAGATATCCATAAGGAAGATAATGCAATAGAAAGATTACCCCCATTGCCCTCCAGCAATACTTGTTCTGTACAGCCTTGCCATCCCACACAATTACAAATGCCTACTCACCTACCTTAGGACCAACCTGTGCTGAAGCTCGTTGATATGGTAGCTGGCGAGCAAATTCCTTCTGTTTTGATAGAAACAGCTCCGGGCCAGCTTCAAGAGGGAAGGAGCCTGCCCGCCAGAGATCAGCGGCAGAGAAAGGGAAAGAGCCTCCAGCTTCCTGCCAGAATAGAGGCAGAAATTGGGCACTATAAGATCCTCGGCTTCGTCTGTTTCTTCTTCTTCTTCTTCTTCTTCTTCTTTTTCTTCTTATGCTCTCTTGATTGAATGTGAGTTGCCCCGGGTCAAACCGGGGGGACCGCATTCTCAAGTATCCCAATTTTTGGAATGGGCTTTGCTCATCTTGCTTGGCATCTTAAGTAGCTTCTTTGCCAAGGGTCTGTCCTGTTGTGTCCTTCGGGCTTCGGGCTGACCATGTGAACTATTTTTGGAACATCACGCTTGACTTTCAGTCTCGCAACCTATATTTTTTTTCATTGAGTTCTGGGCCTTGTGCCTGGTCTTGAAGAAGAAAACCAGAAAATTAAATGATCTTGTATATCAAGGCGACAGGAATTGGCGAGTCTTGGGGTTCGAGACAGATTCGCGGGGGACATGCGTATCGCACATCGGTCTCGTCCGCATATGCTTTGTTTGCACATGAGGCAACGAGCCTGACCTGAAGCCTGTGGCTGTAATTACGGACACTGCAGCTGCTTACTTTTATGGGTTATTCATATCTGAACGCCATGACACAAGCTCAATTGCGTCTCTGATTAAAAATCCCGAGCTGGGCTGGATATGCCCAACTTCATATTCATGAGTTTAGCAATGCTCGGATTTGCCCTCCAGCTGAAGCTTTGGACAGCCGTTACGGCCTTTTGATTCAAACCTCAGCTTCCGTGCAGCTGTCGTCAAGCTAGAGGTTTGGTGGTGGTTATTTTGATTTACCAAGCTCCATATCAAGTCCCATGGTGGCACATCGTCACAAGCATCCCTACCCAACCTTGAATATCTCAAACACCGTTATGGAAGGCGAAATATTGATCTTCAACTCAAGATTGTCTTCGTCTGCCGCAGAAATTCTTACAAAAGGTCTTTTATCCAGACTCTATTCGCTCTTTGTCTCGTTCTTTGCATCCTCCGCGTCCCATTGCTTCAACTGCTTTGACCAGCTAGTTTTCCATTGTCAGCACATTCAATTCAAGCTCATTCGATCAGAAGGAGAACATACTGTCGGCTGGCGTACCACTGCCCTTGCTCGGGTCGGTGAGCCCACTGTTCTCGCTCGGCGCTGAACTTCCACGTAACGGCCACGATGCCGGCCATGACGACACCAGCGATCAGGGTGTTACCGCGCCAGTTGGCGGGCTGCGCATACCAACCACCTGCTGGGGACCAGACATGCTTGGGGTAACTATCGCAGAACGGTTAGATATCGGAGTCGCTTCGCTTTCGATGCATCGGTTCGTGAGAGGTAAAACTTACGGGACTTTTCCACCGCCGCCCTATGGTCAATTGTCAGCGCGTGTTCACTCTAGAATGTACATTCAACCTACCATTTTGATTGATTTATCAACGGAGGAAAAAGGGAGGCTTATGGTGCGCAATGGCGACGTTGAATGGATATCGAATTGGCCGTTTACCAACAGGTGAGGTCCGGTGTCCGAGGCTGGCTGGAAGAAACGCACAGCGGGCCGCCGGTTGTTCCGGCCAACCACGCCCCAGCTCACACGACTCTAGCCTTTAGCCTTGTAGCGCAGAAGTTTTTCCCTGTCGACGACCAAAAAACCAGGCGACAATTCCAATTCCCCTCCGTCGACCCCCTCGACGGCTTTTTACAACTGACGGGATATCGGAGACACTGGGATAGAGGGATATAAGTTTGACAGATGAAGCGGGTACGGCCGAATCGATGGGGCAGCCAATTGCTGCAGGCCCAAACCCAAGCCCGCAGTGGTATTAGCATCGGTATCTCGAGACAGGCATTTCTACAAACGACTCGACGCCAGGCTACCACGGCTGCCGCCCCCCAAATTGACGAAGACACACCCAAATTCACAAGCCTCCCTTCTCCCGCCCCGGAGCGTGCCGCAGAGTCGGCTAAGCTTGCGGCCCTTCACGCCCGATTATCCCTCTCCAGCAAGATCCCTTTGGAGACTCTCGCTCGCGCCCTCGTCGTTCCCTCCGCCGACAAAAACCCCAATTTCAACAACTCCAACCTTGCTTTCCTCGGCAGCACATTCATCAACTACCACGTACTTGAGTACCTGGTGTGCAAATGGCCTCGCCTACCAATGACCATCCTCTATGAGGCTCTTCGTGCCTTTGCGGGAAAGGAATCTCTGCATCAAATAGCCCGTCGGTGGGGTGTTGAGGCTGCCGCTGCTCCTGGCGAGGAAGTCGACCCTGGACTGCTACAATGGGCACCTGAGGACTCAGGTATGCAGACTCGTTGGGGATATGTTCGTCAAGAAGCTGCCTATACCGATCGATTTCAACCCCGCCGTGGAATGAGTAGCCGTGTAGTTTTCGATGATGACTTTGGCGACACCCTGCAGGCACCCAAGACTGGCGAGGAGGGATTCAAGTACTACCAACATGAGGCCTACTCTTCCTTTGTCCAGGCTGTTGTCGGTTCCATCTACACCCACGCTGGTCAAGATGCTGCCCGCGACTTCGTCAAATCCCATGTTCTTACCCGACAGGTGGACGTCTCGACTATGTTTCAATTCAAGCTCCCTACAAGAGAACTCGCCCTCCTGTGTGCCCGTGAAGGCTTCGAGGCTCCCATTGCCCGCCTTGAAAGCGAGACAGGTCGTCATTCACGAACACCTGTATTCATTGTTGGTGTCTATAGTGGTTCCGAGAAGCTTGGTGAGGGTGCTGGTCCTAGCCTGGATGTCGCTAGATGGCAGGCCTCGATGAACGCCCTCAAGTCATGGTACCTTTACAGCCCTAGCAACAAGGTCCGGGTACCAAGTGATATGCACGAGCAGGGTGCTAAGCCCTGGAAGGCCCCTCATATTGATATTGGTGAGATTATCTAAAGAGGCGTCATCGTGTTGGATATATATGTACTCGGGGGGCGGTGCATAAGGCATCGACCCTGTATGTGGATAATGAGCAATTCTTCGCCCTGGTGGGCAGTGTATAAAAGTCACATGGGAGCATAGGATCCTGAGGGATCGGGTCGGGAAATGTCGATGTAAGATCAATGTAGAACAATGACAAAACTCCTCGACAAATGACGAGTCAGAATCAATTTTTTTACATTACACCGCGTCCTGACGCTAGTATGGGTATTGAATTAGGTACATGGCTCTATAAGTCAAGCAATCCTGCTACCAGTACATGTTGCAATGACTGGCTCAACTAAACTGATCGCCCTCGCCCAGTCGGACGCCCTCTCCTCTCCTCACAAGAGAACGGTACCGATCCTGTTGCCGAGCCTTTTCAAATTCCTCGCGAAGCTTTTTCTTGCGCTGGTATACAGCACGAATAGTGTCTCGGATCTGCTGTTTTCCCTCGTTGTAGTTTGCGCGTGCCAACTCGACTACATTATCGATCTGCTCAGGGGTGTAGATGAAATTCCATGTGCTGAGGTAGTCGGTAGTTCCAGGTGAAATACCAGGTACCTTGTCATTGGAGATGAAAGGAAGGTAGACGACGGCAATGCCAGCATCGGGCTCCATGAGTTGCCATGAAGTGTCGCCCGAGAGCGCCTTAGACGGAGGTGGCGGTTTGGAACTGCGCTCTTCATTCGTGCCGACCCAAACAGTACAATACCCCAAGTCGCCGGATTCTTGATCGCCATGCTCGAACTTGGTTTTGTCATTCTCGGCCATGACCTGTTTTCCCTCTTCATGGGCTTCTCGACGAAGCTCATCTTGCTCTTTCTTAGCTTCTTGAAGCTTAATCTTGGCCTCATGAGTCGATTGAGCCTGAGCTTCATCGAGTTCCTCAACAACCTGGGATGTGGCTTCTCCCGACTTGGGCCAGCCAATCCCAACTGGCCATCCCTGGATACCACGTTGACGAGCGTATCCATCCGCTACTGACAACCAGTTGTCAGTTTTGATGTCTGCCGATGCATCAAAGGCAACGAGTACATCCACATCTCGACCCGGTCGGAGAAGAGGGTAGATAGGTAAGTTATTGGACATCCCGGCGTCCATGAGCTGAATGTACTCGTTATCATAAATGCTGGTAGGTGTGGTTTTTGGCAGCTTTCCATGCATGCCGTAAGCAAAGTTGGGTATCTTGGCCGGATCAATAGGGTGTACTTTGACCAGGTCATCATCACGCGTGGAGATGAGCTCGTCAATGGTGCCGAAGCCAGTCAACCCTTGGACTAATGGTTTGATCTCTCGGTAGTAGTGACTGAGAGTCGCACAGAATGCACTGCCAAAGACGCCCATGAGAAGGGGCAATCGAATCTCTGGGAGGTGAAACCCATGCTCAGGGGGAACATCGAGGCCTTTGTTGAACTTGCGTCCGAGGGCCCAAGTGGGAATGCCGGCGCCGAACTCTTCGCAAAAGAATTCGTAAGGGGTGATCTCATACCACTGAAACCAAGCCTCCTTCTTTGCCTCTTCCTTGGCAATCTCAGTCTCGATAGGTCCTTGCTCGACCGCCTCGGGCAAGTTGGGAATTTCGTGTCTCACAGCAGTGTAGATTGGTAATGGGAGTTGTCCATATTGGATATACTGACGTTGGTTGGAGAGCTTGAAATCACGATCGTTGACTCCAAGATCTCCCTTCGGTACCAGGTACCTTGCTGCCAATAGCACTCCGTACACGTCTACCAGTCCAAAGTCGGCTTTTGGGTCGCCCTTGAGCTTTTCTACCATCCCACTGAGAAGGTATTTGTTGGTAGGCATAGAAGCAAGAGATTGAAAGGCCTCGGGCGGGTATGCAATATGGGTTGAAGCTCTTGACTTGAGGTGCTCAATAAGGTTACTCAGGCTCCCTTTGTTGAATGAAGTAAGATTAAGAGCTTGAAGCCAGCATGAACCGCTCACGCCTGAAGTGTATGTTATGCAGTCAAACAGGCCGTCTTCTTCTGTTGCGAGCATTGAGCCTGATCCTGCGATGAGAGCTCTTAGGCCTCCACCAGAGCCACACATAGCAATGGTGGGAACATCGTCGGGATGAACCTCATCCTCCTCAAGTCCGAGGTATTTGGCTAGTCCAATCCTGGCCACTCGTTTCCGCCGAGATAGAAACTCCCTTTCCTCATCGCAAAGATCTGGGGAGACTCGGACTTGGGCTGAATATCGGATTTCGGGGTTTATTAACGGGTCGTGTGCATCTTGCCAGATCTCGTCGGCTAGAGAACCCGGGGACATGGAAAGTTCGTGTTGAAGCTTGCGAACATATCCAGGTATGAATTTGGACCATTCTGGGAGCAGATAGTTGACGATCTTGTCGGAAAAGGAGGAGAATTGGACATCGTTGAGTGTACAAAACGCCTCAAATCTACGGGCAAAGCTTATCCAAGCCGACTGATCCCCATCTGAACTAGCATTCTGGCTCGTTTCTGGTTTGTCTTTTTCTGAGTTCTGGTCGGGTCGTAATCTTTCTTGTTTGCCGGAAAGCTGCGCAAAGTCGTCAGAAGGATAGAGCCACCAGATGAAAAGTCCGCCGGTGATTACTGCTACTGGCAACGTTGATCGTTGTTGCTTTTCTTGCTTGGCCTCCTGCTTGGTTGGAGATGTCCAGAGGTGTCGATGCGATAGTCTTCGTCGTGGGATGCGTGGCTGAGTGTTGAGCCGAGAGGTGAGTCTATGTAGACTCCTCAAAGAGCCTCGATAATGTCTCATGGTTTGTGTTTGCAATTGGTATCTGTACGGGATCCTGTGGTCATAGTTTGACCGAGCACATGCTTTCTGTGGCTACCGGCCGGAACTCAGTTGTCGCAAAACAGATAGAGGGAACTTGGTGGGGTAATGAAAAGAAGGTAGAGAAGAGGAGATAATTAGGCCAAATTCTGAGATTGAATTGAAAATTCTTGGGTACATTAAAAGGGGCTCCTAATATCACGGACTGATGCCGGGCAGCAGAGATTTATATGACACGAGTTTGCGCAACTTGTTGAGGATAGCTCAAAGATGGCTGATGTCATTCCACAGCACCTTGCTAAAGTGGGATGTGGGGTACTTTGCACTTTACTGTGAGTTCCCATCATATGAAAGTACCACGGTACGTACCACTGTCTGAGGTCACCAGCACGTCGAATGCATCCGTATCGCGCCATGAACAAGGATAAGAAAATGGAAAATCTCCAATTATTCTCTAAATCTGCTGTAAGCATGTGCAAAAGAGGCAATCGCTATCCGACTTTTTCACGGCTCAGTCGATCGATCTGCCAATTTTTCTGTGCCACGGATCTTCAGGTCCGCTTTGCACTTGGATGGTCTAAAAGCTTGGTTCCGAGCCAAGTCTGGAGCGTAAGGCCCAATCAGGTTACAACTGCGGGTTGACTCATTCACTTTCACATGGCGAGAAGCTTCTTGTGTTGGTGCCAAGTTTCTGCATCGTAGAATTAACTCGATGATCACAACACAGTCCCCCTAGACTTGTCTAGCGTTTGTGCTGCAGATGTTCGAGGCCTAATTTCTTCCAATAGGAGACTGTATAAGATTGCCCAGTATCTTCATTAGACTGTGGCTCGCAAAGCTTAATTACCCTGTTAGAGCCGGTTACTGTTCGAGCCAGTAACAGCTCAGGCTTTGTCTCGCAACTTTACGGCAACCAAGGTGGTGGTGAAGGGGTCCTTAGTACTGTGTTTACTGGTAGAGCAGCAGAAAACAAACTGCCAGAGTAAGTGAAGCCTGTTGTATATCATGGTTCGGCCAGACTTGAGTACCTTTGCAACCCGTCTGACTTGAAACAGACAGACACTTCATACCGTAACCCACTGAACCTCAAAGAACACTTCAAGCTCCAGCGGTACTGTACCTACTGTAGACAGTAAAACACAAAAGCAGGGAGCGGCAGGAAAGTGGGGTAAGCCGCGGTGGGGGAAAGAGCGCGTCGATAGTGGAGGCGACAAGTCGAAAACGGCGGGCGGTGAAATCGCAAAGCTAGAGCTAGCGAGCAATGGGCCTCTGGATGGAGTTTTCTCAAGTGATTTTTTCTCGCGCCGGCAGAATCAATCGCACTCTTGCACTATTATTCTGCAATTAGAAACTCAGTTCTTGCACAAACATTCTCTTGTGTAACTTGTCGACTTCTAGGTATGTCCTCAAACCAGGCACCAGTTCAAGCGTCCATAAGCCTACGCCGATGACTCGATCGAGTCTCTTTCTGCCAGACCCCGCCACCATCTTTTTTACTTTTTTTTCGCGACCTCGTCTAACCTAGTCTTCAGTTTTTCTCCTTCATACAACTTCACATTATTCCCAATCCTTCACCAATAGGATTCTCACGGTCGCGCATCGTCACCGACTATTCAAATACTATTCAAACTTCATAATGAGCGAAGCTGAAGTTCCCAAGCCCGTCGAGGCTGCTCCTGCTGTCCAGCCCACCGAAGAGAAGCCTGTCGAGGAGAAGTCAGAGCAGAAGACCGAGGAGACCACAGAAAAGCCAGAAGAGAAGTCTGAAGAGAAGAAGGATGTCCTCAAGACCACTGCCAAGCACGACAGCGAGAATCCTCGCAACAACCGCAAATTTGACCCTTCCACTCGTGAGGTGACTGATGACCCCAATGCCATCCGCAAGCAGGTATGTATACTCTTTCGACAGCCAATTCGCGCGCATACTTATTCTTCTAGGTTGAGTTCTACTTTGGCGACTGGAACTTCCCCCAAGACAAGTTCATGTGGGAGTCATGCGGCGGAAGCGAAAACAAGCCCATCAAGGTCAAGACCATCCACTCCTTCAAGCGCATGCGAACATTCCAGCCTTACAGCGCCGTCATCGCCGCTCTCAAGGACAGCAAGTTCCTCGACATCTCCGGCGAGGAGGGTGAGGAGGAGATCAAGCGCAAGACTCCTTACCAGGCTATGACCGCTTCCAAGTCCAAGGTCGAGGCCGCCACCGTTTACGTCAAGGGCTTCGGCGACGAGGCTCCCAACACCCAATTCGATCTCGAGAGCTTTTTCTCCCAGTTCGGTGAGGTTAAGGGCCTCAAGCTCCGCCGCACAAACGAGAACCTTTTCAAGGGCTCTGTCTTTGTCACATTCGCAGACGAGGACGAGGCCAACAAATTCATCAAGATGGATCCCGCTCCCAAGTGGAAGGACCATGACCTCAAGATCATGAGCAAGCGAGCTTACTGCGACGAGAAGAACGACCTCATCCGACAGGGAAAGATCGAGCCCAACCAGAGCAACCCCCGCAAATTTTACGAGGGTAAGGAGTCTGGCAAGGGTGGTCGAGGTGGCCGTGGACGTGGAGGAAAGGACTTCGGCGGTCGCGACCAGGATAATTGGAAGCAGCGACGAGACAACGACCAGAAGAACGGCTTCAAGGACCGACGAGGTGGCCGAGGCGGCCGAGGAGGTCGTGGTCGGGGCCGTGGTCGGGGCGGACGTGATGGTGGTCGTGACCGTGACCAGCAGAGGGATGAGGTCAAGCACAGCAGCAACGAGTATGTCATTTCGTCTGAACAAAGCCGCAAAAAACCAATCGCTAACACGAACAGTACCATGCCTCGCATCCAGTCCACCGCCGACGATTCTACCGATAACAAGAAGCGAGGCCGTGAGGAGGATGCCTCTGCCGGCGAGCCCGCCGCCAAGAAGGTCGACGTCAAGGCCGAGTAGGTCGACGTCAAGACTGAACCAGATTTGTAAACATGAATTGGGTGAATGGGAAAAAACGAAATGGCAAATGTCATGCAGGCTGATACCATGCATTTAACAAAAAAGGAAGAGTCTCGGAAACTGGGAAGGTTTTATTCAGGGGAGACGATGCTGATCGGCTACAACAATTTTATTATGGGATTCTTTACGGAGCAACCAGGTGCTTTTATCCTTTCTTATGTCTTATCACGTATCCATAGAAGGACTGTGGCAATTGACAGAGATCATCACAAAAATGAAGCAATTCGCAAGTGACTTTCTCCTTCATGATCACATTTCACATTTATCCTGTTCTATATAATCTCGTTCTTTCCAAACACTATCTCAAAATCGGGACTTATCGGGACTTCAACTCGGGAACTCTAGCTTCTTGTCTCCTAGAACACCCCAGAATTCTTCGACGAGCTCTTTTTGACCACTCGGCGCACCTCGCACAGCAAGGTACACTCGCGACTCAATTTCATTCTCCCAAATGCCTGGGTTTCCGTGCACCATGAGACCACCGGCCTCCTCCAGGATCGCCCATCCAGCGCAGACATCCCACGCCCAGCATCCGCCTTCCCAATATAAATCGCACTGCCCTGCTGCCACAGAAGCAATGTTCAGCGCAGCAGAGCCCATCGACCGTAGAGAATGCACCATCGATCCGCCTGTCTCGCGACTCGCTGTAAGCTTTCGGAAGACTTCGACCTTGATGTCAAAGTTGGGTCCATCGCGCTGCGAACCCCACTCCACGGCCAGGAGCGAATTGCCCAGTCCCTCGATTGGTCGCGGCGAGCGCGCAAGGGGAAGCTTCTTGGGCTCTGTTCCGCGACCGTGGGTGAGGAAAGCGCCGTGGCCTTTTATGGCGGTGTAGAGCTGGTCGAGCCATGGGTTGTAGATAACGCCGACGGCAGGCTTGCGGTCGATAGCGAGACCGAGGGAGATACAGGCGCTGGGAAACGAGTGGACGAAGTTGGTCGTGCCGTCGATAGGATCTACAACGAAAGTTGGTTCAGGACCAAGCTTCATGCCGGGCTGGTATGTCTCTTCGCCCATGAAGGAAATGTCAGGGAAGGATGAGGATAGACGTGTCGAGACCATCTTCTCAACACCTTTGTCTGCCTCAGTGACGATGTCGACAGCTATAGATAAGTGTCAGCTGTTTCGAACATGGTTCTTAGAACAGTGATGGACGTACAATTAAGCTTGGTATCAGTATCAAGCTCAGCGGGATTGGCGGCCAAGATCATGGCGCCGGCTTCATAGGCCACTGATACGAGGTCATCGTGAATAGCTTGAAGATTTAGATCTGCCATTGTTATTGTTCCACGCAGTTTGGATGTGTTATCAATGGTGTTATGATGGGAGGCAGAAGATCAGATTTATGGAGGGGTCCCAGTGACCTTTGGTGGGGCAGCCCAGGGAGTTGAGCTGACGTCTGTGAGGGGCCGAAAGCCGGGCAGGACTGGTCAGAGCCCCGGACCTTCAACCCGTCAAGATGATCATACTCAATCAAAGGGGCATGAACAGCACGTTGGTCCCATGTCTTCCTTCAATTGGGCACAGATCACTCCTCCGATTGAGGTCGCATCTGATATGCAACGCCATTGATTTGAAGGCTAAATCACTATCCATAAGAGTTACATGAGCGTTCCATAACTACTGAATTGAAAGAAACCACGCAGCGATTAAGCAAAGTCATGATATATCAAAGTTCCACCCGACGACATCCAGGCCGTACTCGAACACGCGGTCACAAGCACAAGTAACAAAAAACACAACAAAAGGTAACGGATAACCCTTAGTCGTCTTCAGCTTGTGACATACTTATCCACAACTCACACACGGTTCGTCCTATACGTTCTCCCTGAAAATAGATCGTCGCTCTGTCGGACTGCTCTCGGCACTACCGCTTCTATTCTTGGGCTTTGCGAACCCCGTGTCAATGGGTCGAGGGCTCACGCCGCGCAAACTTGAGCCTGCATCGTCATCGAATGGGTTTCGTCCGCCGGGCCCTGATGCAGGACTTCTGCTCGCCCTTCGGCCCCGGTCCTCTTCATCATCGCCCATGCTTCGTCCGCCTGACAATGCTGGTGTCGCTGAGAGATTCATATTGTAGCCTCCGCCATATCCGGTGTCCCGGCCGCGACCACCAACCTCCTCCTCGTAGTATCCGTACGCATCTGCCTCGTTTCCAACGCGCGAGTCCCATGCCTCGTCCGGATCGAGCGGGCCAAAGCCGCGGCGTCCGCGGGCTGCACCGCCTGATTGCTCGTAGGCACCTGCGGCGGAGCGGTTGTTGCGGTTCTTGAACTTCTGGACCATGTTGTTGAACCAATCGCCGATGCTGTTCGGCGCAGGTTGTGGAGGTCCATAGCCAGTATCTTCTTTATGCCATGGTAGATATGACGTAAGACTTGGAGGTGGGAGCTATGGAGATAGAATGTCAGTTTGATCGACAGAGTAAAAGAACGAGGGAATTGGCATACACCAAGTCTGCGAGCACGCAGCTGTGTAAAGACAACCCATCCCACGGCACCTGCAACGAGCAGAACTATAATGGCAATAACGATACCACCTGCCGTCGACACCATCTTTTGTTATCCCGCTTTCGTTTGTCCCAAGCGGCTGTACGATACGATCAATCGCGTGCTGACCAAGGTTGAGCGTGTGTGATGGCTGAGAGATCGAATGTCGGGCGCAAAGTCACGAGGATTGCTGTTTCTCGGATACGAACAAGACTCCGCCGTAGAACGGAAAGGGAAAGAAGGTGAATAGTCGACCGCACAGGTAAGGTTTGGTATTTCTTTGTTTGATTTGGCTTTGCGTTTGTGGACGATGTGGCGGTGCTCGAATATGCTTTGTCCAAGCTTCCAACGGAGATGTCACTGACTGTGTTTCAATTACGAGGAACGGGAAAAGGTTAAGCTCCACTCCTGTCAGCCTCCGTCGGACTAGGGCTGCTTACAGCGACCTTGTGTTCTGCATTTAGCATCAGTGGCCCGCAGTAGTGGGGATTTCCAGTGAATGCCCCCATAGCCTCCTTTCAGTTCGATCCTTCGTCAGCTGGGTTCAAGTCGGACTTATTGGATAGGATTCATACATCTGGATGACATAAATTTGCTTACGCCGCTGATGATACCCAGACCGTAGAGACAAGAAGTCAACCGGGCCTAGAAGTCACCATTGCTACGTCAAAGCGACGTTTGGGGGCACCCAAATGTTATTGCAAGCTGTAACTGCCTTGGCTGTCGCTGGCCTGGCTCTTGGCCATTCATCCCCAACTATACATAGAATCTCTCATCTCCATCCATGTTTATAGGTATGATCAGTTTGTTCTACTAACCAAGACCTTTCATCTCACTCAACTCACTCCCTTACCTTGGTATATATATTTCAGTTCGCCACGACAATCTCGCCTTTCAAAGTGATAATAACATGCAATAAATTCAACTGTATATCTAACACTGCCTGCAGCTTTACTTTTCATATATCACACCTATCCCAGTTCCCTCCCCTTCTGGCAAACGCCAAGCTTTCCACAAAATCTTGTAGCTTACAGCGTCCATACTCATCTCCTCCACACGTGTCCAGCTCCATGACTCGATCGTTGACCAATACTCTTACGTATTCTTCACCCTTTTGGTCCCTGTTCGTTCCACACTCGAGCTTCTCGACATACATGCGTGCTGCGAAAGGGACTACCCATGCTGATGAGTAACCGTGCGCTCGGATGGCTGGCACGATATGATGCTTCGGCAAGTTACCTGTTGAGTTGTACAGGCCGAGGGCTGAGAATATGGATACCATGGTGTTGTCGTGACTAAAGTCCGCATATAGTGCCCTATCAAGGGGGAATGTCGCTGGGTCAGAGTCCATCGTGCTGTTCGTTGTCGTGTGGTCATTAACAGGTTCCCTTGTCAGTCGAGAAACAAGCTCATTGACATATCCAACACCCTGCGTCGGTCCCATCAGGTTACCGTTACCATACTTGTAATATTTCCCAAGTGTCATGAAGTAGTTGTAGCTTTGCCAATCCTCTATGGAGAAGAGATCGCAGAACCTAGACTGGCCGACGCCATCGGGAGTGTTGACTGTGTTGAAAGGGCATAAATCCATCAAGTAAATGGTTTCTTTCAACGACAGTTTGGCTTTGCGCAGATCTCTGTTCAGTCTGTCTCGGATAGGGGGTAAGAATTTGTTACCCCAGGCAGTTTGTACAGGGTTTTCACCAAGTGCATCACCGTCTTTCTCGAACGAGGCGCACGACCCATGCGACAAGGTGTTGTTGATGCCAGACTCTTCGGGGATCACCAAGACATCGTCAGTGTAGTCGTCTCCAGACTCGCCTCGAGAAGCATAGAAGCCTTGGGTGAAGTTGTACGATGACATGACGACTCTATCGGACCCAGATGCTCTAACAAAAGGTTCAGTTCTCTCAGCGAGCCCCATGTATCGTTGGTAGAAAGCTTTTCCGGAGTCCGACATCTGTTCCTGGCCGAGCTCTGTCAAATCCTCAGATCCAAGGTGGTAGGTATAGTCTTTGAGCCATTCATAACCCGTGCTGTACTTGATGACGGATTTCTGAAGTCTGGCAATAGTTGCATTGTATGCCTCAGACTTGGCAGTGGTAGGATACCGAGCCCCATGACGGGACAAGACGACAGCGATGGTTACTTCACAACCATCAGGTGTTGATGAATCAATCTCTGATGGAACAGAAAAGAAGGAAGAATACTGGCCCCAAAGTCTGGAGATATCGTTGCAGCTTCCGTCGTACTCACATCCGGAAGTTAAGGTGCTGGGGCAGTGTCAGCTCAGCTCAATACTTGGGCGATAAAACTTACTTTTTATGAACCCATACAGCAAGGACTGTGATCAATGCAACCGTACTGATAGTCATCACGAGATAACTCCATCTCCGGGTCTCGCGACGTTTGTGCTCTACATGCCAATTCTCAAGTCGCTCAGCATCCGCATAGCTCTCAGGATCAGCCTCATCATCGTCTCCAGATAGCAAGTGTCCTCTCTCGGCATCTGCATTAGAGACATCTGAGTGCCCTGCCGTTGAAGGCGCATTTTCGTGCTCGACTCCCACCATCCTTGATGAATCGATTATGGTGACAGGGATATTTCAAGATGCTTATCTGAGGGCCAGCAGCAGCTCCCAGCGAAGGCGATAGTGACAAATCAACACAATTTGGTTGCGAATGATCACGCGGGGGTTAAGCTATCGCTCAATCTCTCATCAAGTTCTCGCAGGTTGAAGGCATCGAACGAAGGTGGATAGTATTGAACGGGTTGGATGATGATCCCTGAATGTTGTTGGAGGTTCAGGACAGCTGAGGTGGGCCACGTGCATGGTCATGGGGCTGACTGGACGAATGAGGCACTCACTAGCCACATCCGATGTACCTGAATTGGTCGTTACAGTGACTGTGATCGTCCCTGTGTATCTTATGTCACAATACTTCAGAATCTCAAGAAACAACCAAATAGTGTAAATGATCAATCCCTCCAATACTATCTGCTGAAAAGATGCTCATAGTACAATCCCTGAGGCATCGAATAGTCATGTATTCTGATAGTACAGTACACTCGCCCAAAGTCAATATTCGCACAGAACAAGTCAAGAGAGACAACGTTCTAGGCGGACTCAATTGGATGCATTATCTATCTAGTGTAAGCACCACCGCTGCTCCCGGATCACAATATCCATAAGATATCTATCCTATCGTTTACCATGACATAAATTTTAAAGCAAACCTGCCACCCAGAATCTAGTTCTCATAAATCGATTTCAAATCCAAAATCATTATTCCATTACCACAACAAACAAATATCCAAAGGACTGTGCCACATAGTCTAGCTACGTGGCACTCAGTCATGCATGGAACCAATGGTATCATCGAACGTATACAAGTCATCAAAAGTGTAAAAGGAAAAACGCGGGGTATAAACCAACATGTCCAATCAATTCCTTCACATTGCAACACCGACACTTCTTCGTTGAGTTCGTGGATCGTTTCTGCCAAACGTTGAGGTCGCAAATCGTGAAATGAGTGGCTCCTCCTGTGACACGGCAGGTGTACTACCCATAGAGCACGTTGTTGGAACAGTCCGGTCCTCTTCGTCCGATTCCCATGTGCTAACGGTTTCGATTGATTCTGTGCTCCGCCGTCGCTCTGATGTCCCGCCCAGCGAGACTTGGTAAAATCCTTGATTGCCCTTAATAGGACGAGGAACATTGGTAACAGAGTCAAAGCTCATGTTACGGCTGTGCTGTGCTCCAGGGAAAAGCCAGCTTGAAACCCGTGAAAAGGACTTTTTCTTTCTCAAAGGGGGCCGAAGTACTAAAGGTAGAGGTGGTGGTGGGGGTACATCATCTCGCTTGGGACGAGAAGGTGGTGTAGAGGGCGTCCGAGGCTCACCAGGAGTCCGGGCCCGACGAGGGGGAGTGATGGGTGTCCTAACGGGGGCACGGGAAGACCGGATAGGCGCTGTGTGTGGTCTCTCAATGATATCAGAGTTGAGACGCTGAGCAAAAGACGGGGCTGCTGGGGGCAGAGCAGGAATTGACGGCATAGGCTCCAGTTCTGGATACGTCAATGGGAAAGGTTCGTCCTTAGGTCGAGGCCTAGAATTCGTACCAGGCATGTTTTGAGCCACCGAGTGAGGAGTCGGTGGTCGACTGGGAACGTAAAGACTCTGTCTCTCAATAACATCGTCAATCTGCTTCTGAAGCTTCTCAACCTCAAGCATGGCACTCGCAACTCGCTCTTTAACTTTGTCCACGTCTGGTGAGCTATATGCTCGAGGACGGCCCCGCGACTTTGGAGGGATCAGAGGAGGAATCTCATCGTCTCCGTGCGTAGAACTAGGCGTACTTCCCATTATTTGCCTCCGAGGGGTGTGGAATGACATGGGAGAGTCCGCGAAGCTCTTTTGGCGGTCTAATGAAGGCTTCGCCTCGTCAGATGGGCAGTCTGAGAGTTCCGATACACATTCAGAATAGTCTGACGATGGAGCTGGGTTCGCAGGTCGTGAGTCAAAGTGAGGCATGATGGGAGACACAAAGTTGTCAGGTTGGTAGATGCTCAACTCGAGTGGTCGGTAAGGTCGATGAGGCAGCTGCTTAGCAGGTCGGAGATTTGAAGCCCGGGATGGCGTGGGTTCAGGATAATCAAAGAATGGGTCTGTAGAGGTTGCAATATGGCGAAAGTCTGAAGGGGCGGAGATGAGTGGCCGGCGGGAGTTTGAGGAGAATGACCAGAATCTCCGTCTCTTGGCAGAGACACTGTCTCTTGTGGACTTTTCCGACATGACACGATGGTCCGGCATGGCGACAGGTTGGGGATGATGAATTGGTTGATCGTATATGACTGGATATGAGTTCTTCTCATCGACTTGGCCTATCAGCAGCTGTTCGTCGCTCGCTCTGCCTACAGGCCACGAAATGTTCAAGGGAGAAGATGAACCCGAGACCCATGGAATGGCAGTGCGGGCAGAGGTAGAAATGGAGGTAGAAGTAGACGGAGACTTACTACGACGCGGCCTCCTGTTGTCTGAGGATTCCAGCGATGCGCAGCAGAGGGAAAGCCACGAGGGCCAAGAAGCTCCTCCAGAGCCATGGGCACCGTAAGAAGCGGCGTGTGTCATGCTGCGATGCTCTCACGCCATGCCGAGAAAGAAATCAAAAGGGCAGACAAGAGAGGAAAGCGAATTAACTATTCGTTACTCAACGAGACAAAGGAAAAGGACCGAGGCAAGCTGGAAGACAGGAATGATGCATATATGATATGTAGATAAGGTGGGATCTGAGTGTGCATGTATGTACACCACTTCGTATATGTAAGCCAACACCGGGCTGCGAGAAGAATAGATAATAGAAGCAAGACGGGAAAGCTGCAGGAAAGAGGGCCAGGGACCCGGCAGATAAAAGAAGCAAGAGGCAAGCAACCTACTTGCAGTCAGATCCAGCCCATCTCGTGAGTGACGGCCGAGCCGCGACGTTCCCTATTGCAATTACATCCACACCCTCAAGTCAAGACTTGGAGGCAACAAACGACGGGTCCCTACAGGTTTGCGACGGGATCACCCAGTTTCAGGGCCCCATTCTGATGGAAAGAAAATAGAACGAACGAAAATGAAAATAAAACAAGGGAGAGAGAAAATATGGGCGGCAGCCCAAGCAGATGCAAGACGACGTATCGAGTGGTTGACGATTGTCCAAGACGAACCCACGGAGCAGGTGATGGACCGGGGGTTTAGACCAGTCGGCGCTTAGAAGACGGCCCTGGCAGACTTCCGACTCTGTTAGCGCTCCACACCAACTCTAACAAAACACCACAGAGACACATTGACTGGGCCACACGTAGTGCCCGAGATGGTGGTCTTTCTAGCCTTTCTAGCCTTTCTCTGCTTGCAAGTCGATGTCGTGCATCTGGTCCACTCTGCTCGTCCTTGCCTTGCCACGGACGGCCCTAGGCGAGGTCTCGTGCTGCTCTCGTATTGGACAGCCGCCTGAGATGACGGGGGTTTAAGTCTTTGAGGCCTTTGCCTGTGTTCGAGGCTGTGTGTCGTCACGTTGCACATTTCTCACTTTCTCTGGTCGACCTTGTGTGAACTTGGGTCTTGGCGGTATCACTCATTCATACCCAGGTACTTGTAAGTAAGAGAAAAAGACATTTTCAGTATAACATGGTATAACATGGTATAACGTGGTATAACGTGGTATAACGTGGTACGGAGGCAAAAGTCGTAGCTTTCCCAGCCCCGTATCTATTCGCTAAAATAAAAACCAAACACCCAGCAGCAGATCGTGAAGCTTGCCTCGCTTGCCGGGCTTCTAGTGCATATCCTGCCATTCTCGTCTTTGCTTTTCCTCCCACTCTTACTCAAATCGACATCTGACGTTGCATTTGACCATCTCATTTGGACCTGCACCGCCGGTTTGGGCAACACCCTGGTCTTGCTGGGCTGATTGGCAGATGCACCCCGGGACTTGGTCTCTTCATCATCTCTGCTCCATCAAATCGGTAGGCTGCACGTTTTGTTGCTCTTCGACCCTGTAACTGACAGCCGCCTTTGTCATGTTGCCCTCTGCTCTTGAAACGTGGGAATATCAGGAACGCCTGTCAATCTACCTCTCATCAAACCCCATGCTGCTTTGGGCAAAACATATCATCACTTGGCTGCACAAACTGGCCGCCGTGTCCCAAAACGGCTGTGATTGATGTTCCATGCCACCCAAAACAGTGGACAGAACGAGTCTGCTGTGATGACCCGTATTCCGGCGTGAGCTGACGCGATACTATTCGTCTACGCTCCAAATTTGAGACAAATTGACTAAACGGTGATGCTCCCGAAAATTTAATATTTGGCGCTGACGAACGGCTGAAGCAATCTTGGACGGTAAGCGGCCATGGCACCCTGGTGTCGTATTGAGATCGCCTCTTGTTGCCCCATTGCTCTCAGCCATCCGTAGAAGCACTGCACAGCCCAACATTTGTCTCAGTAAGAGTCACCAAAATGACCAACACCAACACGAGACAAGGTGTGCGATGGCTTCGTTTGTGGGGCGGAAACAATGCGGGACAAAGTGGACAAGGAAGCATTGTTAGTCTACTGTAGGTGTTTTAACCTCCACTGGTAGAGATGAAATCCACGCAGCTGGGTCAGTGATTACCTGCAAACATGGTTGTTAGTCTGCATTCCCGGAGTCCCTGGAATTCGGTGCCGTTCATCATTACGTTACCTAGAGTTTACGATGCCTCCCATCGGCTTGTTGCATGCCCGCCACCACTATATTTACTCGATGCTCGAGTCATCATTGTCAGGTGAAGGTGTCTATGAGGGTGGTGCCCCTGACTTTGAACATTCCCTTTCCTTAGTTCTTAAAATAGTGATGCCCAAGAATGGGGTGCTTTGGCAAGCTTGATCTAGTTTGCCGCAGGGATATGTCCTGATGCTAATCAGAAGGGACCTCGATGTTATGGAGACAAGAGGTCATTCACATGCAATGATGCATTATTGATGGAGCGCGAAATAGAAAATGGTGGATGGTCTAGTGGCGACCGTCAGTCATTCAGGCCGATGAGTTTTTACCGCAACCCGCGAGAGGCGCAATTTTCACTTGGAGGGCATCATGTCTCAGTCTTGGGCCGGGGAATGGTTGTTTTAAAAAGAACTTCCCTGTTTCTTGCGCATGCAAGTCTACAACGCCGTGATAGCGGATGCAACGGGTGTGGCGCAATCCACAATGTGGGATCAACAAGTCTCTTGATATTGGATTTTGTGAGTGGAGAGGTTAGATCGGTGGACTTGTGGATGTGGATGAAAGTAAAAAAGCTACTGATTCGAGGTTGGACAAGATAACTATTTTCAGCCCAGGCTGACTTCCAAGGCTGGGTACCAGAACTTCATTCACTTTGCTTCAAACCAAGAAACAAAAAGGAAATTAGATTTCTAAACAACAAATACCAAGAACTACACATGGGTACTGGAGTGTCATGGTTTCTATTCTTGTTTCGAGACTCTCCATCAGCTTCTCTCCATTATGTTTTGTTCTTTGCTCTAGGGTTGGCACCTCTGCTTCGGTTTCAGCCCTCGGAAAATACGCAAGGCACAATTACAAAATAAGATACAGAATGTTAAGATTGTTCGGTCCTGGCTGGTTCCCTTGTGCTCGTGGCAAGTGATATTCATTAACGACCTGAGTATACGCGCTAATCAGATTGATGCTAAATATTCTTGTATGACTTCCATATCTCCAACCATAAACGATGCCGGATGAATATATCTGCCGATACTCCACAATCCAGTTAGCGGTCGCTCAACTAGGCAGGCGGGACAGCGGTCTCCAATGGCAGAATTCCAAAATCTCAAGTAAATTCATGGACAGCAGATCCCAGGTTGCGACAAGCTGCTAGGTCGACAAAATGGGTAAACGTGATTTTGCCAGCGGCGACGGCGCTGCTGCTTTTCGCAAGCGCCAGAAGATTACACACGAGACGCCCACAAGTGAGGAAGTCACCTCGAGCGACCAATTGCGCAATCTTCTCTCGTTCGACCAGGATTTGCGCAATGCTAGGCATGGTAGGTGACAATGCTATCAAACACTACGGTAAAACACAAACTCATTCATTCCCTTCTTAGGCCTTCAATCCTTCAAGAATCTTCTTGATCAGCTAGTTCACGAAGATGGCGACCGAAAAGCAAACCTCGAAATCCTCCACCAGTACCTAGAGGCCGTCAAGCCCAGAGACACATCCGAAGATGCAGTCTTCCTCAACGACATTATGGAAATGTGGTCTTTTGCTGTACAAGTCAACAATGACGGTGTCATGTCATCTGTTGCCGTTGTCTTGGCATTGTTGCTACAGGTCCTCTCGGGTTCCCTACAGCTTGTTAAACATGGTCTCGGTATCTGCCAGACCCTTCTCCAAGAGCCACAACTCAAGTTATTGTCGAAGAACCTTTCATCCGAGAAGAGCAAGGGCTTCATTATTTCACCCACCCTGCGTCTGCTTCGAGAGGCCACATGTCTGGATGGAGGCGCCTTCGCCAAGCGTATCTTCCGCGCCCGGAACTTCACATTGGCATCGCTTGGACGAAACCTCGAAATTGGACATATAGGGGATACTCCGGAAGATGCGCACAAGGCTTCTGTCAGAACAAATGCCGTCCGATTCTTTTTGAGCCTCCTCAAATTCCTGGGTTCTGACGGAAGAAAGGAACTTCTGGTCCAGAAAGAGCTCTTGTCTCATCTGACTTACATGATCAAGAGCGATCCCCCGTATCTCATCACGGATATCATGGACTCCCTGAAGTTATATGTCCTTAAAGACGATAAGATACCCCGAGAAGTCAAGTTTCGAAGCTTCAACACTAAGTCGCTGGTGCGCTTCCTGGCTCTATATACATACTCCGCCGACGGTGACGATGTGGACGAGAAGATGACAGTGAGCTACAAGGCGCATCAACTTCTCCTTTATATTTGCACAACCCCAACTGCCGGTATCCTGTATCCATCCACGGGTCTGTACCCCAAAGAGTCTGAAGACGACTCAGCACCAACTGGGCGGACGCAAGCCAGCACACAGGGTGCGCTCTTTACCGACAAGTACAAGCAAGAGATTCCTGTTTATAACTTTGTCCTCGCTGAATTTGCTCAAAAACTGCGCCCTTGGTCCAGTCTAAAGCACAATGAGCTTCTGATTGCTATATTTACAGCCGCCCCTGAACTCACTGCCAAATATTTCCTCAACAACCGATCATTCACATTTGAGCCAAAACTGTCAATGACCTGGATCGGATATGCCGCGTTCCTCTTCAACACTATGCAGATCCCTCTTCCTCCACGCTTTGGAGATCGCTCACGATCGGCCAAGGCTCCTCCTCCCACATCCATTCTGCTCGACAATATCATCCCTCTTCCGATTAACCAGAAGGTCATTGTCCGCTGTCTCTCGTCTAAATCTAACCTCACATCCTTCTTC
Organism: Fusarium graminum; assembly: GCA_013266165.1. Taxonomy (NCBI): domain Eukaryota; kingdom Fungi; phylum Ascomycota; class Sordariomycetes; order Hypocreales; family Nectriaceae; genus Fusarium; species Fusarium graminum. Next base: position 38,244 of record JAAGWP010000015.1, on the reverse strand, counting down.
GCCACTCGTATCCTTATCGTAGCAGTTGAGAAGTTGGCTGAAGCCCTGAAGATGCATGAGGAAGTGTCCAAGGGTAAAGACCTTATCTGGATAGAGGCCAGCCGTCGCTTGATCGATGCCTTTTGCCAACGTATTCCTGACATGAAGGAAATTGTCCGTTCGTACAAGGGGATACCGGCCGAGAACATTCTTCACAAGACCATGGCTAGTCGTCTGCTGCGCCTCTATTACGAAGTTATCCCTCAAGTCGCTCTTGCTGCCAACTTTGACGTCTCGCCTTTCTTCACAGAAGTTCTCAAGTCGCTCAACAAGGAAAGTGAGCAACACGAAGACGAGTCTCTCAGAGTTATGGAGCTCGAGAACCTTGTTTCAATTGCAAGTTATTCTCCCGGCATGCGATGGTTCTCAAGAATAGACAACCTTATCGATGGAGCTGGATCATCACCATACACTGCCCTTCTGCGACTACTTTGCGATAAGGAGCGAGATTTCCCTTTCCAACAGTTGAAGAAGGTTCTAGGCGAAGTCGCTGTTGAAAATCAGCTAGCCACAAAAGCAACCTACATGAGCCCTCTGTATGAGGCTCTCCAGTCAACACTGGCCGATGTGAAGGACAAGCACGTAGAGAAGGTTTGGTCTTTCGTGGACAATTGTATCAATCGATGTGCTTCTTCCCCCATCAAGTATCTTGACTTGCTGGAGACATATGTTCAGGAAGACAGTCCATCAGCTTCTGTCACCGAGACTGCTCTAGTCAATGTGACAATTGTGGAACAATTGTCGTTTGCCATGAAATCTGTCAATAGCGATGAGCAGGCTGCTCTTGGCAAGTTTCTTTCTTCCTATTTCTCAACTTCATACCGATTGAAACATGGGAGACAGCTCACCAAGGCTCTTTACAAACGCGTCTCGGATCAGTTCTCTTCTAGTAAGGTCAAGATGAAGAAACTCAAGGAGGAGGAGACGGATGTCGCAGATGCAGATGAAGACATGCCCGACTTTGACGCGGCTCACACCAATGTTGCAAAGGATGGGTCAGCCATCGACTCTTCAAAGCTTGAGGCCATGCTACATGTGACGCTCGCTGAAGACGAAGACACCACAACATTGACCAAATGGGCCGGCAAGAACGCCGAAGACCTGATCGAAGATGGCTGGACAGTAGGCTTGATCCGGCTCCTTTCTTCTGCCCATACCAACATCCGTAAGGAGGCTCTTACCAGCATCCTCAAGATGGCTGCCAAGCTGAAGGAGTCGTCATATGAGGAGAAGGACCAAGTCTGGCTTCTCCTCTCCGAGCTTGCTGAGTCCTCGCGGGATCAAGTCGACAAAGGCCCCGTTCCCTCTGCTTTCACATCGTTCGCTATTCACGCTCTGGAGGTCCTCAAGAACCCGCTACACCCGCTCTACCCCAAACTCAACACTTATCTTACCCGCAGCCCGGTCTGGTCTTCTGACAAACTTCCACTTGCCCATGATATCCTGCACGGCGAGCCCTCAGAGGATGACAAGTACTACACTGAGATCACATGGCTCCTTACCTACCTCCTTGACAGCTTACGTACACCATCCGACATGAGCATCTTCCACCGCAAACGCTGGTTCGAAAAGATTCTCGCACTTGGTGCCAACCCCTATCTGCGTGTCAACCTACGCACCCGTCTTCTGCGTCTGCTATATCGCGCAACCTACATCGAAGGCGGCAGCACCACATTGATAACTCGGTTCGGCATTTTGAGTTGGTTGGATACGCAACGTGCTGCTTTTGAAGGAGGCGAAGAGGCAGATGTGATGGTTGCACTTATGAGGAGAGTGTGGGAGACGTGTGATCAAGAAAAGGTCAGGGTCTGGAGTAAGGGAGGAGTTGAAAAATTGCTTGCTGCGCATGTCTTGTAAAAAGAAACGGAAGCTGGATCTATGTAGACTATGCGATAATTGATATACCCGGCGTTATAATACGACGACAAGCTCAGAATTTCCCAGTCTATGTTTTGGTGCAAGCATCGTGATGTTATCGTACCTGTCATGGCACAGATGGTTATGTCGATACCAAAAAGACATTGCTACCCCATTGTCGCAAAGGCAAGTAGGTGATTGGAACTTCAAACTTGATCAAATTTGTTCGTACATGTATGTACAGATCCTTGGCCATCTACCATGATAAACACTAAAATAAACAAACAAACACCATAGAAACCACACCAGTTATGTGCCCCTTCACACGAAGATATTCTCCCTTGCTAACCGCCCCGCGCATTATTATGGATAAGAGCAGCTTTTTCTTTCTGCCGTATATAATGTTGAGTTTTTGGGATTCCCATTCCATATTCGCCGTAAGTAAAACAAACAAGATATCCCATATAAAAATAAGATTATCGCAAGGCTGTATGAGGCATTAAACGACCTTTTCAATAGGTACATGCTGAGATCTATGCAATCTACAATTGGCCAGAAAGGAGAGCTTCGGTGGCTGTGAAGATGTTAGCTGGTGATCAATGGATAAGTGAATAGTAGGAACTTACCAGAGTTGATGTATGCCCTCTTCGCGTCTAGCGGAACGTTGAAGCGTCTCTCCAACTCTTGTTTGATGGCCTTCTTCGTAACAGTCATCAAATCAGCTGTCTTGAGGATGTCACGAATCTCAGCGAGAAGGGCGTCATCGCTAGGCATGCCAACCATCTCTTCAGGGGAGAAGAACTGAGAACCACCGAATTGGCTTGTGCGGTTGCCAGGCATCTCAGAATGAGCCAGAGACATGCGAGACATGTTCTGGTGACCGAAGCCAGCAGTCGAGCCAGGTCGGCTGGGCTGGTAAGCGCCGCCGTACTCAGAGAAAGGTCCCTGAGCCTTGGTGGCGTAGCTGTAACCAGAGATTTCGGATCGGACATCATCACGAGCAGTCTGGGTCTGGGTCTCCCAAAGCTCGGCTTGATACTCCTCCCACTTCTTGCGAGGAATCGAGTTGGGGTCGAACTTGCCCTCATCGGAGACGACGATCTTCTTGCCCGACTCGCCGGCAATGACACGAGTGTTACCCCAATTGAAGTCATCCATATGCCAGAAAGAGTAGAGAGGCAGTCCGAAGGAAAAGACAGGAATAGCAGCAATGTACATGATCATCCATCCAACCATCTCCCACTTGCGGCGAAGAATGAAAATGATAGCTTGCAGACCGTATATGGCACCGAGCAGTAAGAAGGCTGTGATGGGCACGACGGAGGGATTGGAGGCGACCTGGTAGATCAGATACGCAATGTACATGACAATAACAGGCTGGACAATAGTGGACAGAAGATCAATAAAGACAACAAAACGCATGCTGAAACAACAGAAACCACAAAGCTCGGCCAAGGGGATAAGCACGGCCAAGTTGTGTACAGTAGAGTTGATCCAGCGACGTCGCTGAGACAAGAAGACAGCCCAAGAGTCGGGTGCAATGGTCCAGGCCTGAGCGCTATAGAGGTACTTGGTCTTGTACTTGGAGTGATACTTGAGGAGCAGAGTTGTGAGGTATCGATCCTCACCAAGATGAAGCAGGTTCTTCATATGGAGCGTATCAACACGAATAGTTGAGTAGTCTTCAACAATTTCTTTACTGACGAACAGAGGCTTGCCAGTCTCAGCAGCACGGATTCGGTACATGGAGAAACAACCGGGCAAACAAGTGACTGAACCGAACAAGCTCTCAAATGCTTTGGACAAGTTATGAGAAATCCAGTACTCATAGACTTGAATCATGGTAATGAATGATCCCTTAGCGTTGGTGAGAGCAGTCTCACCACAACAGGCAATCAGACGAGTATCGTCGATGAAGGCGGAGATCATGCGAGTAGCTGAATCTGGAGCAACGACAGTATCGGCGTCGATTTGAAAGAGGTATTCGTAGAATGTCGGGTTCACACCAATGATATTGCGGATTTGATGGTACATCTCAAGCTCCATGGGGCTCATAGCAAGGTTGTAGTGGACACGGTTGAGGAAACGCATGAGAACCATCTGAGAATCTCGCTTACCACGGTTACCGGGACGAGAGACCTCGGACGGCTTGCCAACCTTGACAATAACCATGAAAGGAACGATATGACCTTGGACTTCATAAAGGCCAGAATAGATCTTGCCCATGTTGTGTTGCTTCATACCCTCACCAAGAGCTTCAAAGCTGAGGGGCTCAGGGTCGACAGTCTCAGAGACGCCGAGAATGTCTAGTACGATGCGGGGGGTAGGTCTGTCGTTACCCTGACCGATAATCATACCGTCACAAACAACAACAAGGAGCTTGCGCTTGTCATCATACTTCATGCGTGAAAGCGAGTCGATAGCACGGCGTAAAGAGTCCTCGTCTTCTGTGTAAGCAGGAATCATACACATGACGAACTTGTCAAGGTTCTCGGGAACGTTCTTGCCACCAAATTGTAGCGCAGCAAGAAACTTGAAGACCAGGATAGACGCCAACATGACTGAAATTGCCAGAATGAAGTACTCGGCGAATTGACAACGAGTGGAGTTTCGAGTGTCTGAGTCACCGATGTAGAAAAGGTTGTTGAGACAAGTTTCCATGCGTTGCTTCTTTTCGGCATTCAGCTTGATGTTGTCCCAGTACTTGGAAACATCTTGACCCTTTGCACTTCGGAACAGTTGAACCACGCTGTCTTCCATAAAGTCGGTGGCGCCGGGAATGTTCGGGGTAGGCTGGCCCGCCTTGGGCTTCATGCGGAGACCACCCTGAAGATACTTCGTCATATCGTACACCTTTCCATGGATAGTGACAATGTTCCAAGCTGAATCTCGGGCTAGCTTCGACACGTATTTGGGGGTGAATCCCATTCTGCCCTTCAAATAGACGTGCTTGAAGGTGTACATTTGCTCGAAATACCAGTCAGGTCGGCTGTCGTTAGTACCATAGCGGAAATCGTGGTACACGGAGTTGACATCGACATCTCTGGAAGCAAGTAATAGAGGCTGCCCAGTCATATTGGTGTTGCGGTTGTCAAGAGTGACCTCAGGGGGGATAGCACCGTCCTTGCCTTGGCACAGAGCGGAGACTTGGACAGGGAAAAGAGGACTGATGTCCTTGCCAGCGTAGTTCATGAGAGTATCTTCGCTGACGAGATTGCTGCCCGGGTAATGGTTAGGAATGAAAGCTTCCAGATCGATGACAAGTCCACGAATAGCAACGTAGGCACCCTTGCTGCCCTTATTACCATCGTACGACGACAGTTCATTGGCACTGTAAACATACTGCTTGGGACAGATGAGCATCGGGAACCCAACCATGAAGAAAGCGGCAATAGCACACATGAGCCAAATGAGCATGTTGATAGCAACCTTCTCTCTCCAGGCCATGCGAACATCCTTTCGAGGCATACGGCCAATTAGCCTGATGGCAATGTCGGGGATGAACCAAGTCAGGAAGTAGACAAGAGCAACCCAGCGCTTTCGGCTAGGCTTATCCCTATACTCCTCAACTTCCTCAAGAGACTTCTCGTTACCTCGCTCAGCCATCTGCTCACGAGTGTCCAAGTTCTTGAACATATCACCTCCGCCGAAGGCAGAGACACCAGCCTCAGATCGGGCGTCGTCATTGAAATAGCCCCCCTTGCCCTTCTCGCCGTACATGAGAGGTGTGTTGCCACTAGACATCAGATTCTCTTTAGAAGCACCGAACGGGATGGACTCGGCAGGTGTTAAACCGTCACCAGCATCAGAGGAATGCAAGCCACCATAGCGAGCACCGTAGAGAGAAACTGCTTCACCAAGCTGTGCAACCTCCATCCAGCAGCGTTCACTTAGGAACACACCAGTAGCGCCAACTCTGACCTCGTTCTGAGGCCACTGCTTCTCTTCTATGACCATCTCAGCACGCTCTCGTTCACTACCGACCAAGATTGTTTCGGAATCTGTCAAACCCAGGAACTCGCCGAATGGCAAGAACAGACTGAAGTCGGCGGATCGTAGACGCTGGCTGATCTCGGCAATACCGAAGGTCTGCACCTGCATGCGTACGCACTTGCTGTCGAACTGGTTGGCAATTCGTCGGTCATTGGGTTTCAAGCAGAAGATAAAGTATGAGTTCGTGCTGGGATCTGTCACAGCCTTCTGGACATTGTCCAGCGATGCTAAGAACTGGCCCGAGGCTCCTTGCTCAAGGCTAATCTTGGAGTTCTTCTTAGATTCCCCGGCCTGACTCTGCTGGTCCAGTTCTTCGAGAGCCTCTTGCTGCTGACGCCTGTGAGCTGTGCTAGGACGACCAGTGCGGTGAGTCTTTCGGGACATGACGCTGGGCGCTCGCATAGGCTTTGAGCTGACAGTAGCTTGCATAACAGTTGTGCGCTCAGTGGGGTGAGTAACGGTCTGGAGAGCATCCTGGCCGAAAAGGCGGGCAACAAACTCGCTCTTGGTGCCATTGATCATATTGAGAAGATCACCAGAGATGATCTCCCCGTTCTCCTCTATAAGACCCTTGACAGGGTAGTCAACTTCACCAGCAAAGTGCTTGACAGTGAAGCAAGCAGAGGTGTTCTCGGTCATGAAATTGCTACCAGGCAGCTTGGCTTGGGCCGATCCAACCTCAATAGCTGTGTTTTTGCCATCAAATCGCCTTCGCAAAGCTTCGAGAAATTGCATATCTGATCGGTTGCGTCGAGTCTGATCGTCGAGGATGCTGAGAAGACCGTTGCCAGGCTTCAAGATACCTCGGACGGCGTCAGAGTTGTCGAAGTAGCTAGTAGCAGCAACGCTAACTTCCTCGGACTCCAGCATGTCTGCCTTTCGATCGAAAAAGTTTTGAAGAGTCAGGTTGTAAATGCTCTCAGTAGCAGCATTGTTGAGCAGTTGGTCAAGCGCAGAGCCAGTAGGCGTTTGCTGGCAGAAACCGGGGAAGTCGACAATAGACACAGTGTTAGCAATAGCCTCCTCAGGCGCGCAAAGGCGCTGGTTGATAGTCTCAAGGATCCAAGCGACCAAAAGAGAGTACAGTGTTCGTGCAAGCTCGCCTGCGTGAGCACGAGCACCGTTAGGGTCAAGCATGACTGTGACACGTTCGCGGTGGATCATCTTTGTCTTGTAGCCCAGAGTAGTCTGGAGGTCGGCAGCGCTTACACCGAGGAAAGCGGCAATGATGCTGAGAACATCCTTGTTCTTAACGGCGGTGATAGTTGTGCCGCCCTCGTGAGAGAAGCCACCACTGTCATCGCCAGTAACACTGGTCTGGCTGGTCGTCTCAAACTCGAGTTGGCCAATGTGAAGAATACTGGCAAGGATCTGGCAGATCTCGGCAATCTCGGCGCGAGGGAACTCTAGCTTTCGCAGGGCATTTTTAAAGACCTGGAAACCTTCTGCGTCGTTGATTCCAACCTTGAGCTGGGTAGGATGGCCCAGATACTTCCAACGCTTCTGGGTGGTACCCGCAGCGGACGCGCCTCCATCTAAACCAAGATGAGACCTTTCAGCCTCGCTTGTACCAGCAAGAAGATAGTAAAGAACATGAAAGTTGCGTTCTCCTGTAGGAACATCTGCGATGCGGCTACGCTCCAGGCGATGGTCGAGAAGCTTACCACCGATCAAGACAGGGTTGGTGGTAGCCGAAGTGTCATATTGCAGCTCGTAGAACAAACCGGACTTTGAAGCGGTGGGTGTCGTAGCAGTCTTTGTGGTGGTGAGACTATCGAAGACATATGCGGCAAGAGAAAGCTTTGTGGAAAGAGGTGTCGAAGACTTGTTGAGAAGTGCAGTAAGGAGATGGGCTCGAAGGGTAGACTTTCCAGCACCGGATTCACCCCTGAGCATGATATTAGCAACTTTGAATCAAATCAAGACGATAAGAAGATATAAGAATTGGCAATACTTACAAAAATACAATAGCCTGGTTCTCAGATCTGTGACCTAATCGGAGGAAGGCCCGGTCGGCAATATCTTCAGCGCCAGCCATGGCGCTTCCCTCTTTGCCACCATCAGGACCCTTTGACGAGTTGGTATAAGTGTTGAGGGAGATGAGAGCATGAGAGGACAGCCGAGCGGTAGGATGAGAGACATGGAAGCGACTGGCGAGGTGAGCGGTAAGATGGGTGTCGGATTGAAGATGCGCTGGTAGGGATGGCAGCGAGGGTTGAGTGTGAGGGCCTCCTGCACCGCCAAGCTGTGGGAGGCTCATGGCCATTATGGACAAGCAGCCAACTCGTGGCTCTCAATGTTTATGGCGACCCGGTAGGAGTTGTTTTCAGTAACGAGGTGGTGATAGATTGGTTATCAAGAGAGTGATCAGTCGTCGTCGTTGGAGGATATCGTTGGGTTGTCTGATTCAATGCGAGTCGAGCAAAGAACAATAAGTCAACAGGCACTCTGAGCGAGGGTAAGGGTGCAAGAAGACAAAAACGAGTGTCAGAAAAAACAATAATAAAGTTGGAAACGGGAAGAGGAAGAGCCAGGCTCCGGAAACAGAAGCCTTCACCAAGACGATTGGTAGTGCAGTAACTAACTATACTGGCCAAGGTCAAAAGGTATTAACACCAACAAAAAAACAACATGGACTGGGAAAGGGGATTGTTTTCTTAGCAAGACTGGCCACATGCAAGTCTCCTCTCTTCACGTCCAGGGAGGTACAAGCTAGAAGGTGGGATTTCGTGTCTACGGCTGACCCTTGGCCCAGAAGCGCAGTTCGCGCATAGCGCAAGCCCCCCTTTGGCCCTCCATGATTACTATGTTTGGCTTGTCCCACGACCACGGCATAAAAATGGACGCCATACGAGGTCTTTCCCTGCCCATAGCCACACGGCACTCCCGGATACCTCCAGTATCTTACCCCTTGGGTCTGTCTCTGACTGTCTGTATCTTTTTTTGTCTCTCCTCTGACCGTGTCCCATCTGGGTCTTGGCAGGACTGGTGAGGCACTGGAGCGAACAATCATTGCTCGGATTCATCTCGATTGACAGAATTAACAAGCTAATAGGCGACATGAGAATGAGAAATAAACCCTACACCTTTGGCTACTCGAAATGACAGTCCTATAAGCAAGCGATCAAGTGATAGCAATACAAATCATCACATTTCGAAAAGTCAATTAAAATCGCCATCGTCATTGGCCACAATTGTTGATAGAGTGGCATTGTGCTACATGCATCATGGACCGCTAAACTCAGCGATCGTAGATTAACGGCTTTTGAAACTGCACTTGTGGGCTGCTTATTGAACTTTACGCATTGCGAGACCACCAAACCCTACTAATACTCAATGCCATCCATTAGAATGGTACATTTAATAAAGGATCTGTTAGTGGTGGTGGCTCTGTCTGTGCCATCTCTACAAGCCCCTTCTGCAGTAAGGCATTCCCCATCTCAACTAGTTCATACGCTACGAACGGTCAGCCATGACGATTGCTAAGACAGCCATGGATAAGCATTCCTCTCAGCCAAGGTCGTGATCTGATCTTGATCCTTTTGAATCCATCTGTCAGAAGGAGATGTGGAACTTTGGTGACTGCATGGTCAGGAGTTAAGACTGGGAAATGCAGACTTTTGTCATCGGCCCATGCTAGCCATCATGGCACAAACTTTCTCTTGAGACCCCTAAGAAGAAATCCCCATCTTCTGGCCCAGCTCTCCGCCAGTCATTTCTCTAACATCCCCCAAATTCTTTAGCCTGACCCGCACAGACAGGGACAATACAGCGGGTCATACAGAAAGGCTTGTTTTCATACTTTCATGCTGGAGTAATCCATTTATGTCACGTACTGTGCGTGTTCGCGATCGTGAGGCACGGCTTTTCGTACTGCAACGCGGCTTGAGACATATTTTTTGCTTTGGCTGCATCGATGACAGAGAACCAGTTGACTGGCGGCCGGGTCAATGCAGATATTGGCTGCCACAGATCCGCTAAGACGGGTGGCAATCCTTATAGCTCTTTTTAAGACATGTTGAAGGGACTCAAGGGACCAAGACCAAAGCCAGAAGTCTGGACGAGACAGCAAGTGGCCAGTTCCGAATCGACACAAAAATGACTTACCCTACGTCATAGACGAATAGGGAGAGAATGTAAACTCAGCGAAACCGCCAATTGTTGGTCAGGGGTTTAGCATATCCACTGACAACATTTCAGGCTCTCCTTACCCCATTGTAACCAATGTCAAGAAGACAGGGGATATCGCCCTCGGCTTACCAGGATTCTCCTCCGGCTCCAGCGGTCGATCCTACCATTGGACTTCTGGAATGAGTGAACGGCGATGCTAGCATACGATTCGTCCCCTGTAATTGTTATTTTAGGAGTTGATTCAACCGTCATGACAGTCATGTGGAGGAGGCATAAGCAGTCTTTCTTTGTTTCCTCATGATGATGATATATCACGAGGCCTCGGGGTTTCCCTAGTATGTTAATTGCAACACATATTGAAGCCCGCTCACCATGTGAGACGTGCGTGTCAGGAAATCGAAATTGTGTTTTATCAAAATATCCGACGCACCCCTACTACTATTAATCAACGAGCGCCGAAATGATATGAGGCGGCTGCATCCTGCTACTTTGAAGGATGGGTAACGTCCCAGCGCTGGCCTGGGCCTACAGTAGGCTTGTCCCAACTGCGGATCTTTGATATCGGTGGAATTTACTAGGCGTCAATGAAAACAAAGGCAACTGCGTAACTCTCGCTGAAGCCTACGGATACTGCTGATAGTAATGGGTTTTGGCGTCTGCGATACGCGCCATGGTCGCCCGGCTAACAGCGGCCGTGCCAAATTCGTGTCGGCAATTGGGATGGATCCTAACAGTTGTAGTAACCGCGGATTGAGTGATAGGGAGTCTCCTAAATTCTAAACCACATCAAGATAAGATCATCGGATAATAGGGCTTCTCGATCTTCTTGACGTCTGTCCTGGTATTTTTGCTGATCAAGGGGATCATGTCACTGGGAGTCAGGAGAAAAACTAGGATATGTAACATCCGTACCTCGGGGCGTCATGGATCCTTGTCTGCTGCCAAAAGCACACCATACATGTAATGCTCTGCAAACCAATGCTTTTACATGTTAGATCACAGCGTAGTCTCTATGCTTATGATAAATCGCGAAATAAATCCGGAGGTAAATGATAGTAGATTGACTCCATCCTCAGAAGTGCCTATTTTCTGTTGTGCATTGCGAGACTCAAAGACGCGTAGTCAATGCAGGTGAACGAGTGCACTTAGACTCAATCCTCGTATTTCAATAGACCCACCAATCTCGACGCCAATCCAGGCCCAATCCTTACTAAAAACAGAGAGTCCCTACCCTGCCGAGCTTGCCCTCGGGTCGGGCCCCTTACCCCGACAGGCCATGCATGGTACGTCCGGCTGTTCCAAGTTTAGATATGGCATGGACAGATCTATTGAGAGTGACAGTCAGCACAGTACGTACCGGACAGTATTATGTGTAACAGGGCAGGGCCTCCTTTGATTCTTGAGTGTCTAGTACGCACGCTGCTTTAGTGGACTGAGTCGGTCGATATTTCGTCCATATTTAGGTGGCGTTCTCTTGAGTAGCTGCGGCGAGATGGAAATGTCACCTCTTGTCCAATGAAATCATTTCTTTAACAGTGCATCGCCCGCCTGAAGCGCCACGTTTGGATGGTAAAGTATCACGATGGGACGTTGGACCTGAATTAATGTGCACATTGGCACTATGGTGCACCGTATAAAGTGTATCACTTCAGACGTATCCATTTTCGGAGTCGCCCTTTTTTGCTGGGGCACGCTACTACCGCACTACCTCTAGACTAAGGTGCTCTGCTCTACCTCTTCCTCGCCAGCACAAGACCCAGTCGTTTCTTCAACTCTTGGAGAGTGTCTTGTCCTGACATTTTTTTTCTTGCTTTCGCCTTTCGCTACAGCTTCATTGACCAGCCTCACTCGCTTTGGCTGTGTCTTTTCTATCAATCGCTATCTTAATATTCTTTAACCTTTCCCCAACCTCCTTGGACACGCATACGCCTAGGCCGTGATACCTCATTCGACAGACGAAAAGGAGGGCTGCGTTGCCTAGCGACCGAAACTTAGATCTCATCAGTCGATCAACTCACTCCAAGCCTTTCAGCCGCCTTGAATTGCTTGCAGCTTGGTTGTTGGTCCATTCGCTCGCTCATACAACTAATTGCTACCGTCCGTGGTTCTTGCTTTGCTCCTCAGACGTAATACCTTTTCGCAACTCTACTTGGTTGCACTTAGACTCGGCCGTTGAACAACACTCCAAACCCAATCCCGTGTACAACATTCACACCGCAACGTATAATCGCCTGTGATTGTCCCCATCGAGGGCATCACCTTCATCAACCATGGCGAGCCGAATGTCCATGTACTCGATGGCTTCAGAGGCCCTGGGTGGCCCTCAAACTGCCCAGGTCTCGACCACAACTCTCCTGAATGCCATTCACAATATCTATCTATCCTCTCAACCTTTTCAACTCGACGCCACTACCAGTCTTGTCGTCAACACATGGCTTACAGCTGCTCAGGCAGGTGCTACTGTTGACCCTACCCTCGCTGCTCGAGCCTGGGAGCATGCCAGGCGCCGTGCCGAGGATGGCTGTGTGATCCTCGGGTACGTTTCTTGAAAGCGACCAATTGCTGCCGTAACTAACACATCATAGATCACTTCATCAGTCAACACCTTCGCTCCTCGTGCCTTTCCTCAACACTTTTCCATTCGCTATTCCTACGTCCGTTTACAAGGCTTTGGAAGCTGTACGACCATTCCTTCGATGTGTTACGCCTTACAATGCTTCGGCCCCGAGACAGATTGCCTTCGGTGTTACATTGACCATGAGCTTGGGCGGAAATGTCACAGGGGCTTCTTTGGCATTGTCTCAAGGCGGTATCGATACCACAAACGGGCTACTCAACGTTCCTGCCGAGGCTGGCTACCGTGCTTTTGATGTCTTTTACTACTTATTGACATCGGCCTCGACCCCTGCTGAGCGAGAATTTTTGGGGCTCAAGTCACCGTCAGCATATGCCCTTCTCGCCCGCTCTGGTACTTACGAGCCGCCATCCTACCTCATCACCGCCGACGATGCTGCTGCCGCCGACGATTTCCGCCAGGCTTTAAAGGAGATCGGTATCAAGGGTTCTGCCCACCGTAACTTCATCTCTACATTGGCCGGCCTGCTTAAGCTGGGTAATACTCTCGACTACGATGCCGACTCGGACGATTTTGAGGAGATTTGCGAAGATGTCAGTGGCCTGCTTGGTATGGAACCAGAAGTCCTCATGCAGCAACTGAGCACCGAGGATCGACGAGCACTTGTTGGTGGCTTATACGAGGCTCTAGTCGATTGGGTCATTTCCAAGGCCAATAGCGCCATTGCCGCTCAGATGCTTCGCATTCGAGATGGCGATGAGTCTGTAGACGGCCGCGGTATGCAAACCCCAAATTCTAACGAGGACGGCGACACCGTATCTATCACTGTCGTTGACGTGCCTGAGCCTTCACTTGGTAAGGCACTGGCAATGCGCACCATTTTTGATGATAGCATTGGTATCAACGCTGAGATGATTGAGGACGGAGTTGAAGTTCATCCCGTCGGTTCGTCTGTTGTTCGTGAAATGCAACAGGCTGTTGCTGACGTGGGACCTGATCTGGGTATTACGACTGGCTCGCAAGGCCGGGATCGTCAGCATGAACTCGAGAAGAGAGAGGTCATACTAGAAAAGGTTGCGTACGCTTCTGAAGATGACGGGTTTTTGAAGAAGCTCTTGTTCCCTGTTGAAGGAGAAGGTATCAGTCTCGGCCGCACCGGTCGATTTGATCTTCCCGCTCTTCTTAGCGCTAGCCGTGCCTGGTTTCATCTTTGCCTCCATCCAACCGATGACTCCCCCGCCAACTTAGCTACACTCCCTGCCATCACTTCGGCATGGTCAGCTGGCACAATTTCCCGACAGCTTCGCTCATGGAGACTCCCTGAATGGGCCAACCGTCGCAATAGAAACCTTGACTATACTGCCGATTTTGATGTCGATGAGTTTGTCGGTCGATATGGCGCGCTCGGTTGTAGAGAGGGTAAGGACGGTATCGAAACCTGGATGCTAGAGAGAGGGTGGAGCAATGGTGAAGTCTTCATCGGTAAAGAACGAATCTGGGTTCGAGAAGGTCCTTGGTGGGAAGCGGAGAGCGTGCTCGATATCAAGCCTGCACACAGTCTGCAGAGCATTGGTCAAAACCCTTTCACATCTGGCTTTGACACAAGCTACTCAGCCAACCCCCCCAATGGCAGCGGCTTCTTCCCAGCTCCCGTTATGGCCAACAGCTTGAACAGTAGCCATGACCAGCTCATGCATACACATAACCGGAACTTCAGCCAAGGTAATATGAGCCACGTTTCCTTGAGCCAGCACCAGAATCTGAATCCCCAATCTGCGCCGTCCATCGCCCCATCGGCAATGCGCAACATTCAGAACACTGGCGATTATGGTCTTGGTAACAAGGGCGATACCTACAAAGGTCAAGTCTATTACAACGAGGATGGCGACTTCACCGGCATGTTGGATCCTGATCTTGCCAAAGATAAGAAGATTGAGACTAAGCCTCTTACTTTCGGTCGTCGGGCCTGGATTGCCTTCGTCTGGGCATTGACTTTCTGGATTCCTTCTCCTCTTCTAAAGTTTATCGGCCGTATGAGACGACCAGATGTTCGTTTCGCCTGGCGTGAAAAGCTTGTCTTGTTCTTCCTCATCATTTTTATCAACGGTCTGGTTGTCTTCTGGATCATCGGCTTTGGCAAGCTTTTGTGCCCAAACTCTAACAAGGCGTGGAGCGTCAAGGAACTGGCAGGCCATGCAGAAGACGAAAAAGCATTCTGGGTTGCTATTCATGGCAATGTTTACGATATCACAGACTTTTGGCGACAGCAGCACAGTGATACTCACATCAAGGTCACCAAGAGCAACATGCTGCCCACTGCTGGTATGGTTCTGGATAACTACTTCATGCCGCCTCTGAACACAGCCTGCAGAGGACTCGGTATCAAGGAGACCACTCAGCTCACTTTTAATGACACCATCACACAACCCCTGGCTCAGCATACATCCGGCTTCTATACTCGAGATCGTACTAGTGCACTCAAAGATCCTGAGTGGTATTGGAAGAAGTTCGAGCCTAAGATTAAGGATTATTACCACGGTCAACTTGTTTTCAAGCAGAGTACGATCAAGAGTCAGGGCGAGAATGACCAGCATCCGTGGGTCACATATGGCAACCAGGTTTACGATCTCACGGATTACCTGCACACTCTCGAGGTTAACGACAACTTTGATTCTTACAAGTTCCTCAACGAAGATATGGTCAATTTGTGGCGGAACAACCCTGGTACCAATATCAAAAAGGATCTCGACAACCTCATCGCAAATGCCAAAAATGAAACTGTAGAGGCCAATCTCAAGAACAGTTGGACTTGTATTCAAAACATCGCGTTCAAGGGTTACACCGATTTCCGGGATACCCCTCGATGCCAGGTCAACAACTATCTTCTTTTGGCCTTCGCTATTATCATTTGCATTGTCACTGCTGTCAAGTTCCTTGCCGCTCTTCAATTTGGCTCCAAGCGACGTCCTTCTCCTCAGGACAAGTTTGTCATCTGTCAAGTCCCTGTCTACACTGAGGGTGAGGACTCTCTCCGCAAGGCTCTGGATTCATTGACTGCTCTCCAATACGATAACAAACGCAAGCTAATCTGCGTCATTTGTGATGGTGTTGTCGTTGGTGAGGGTAACGATCGTCCCACGCCCAAGATTGTTCTTGACATTCTCGGTGTTGACCCCAAGGTTGACCCTCCTGCGCTCCCCTTCAAGTCTGTCGGCGCTAGCAATGAACAGCTCAACTACGGCAAGGTTTACTCTGGTCTCTACGAGTTTGAGGGCAACGTTGTTCCTTACATCGTCGTCGTCAAGGTTGGCAAAGAATCTGAACAGTCCAAGGCTAAGCCTGGTAACCGTGGAAAGCGTGACTCCCAGATTCTTCTCATGAGCTTTCTCAACCGTGTCCATCATCGCTCTCCCATGTCTCCTCTTGAACTTGAAATGTTCCATCAGGTTAACAACATCATTGGTGTGGATCCCGAACTCTACGAGTATCTTCTGATGGTTGATGCCGATACTTGCGTGGAGGAAGACTCCCTTAATCGTCTTGTCGCTGCTTGTGTCCACAACGCAAAGATCGCTGGTATTTGTGGTGAGACGGCTCTAGAGAACGACGAGAAGACTTGGTGGACTATGATTCAGGTTTATGAGTACTTCATCTCTCATCATCTTGCTAAGGCTTTTGAATCTCTCTTTGGTAGCGTTACTTGTTTGCCTGGATGGTAAGTTCTCTTCACTCTTTTTTCCTTTTATCTCAACTTTGCTAACATTCCTCTCTAGTTTCACCATGTATCGTCTTCGAAGTGTTGATAAGGGCAAGCCTCTTATTATCTCCGATGGTGTTATCAAGGACTATGCCGTCTGTGATGTCGACACCCTTCATAAGAAGAACTTGCTGTCCCTTGGTGAGGATCGTTATCTCACGACCCTGATGACCAAATATTTCCCCGAGATGTCTTACAAGTTCATCTCGGACGCCCAGTGTAAGACAGCTGCTCCCGAGTCTTGGAGTGTTCTCTTGTCTCAGCGTCGACGATGGATTAACTCTACCATCCACAACTTGGTTGAGCTTATGCAACTTAAGGAGCTCTGTGGTTTCTGCTGTTTCAGTATGAGATTCGTTGTGTTCATTGATCTTTGCGGTACCATCATTCTCCCCTCAACCTGTGTCTACATCGGTTACCTTATCTACATCCTGGCTACCGGCACTGGGCCCATCCCTTACATCTCCCTTGCTATGATTGCTGCCGTTTACGGTCTCCAAGCCCTTATCTTCATTCTCAAGAGACAATGGCAGCACATCGGATGGATGATCATCTACATCCTTGCTTTCCCTATCTACTCCTTCATCCTTCCCCTCTACTCCTTCTGGAACCAGGATAACTTCTCATGGGGTAACACCCGTATTGTCATTGGAGAGAAGGGCACCAAGCAGGTCGTTGCTGTTGACGACGAAGGCTTCGACCCCCGCTCGATTCCTCTGCAGCGCTGGGATGACTACGCTCTTGCCAACAACCTTCCCGGGCGCCGTGGTGGTTACCAGGAGAAGCCTGAATACGCCTACGGTGACAACTACGAGCTTGATGAGATTAAGTCTGTTTACTCTGCAGGACCCCAGGGCTCTGTCTTGACTGGCATGCCTGGCCGCAACACCTACATGCCTCCCCAGTCTCCCGCTTTCAACAACGGCCGCACTTCGACTATGGGCTTCCAAGATTCACCTATGCAGCACCGCCAGTCGATGATGTCTCTGGGCACAGGTATCCAAGACATGCGCAGCCAGTCACCATACCAAGACTACCCCGGACAGCATCCCAGTATCAGCAACCTGCGTGGCCAAGCCAACCTATCACCTGCGACTGGCGGTGGTCACAGCCGATCCAACACTGCTTTGGGCTTCAACGGTGGCTCTCGTTCCCCCATGCCCGATGCCATGCGATCACAATCGTCGTTCGACTTCCAACATAGCCACGGTGGCCCCACGGATATGGCTATTGTTGACTCAATCCGCTCAGTTCTCTGTGAAGTTGACCTCGATACCGTGACCAAGAAACAAGTTCGCGCTCTGGTGGAACAGCGTCTTCAGACCGAACTTGTTGGTGAGCGTCGCACATTCATGGATCGCCAGATCGACCATGAGTTGGAGAACATGTGATTCAAGAAAAAATGTGGAAATAAGTTGCTGTCTTATACTCTAATTTTGGGTACATACCTTTCACTGGTTTTTATACAGCGTGTTGTAGCAGCATCTTCTTGTCTCTGAAAGAGCTGCGGACGAAGTCAGAGCATGATCGAAATATGGTGTTCCAAAAACGAGGAAGTGGGAATATCGGCAGGCGTTGGATGTGCTTTTTATTACTGGGCAGAGATGGGAGTCGTTCCTTGGAATTTCAAATTGGCTTGTTGTATAAATGATATTATCTCTATTAATGGTACAATGGCTGGGTGGGACCATACTTGGTTCTGTTTCATACTCTTATCACTACTTGCCTGCCTATTGTGAAATCTCTTTTTCTGAGTTGCTTCCTCGTCACCGTTGTCTCCCCAAGTTACTCAATACATAGCAAACTGGCCATGTCAGCTGTTCTCCATATTGCACACGACAAGACAGTATTGAAACAGCATTAACAATCCCCATATACCAACCAATGCGAGTGCTATCCATTCATTCGCTATTCAACTTCTCTAACACGCCTGAACCAAACATTACTTATATTCTGCTGGGGATGGTTTTCAAAGCCCTCTCGTTTCGTTTTGTAGTCCAGCAATGTCTTGGTAAGTTATGTATATGGTGATTCAATGACCAAGGACAGCATTTCTTTGCTACTGCTTACTCAAGTTTCCCACGCCCTTCAGTCGCAGATAGACATCCGTTCCCCAGCCATAAAGGCTCTGCACCGCAATGCCGCCACCAAAATATTCTGCGTACGCTCTGCTCAGAGGTAGTCCGTATCCCAGACCTGCAATGGAGCTGCCTCCAGTGCTGGCGGTTGATATGGCGCTGAGCCCATCGCTGCCATTGGCATCTCCCGGAGAGTCATCCGCGCCGTCGGAGAAAGTGGTAAATGAGTACGACCATACGTTGGGGCTTACCTCTGGCGGGATGCCACCACCACGATCACGAATACGGATTGTGACACCAGGAGCGTTGTCATCGAGGGGAACTATGGACTCTGTGTTGTTGCCGTTTTGGTCATCTTTGAAGGGCTGACTGAGAGCGACAGCCGCGTCTCTGTCTCTGTTTCTGTCTCTGGCCGATGGACTTGATGATGTTGAAGTGTCTTTTTCTAGAGGAGGTTCCGGTGCGATTGTGACAATTACAGGTTCGTTCGACTTGTTCTCTATAGTAGCACGGAAAGCGTTCTTGAGAAGCTCGGTCACAATGTACTCAAGATGCATAGGGACAAAGGCGAAAGTGGTGTTGGGCTCGCCACGAATATAGAGAAGAGGTCGAACACCGTAACGAAGCTCACAGATATCAGCCACGAAGCCAGCGCATGATTCTACGATTTGTGCAGGACGTAGAGCAGTGTCAATAACTCCAATGTACGATGGGTGCTCAGGGCACGGCGTCGGACTGGCACTTGGATCAAAGTGCGGCTGAGAACTAAAGTGCAATGCTATGTGCTGCTCTGCAATAAGCCGTGTACCAATCCGCGCGCGGAGATGCTGGTCAAGGAATCGAGTAACCTCCTCGGGGGATATATATCGGCGACATTCGAGGAAGCCCTTGGCGAGTATGGGTATAGTATCCGTGTGCGTCGCGACAAGCTCAGCAAGTACGTTTGTGAAGCGTATCTCGTCCTCGAGTGTTGAGATTGGTCGTCCTGCTCGGGTGGCATGCCAGTATGGGAGTAGTATAGATAGAGAATGAAGATAGTTATTGTAGATGCGCGAGATGTTTGGGTTCGAGACGACGATGTAGGGGAGATTACGGAGCGCTTGGATTCGGTTCGCGAGGCGCACGGGGAGGAGGGAGAGGGCGAAGTTGGCGGATGAGAGGAGAGATTCGGAAGATAAGGGGGGGCGTCCATGTCTGTATGATGTTAGATACTTCATCATAGCAGGGCAGTGTATAAACAGGCGGTATACATACCTCACAAGGTCGGCAAGACACAGTGGATGTTGATGCTGTCTAGCTAGAGTCGCAATCTCATCGTCCGTGACTTTTTGGGAGTGAAAGCTCCTCCGCGACGCCAGCCGAATCTCTGACTTTCCCATGTAGCATTGCGATAGCCTGGGTCTTCTTGATTGAGATGGGCATCGTGGTGTGCTGGAACACGACCAAGAACGAGGAAGAGTAGAGGCAGTAGGCGCTCGAAGCCTTGTAAACCTGGCGGAAGAAGCGATCATTGTGGCATCGCGAGCATGAACCCTGACCTGAGCGTAGTGGAGTTCTCGAATCGGCAACGGAGGTAATGGAGAGGCTGATACCGATGTCTCAAGCTGGATGACTCTTTTGCAGCTGGTCTGGGGAAACTTGTGGAGATGGACGGACATCGAACGGCTTATCTCTATTTGAACCGCTTGAGGCCGGCTTATCGCTTATCCTGACGGCATTCAATTGCGGGGTGATGAGCTTATCGGCTGGGCGTTCGTACGTCACTGAGTCAATCCCCCACTATGTGTACCTACGATATCTTGTCTAGTAGGTAGCTACTAATATCTACGAACCTTGGATCTTGTGGATCGTGACTTATGATGATACTACAATAACTGGATCTTCTACAGGTGAGTTAGGTAGCCAACAGATGAGAGTCTAATGTTCATGTTCCATTACGCCGGCATGCAGTAGAGGTCGAGATAATCTAGAGATACCCGTCTCTTCTAAGGCACCACCCAATATTCTATTCTGTTTACTGAGTTCTCATCTCGCTATCGGGCTCAACTGCCTTGATGTGCTCGTGGCTCTCGAGGGTCTGGACCGCGTCGTCATCGTATTGGACACTGTCAATAGTCAGTGATCATCATCTTGATGCCGTGTTTCGAGACGGTATAACATACGCAAAGCCCTTGATGAGGCTGTACTCGTGTGTGATTTTTCCACCTTGGTCCTGAGCATGCTGCTTGGCACTATTGAGTGTCAGTTTCATGCCGATGTGTCCTGTATCGGTCGGGCTACATACGACTGAACCTGCTCGTCCGTAGCGTCATCCTTGCAGGTAACCTGAGAGTGTGATGTTAGGAGGTGTCTACCAATGGGATAACGTTGGTAGAGTATTTACAATGTAAGAAGGCATGGCTGATTTGGTTGCGTGATGAAAGTGTTGGTATTTGGGTGCTGTTGTGTATGAAGGTTTCAAGTTGATATGGCTGCGCAAGCTGCGAGTTATAACCGCTGTTAGTCGAGCTGAGGCGTGACCACGACCCATCCTTTACAACTCGAAGTACCTTGCTTTGATACGTTCCCCAGGCAGACACGCGCACGTCTACGTATCACTTGTGTGATTTAACCCACTCTGTTCATTCGCATACCAATGAATCACCCTCCTTCCCAGTTGCCCATTCCGGTGTATTTCGTGGTGGAGAGACTGCAGAGTGGTGGCTCTCGAAGCTTATAGGGTAGATCCCACCTCACCTCATGGACATGACGCAATCTGCGTCTGGAGCGTGTCACACCAGCAGATGTCAACAGCCATGACGTGGTTGACGGTGCAATATAATGAACAATCCGGTTGTTTGTATCACGGCTGACTATGTCTCAGTTGGGACTTATCTGACTTTTGGGAAAATGATGAATACTGGATGGTTTGGAAGAACTAGTGGTGAGTGGTGTGGTCATCATAACAGTAGCAAAAACAACACCTGAGTATAAGATTTAAGTCAAAGAATTCCAAAAATAACGGTCCAAATATATTGAGCATTGAATCACTACGAAGTAAGTAACAGAGACAAATTTTGTTGGATTATCAGCTCGGTATAGGGTAAATCAAAACATCTGCCCCTCATGATTCCGACGATTCTCCACCTCTAACCGTGACGTCGTTAATGGAAGGGAGATAGACTGATAAGCTTATCCTGACTGCAGCTAGTGAGTACAATACTTTACCTAGCCTGGCTGCTAGGGGTCAAGCTCTCGTTTCCCGTTCAAGGCTATGAGGTAGGTAGTCATGATGAACTCTTCAAATGACTAGAGAGCTTATTAGTCATGACACCGTGCCACGGATAAATGCTGAGTCGCATTCATAAGAAATGCACAATTTCGGTACTTATTTATTCTGTCCTTTTGGAGATAGTTGTTATCCTTGATTGAACCTGGAACGCACGCAAACAGGGCGCCACAGCTGTGGAGAGCATCATCGTATTCGTATTCGGCATGCGCATTGGCCCCTGGACAAAGGAAAAGAAAGGGAGATGAAGCCAGCGTCAATAAGTAAAGTCCATATTGGTTACTGCTGCGCCGAGTGTGACCGCCAAAGCGATTCAAGTAATTATCCAAACCAACTGTTTCGAGCTTGGCTCTAGAGTGAGTTGGACTCTGAGTGTAAAATGTCGAGCTGGCCCTCTGAAATAACATTCTGGGCTTGAACTCAATTATGCAAATGCCAAAATATTATTCTCAACTAAAACCGAATATTCCCAGATAAACGAATACGCCGTATTCTGGAAGAACCGTTCTTTGGTGTGGACCCTAGCCGATCGAGCTAGCCGGTCCCTGGAGATGAGCCTTTTGTCAGCAGCCATCAATTGGTTGTGTCCCTGACCTTGTAAGCCAGAGACACCAATAGGGAGCTGGCGCTGCCCTGAGCGGGGAGTGCGAGTAGCAACAGGCCTGTACAAATTTTAAAGCATCTCTGTTGTCTTTGGCAAACATGATACTCTAATACAATGGAGACATGGTGACAATAGTATTTACATTAGCAGCAGTATGTGTTTGTGTATGTTTGTGTGCAATTGCCAGTTTGATACATGAGCATGTACCGACCGGCATTCGATTCATGTCTCCACGTCTTCGGTCAGATACAGACCAAGCAAGATCTAAGCGGCACTCCCAAGATCCTCTCCCCAACAGCGTTTCAACCAATGGAGGCTCGTAGGATGACCGCTGTAATGCAGTGATCCCATTTGGACAGTAAGCAGGGTCAATGGGAAGTAGAAAACGAGAGTGATTTATTCATTATCATGCCCAGGCCCCTAAACTTGATACCGACCTGTATCCGACATCCTATCGGAGGACCAGTCGCATAACGGATGTTAACAAGCCGGGCGACCCCGATGACTCTTTCGAGGCCCTTGCATCGAACGAACAAAGTAAATCTATGGCACAGCAAGAAAGAATGCTGCAGGCTCGAAGTACGAGGCTACATTGGAGTCATACGATAAGTGATGGTTTAGAAGCACTGTCCCGAGTATCAGGCAGGCTAGGACGCTAGGGCCCGCTCAGATCTGCGACGGAAGACGCGGAGCTATCAACACGCCGAACAAGGTGAAGCGGTGGACGTTGAATATGTTCTAGCTGCTAGGGCTGTCTGATATTTCGGCTCATACGGATACGATCATGGATGGTGGAGCCACCGCTGATGAGCAAGCAAGACATTGCAATGCTTGGGATAGCGTTTCTGCTGTAGGTCTAGGTCAATTGATAGTCACGCGCTCTGAGTTTGTCTATTATTGAAACTGATGAGGTGAGCAATTTTGATGGACATGGCTGCTTCTCATATTGCAGTTGAGCAGGTCAGCGTGGGACGCAGATAATACCAATGAAGCACAGTAAAGTGGTCTGCTTTTCTAGGTCGTCCCAGAAAGAAAGAAAATACAACACAACCTTAAGCTCGTTATGGGATCGACGGTGCCCAAAGTTCGGAGACTAAACCAAGATTGGCATATCTGTGGTGAAAATTGACAAGCCAAGCGTTAAGATTGGCACTTTATAAATGCAAGTTTAATGAGAGACCCAGCAAAACAACAAGGGAGATTTGGCAAAAAGAATATGTGGATGGTTCATTTGAATATTGTATCTCTTCATCTTGAGCTCTGTAGATCTTTGAAGACTGCAAGTAAAGAGTCAATGAATGAATAATGGCTCCTTACCACATCAACTTCCTATCTTATAGAAGCTGTCATGGAATTAACCAAAGCCGAAGCGGGTGAGAGGAGAGGGTGTGTGGCTTTTGCGACCCCCCCACCATTTCTCAACCCGAATCTAATCTGTCTCTCCCCTCACGCCCTCGTCAACAACATCACTTTGTGACAAGGAACCGCAACAGAGCGTATACAAGAAGCAGAAGATAGCTAACAAGACTTGGGAAATAAGTAACAATGCTCACGACAGCCATTGACTTGATAAATGCTGAAATGCAGTGACTGTTCCGTATCCAATTCTCTCTGGCGTCACCCACTAAAATCTCCGTTCTTAGCGAACTCGCTCGCTCCCGTCAATCGCCCACACCCTGACCCTGCACTCAAACCTTGAGTCTTGAGACCCCAGGCCCTCTTTTATTTTTTTTCTTCCATGTCCGTTCCCTGTGGCACAGGAGAATGACAGGAGCTGATTGAGTGACGGCGTTATTTAGACAGGAGGCGCCTGCGGGTCACAATCAAACCTAGCGGTAATAGTGATAGGTACCTAGTAGCAGTAGCAGGAGCAGGAGCAGGAGCAGTCGGAAACTGTTCAGGTCAGTTCAGTGAACGGCGCAATTACTAACCCAAACACTCGACTTTCAAGTACTTTACATCCTCCACATCCTCTCCCTTTCCTCCCCTTCTCCTTCCCTTTCTCGCTCTTATCCTCCCTCCTCCTTTTGTCATAAGGAGCATTCAGTGGTTTGAGAACGACTCAAACACAGCCAGCAACATATCATCTCGCTTGGCTGCGACTTCGAATTCGACTTGGACCTGCGACGCGCGCGATTCGCTTCACGACTTGATTCTGATTCGACTTGTCCCGTCGCAAATTTCAACCCAACCATGGAGGCAGTAAACACTACCTCGACCGGCTTTTCGTCCGTCCTGGCCGGCACCAAATACGCCAATGTCGCTATTCCTCCTCAGGTCGACTATGTTATCGAGGCGGTGTCCAATGCTGGTGTTTGGACCTGGGTCTTCACTTTCATTGCTCTCTGTGTCGCCTATGATCAGAGTATGTTGCTACCTTGTTGAGCACTCAGCGCCGCATTTCTAACCATAGTTGTTGTATAGTTGCCTACATCGTTCGAAAGGGTCCCATCGAGGGTCCTGCCATGAAGATTCCCTTCATCGGCCCATTCCTCGACTCTATGGACCCTCGATTCGACGGCTACCATGCTAAATGGAGCAGCGGTCCTTTGAGCTGTGTCTCCATTTTCCACAAGTTAGTTGCGAAAATGCCACTCAAGAGACTGATTCGGCCATACTGACAGATAACCCCTTAGGTTCGTTGTTATTGCTTCCACTCGTGACATGGCTCGCAAGGTGTTCAATTCACCTGCCTATGTCAAGCCCACCGTTGTCGACGTTGCCCCTAAGCTTCTTGGACACGACAACTGGGTTTTCCTCGACGGAAAGGCTCACGTTGACTTCCGCAAGGGCCTCAACGGTCTTTTCACCCGCAAGGCTCTCGAGAGCTACCTGCCTGGTCAGGAGGAGTCCTACAACAACTACTTCAAGCATTTCCTCAAGATGACCAAGGATGCTGGCGGCAAGCCCGTCCCCTTTATGCACGAGTTCCGTGAGGTCATGTGCGCCGTCTCATGCCGCACCTTTGTTGGCCACTACATCTCCGACGAGGCTGTTACCAAGATCGCCGAAGACTACTACCTGATTACCGCTGCTCTCGAGCTTGTCAACCTTCCTGTCATCCTCCCCTTCACCAAGTCTTGGTACGGAAAGAAGGCTGCCGATATGGTCCTGGCTGAGTTCTCCAAGTGCGCTGCCAAGAGCAAGGTTCGCATGATGGCTGGCGGCGAAGTTACCTGCATCATGGATGCCTGGGTTCTGTCAATGGTCAAGTCAGAGCGCTGGCGCGAGGCCGAGGAGAAGGGTGAGCCTCACGATGTCGAGAAGCCTACTCCTCTTCTGCGCATGTTCAACGATTACGAGATTTCCCAGACTATCTTCACCTTCCTCTTTGCCTCCCAGGATGCCACCAGCAGTGCCGCCACTTGGCTGTTCCAGGTTACCGCCCAGCGACCCGACGTCCTCGACCGCGTCCGTGAGGAAAACATCAAGATCCGTAACGGTGACCCCAACGCTGCCATCACCATGGACCAGCTCGAATCTCTCACCTACACTCGTGCCGTTGTCCGTGAGCTCCTCCGATGGCGCCCTCCTGTCATCATGGTTCCCTACGTCACTAAGAAGGCTTTCCCTCTGACCGATACCTACACTGTTCCCAAAGGTGAGTTGCGCATGTTCCAGCTGCATTTGTTTTGATGAGACTAATCGTAAATCTTACTCCAGGCTCCATGTTGATTCCCACTACCTTCATGGCTCTTCATGATCCTGAGGTCTACGACAACCCCAGCCACTTCGATCCCGAGAGATACTATAGCGGTGACGCTGAGGAGAAGGGTTCCAAGAACTACTTAGTTTTCGGTACCGGTCCTCACTACTGCCTCGGCCAGGTCTACGCTCAACTGAACCTGGCTCTCATGATCGGAAAGGCTTCTGTAATGCTTGACTGGAAGCACCACGCTACCCCCTTGTCTGAGAAGATCAAGGTGTTTGCCACTATCTTCCCCATGGTACGTGCAAAGCATTTGGCGAGATATTGCAACGATGACTGACTTGATATAGGATGACTGCCCTCTTACTTTCGAAGAGAGGAAGTGGTAAGCGGTGTCTAATGATTTTGGGAAATCTGAAATTTGGTACCGCCCGGTCGACTAAAATTTGGCCTCCCTGATGCAACATCGGTGCGATTGATCTACCATGGGTGCATCTAATGAGGGACATGCCAAAGTAAGTGGTCGAAGCGAACAACAGAAAGCTGAGGAGGGCGATTGGGTTTTCGACAATCTGGAATACGTTCCAGAGATGGAGCCTGAAAACCAGTCATCAGCTCAATGTGGACGAAAAAAAAAGAGACATGATTGATATCAGTTTTAATACCTATTCTCGGTGTATATAATTGGCAGCCCGAGGGCATTTGGGGCCGCAAGGTCATAGAGATGATTGCTATGGCTAGGACATGGCATTTGGATAGCGAATTCAAAAAAGAATAATAAGGATAACCAACAATATGACACAAGTGAATGAGCACTATTGTCTGTATGACGGACTCATGATGGTCACGTTACTGATTATAAGCTTGCCCGACAAGTATAGAGTACATTTCGACTTATAAAGTACTACCTTAGTTAATGCTAGCCGGATGAAGTATGAACTGTTTCCTTATTATTGTAATCCGCTATGTGCTTGAGAATGCTTGTTACGGTCTTAGATGTTGCTTCCCCATCATGGCATTTTACGGAGCACCCTTAGTGGAAGATCCCTACCTGAGTTAGTCAACTAGGTGGTTAGCTAAGTGAGCGCAATGTAGCCCGTTCGCCATCTTGAACCCTCAATTCAACATCCACCACGCATACGTACCTCCTCAAGTCGAAGCCCTCCCGAACAATTCATGATGGCGCCCCGTCGTGCCCTTGTTTCTTCAGCTTTGCGCGCGTCCTCTGTACTCCATCCCGCCCGATCAATCTTTACTGTCGCAGCCCACACTGCAAGAAGCTCTGTGACACCTCGAGCGATTGCGCCCTTTGCCAGATCGTCACGATGCTACAGTGTCAAACCTCTACCAGAGAGCAAGAAGTGGGAATTTGAGGAGCTCAAGAAACAAGTTGAGACAGGCAAGGACGAGAACATAGTCATTGTTGGTATGTTTTGCCTTCCTTTCCAATTCTGCGATAGCATGACTAAGATATATGTACGACAGACGTCAGAGAACCGAACGAGCTCTACCAGACGGGCAAAATTCCAGGCGCGATCAACATTCCTATTACAACAGCAGCGCAGAGCTTCCATATTCCGGAGGAAGACTTTGAGGACATGTACGGTTTCGACAGGCCGGATAAGACTAAAGAGCTGCTGTTCTACTGCAAGGCCGGCGTGCGTGCAAAGGCAGCCGCGCAATTGGCGCAACACGCAGGATGGGACAATGTAGGCGACTATCCTGGGAGCTGGCTGGACTGGGAGGCAAAGAACGGGCCGGTCGAGCAGGTCAAGAAACAGTCCACATGGGCACCTCCATCACAGTAAGAGTAACGCAGGTTATAAGCAGGGACAAAATATTGTTCAAATAAGAGCGCCTTCTAACATGTTGTGCAAAAAATGCCAAAACGATGTGGTTCCCTAAAACCCCTTTTCGATTACACTGTGCCTGTTTTGAGGCTCAAGCATACACATTCTCTTACACACGTCATTCAATCCTTATATCCCATCTCATGTCAAAGCTCAAATGTCTTTCTACCAGCCACTTAAAACATGCGACTACCCTTGCCGTCATCAGGCTTGCTCGCAACGGGGCTACCATGCGCGAAGAAGAGAATCTTGATGGCAAGCGCCAGACCAGCGTGCAGCAACACCACAACGACCAGCAACACCTTGCTGACCTGTCGGTCCGTGGCGCTAAGAACGGGATACAGGTTTCGCAGCAGAAATGCGACCGAGATGCCGAAACCGAGGCCGACAAAGACCCAGTTAAGAATGGAGATGGGCGACGAGCTGATAAGGGCCACAGGGATCCAGATCAGGTTGGAGTAACCATACAAAGCCCAGCACTCAAGAAGGTTGGCAGATTCACTGCCGAAGTAGCGAAGGGCGAGGAAGAGAGCCATAGGGATGAAGAGGGTGTAGCCGTAGATAAGTCCAGCAGCGCCTGTGATTCATGTTAATGCGCAACCCCCGAGTGATAGAATGGCAGACATACCGCTTAGCAGCTTGAAGTCGTAAAGGAACGGCCCGTTGGTTGTCTCGGACATGTACTGGCTGATAGTACCGCCCAGGAAGAGAATCAGGATCACCGTCGTGGCGATCCAGAAAGGCCCATACAGATCGGGGTTGCCCTCAAGGACATCGAGGAAGTTTGCCCGAGGGAACAGGGCAGCCCAGCAGCGGGACAGAACAGCAGAGGTGTCGACATCGAAGAACTGCGCATAGAAATTCATGCTCCAAAGAAAGCGCTTGGACGAGCCAGAGCCGCTAGAGGCTGTGACCGGCGCAGGAAGACCACTGCCGCCAGAGGGAGGTTTGCGGGTGTTTGGGTTTGTGTCGTTGAAGTTAGACGTGTGGAATTCGAGGTCTTCTTGGAGATCGGTATGTCCGAGGTCGCCCTAGGCATCATGTTAGCCTTGTCCAAGGAGATGTGTATAAAGATGCTGAGCATTGTAGCTGGGAGCTTGGTATGACCAGAGGGGCATGTTGTACCTCATCGTCGACATCGACAACGGCGTCGTAACCGGAGCCAGACATTGTAAGAGCTATATTTGAATGCCTCTGTTCCGTGAAGTGAGTGTAAAGAGCGACTCGATTTTTGCTAGTGAGGTGTACGTTGTGAGAAATGAAAGTCGCTGTTACAAGGGAGGGTAAAGTTGCTGTTGAGTTAGGTACTTTACTGGTCGCTGTCCTTCTAATTGGGACGGGACAGTTTGGCAGTTGTCGTAATTCAGGAGCGCGCAGCGTGTCAAGCTTGAGAGCCGAAGCTTAACCGGCGCTCCATGGTTGCCGGCTTAGATCATACAAATTCTTGGTGGCCTATCAGTGGATCAAGAATTGATGAGACACCCCTGCAGCCAAGGAATATTTGGATATGATATGCATACGGCGCTGCAAAGGATTACGGCGACAAGATAGCATTCAGAAGCACTTTTGATCACCATCACATATGCCCAAGCATCCATTGCTGTTGCTTTTGCTGTCCTCTTACAGCTGCACCAATTCATAATTCCAGTTCCAGCAGTCACATTGACCATGAAAGATACAACTCGAAGCTTGAATGCTTTTTATTTCTTTTGAGGGGTCTGGCCGGGACACCTTACGGCACGGCACATCGTCATATGGGCATCATCTAGAATGTATTGCCTTAGCTGCACATGCTAATGTAAAAATAACCAGCCTCGTGTGAACAAAAGAAAGCTCTCCTCTGTCCTTGCCATCGACCCCCAAATGCCAAATCCCAGACGCCACATCCATGGAGTAATCGTTTATTTGAGCTTCTTCTTGGGTCGGAGCTGGTTAGTGTGGCCACACTTGCGCTTGCGGCAGTTGGTGGCACGAGGAGGAAGACGAGCCTGGTATATCGTTAGAACCTAGTGTTTGGCGCGCGAGGACAAGGCTTAACATACGTAGCACTTGCGGCAGATCATCTTGTCGCAGTTGAACTTGGAGGCAAGAGCCTTGAGCGAAGGCTCAATGATACCACCACGGAGGCGGAGGACCAAGTGGAGGGTAGACTCCTGTGTAAGGCGTAAGTAGGTGTTCCCGTTATTTCTTTTCGGTTCCCGCGGTTGCAACCGCATTTCAGATCCCACGCACCTTCTGGATGTTGTAGTCGGAGAGAGTTCGGCCATCCTCGAGCTGCTTACCAGCGAAGATCAGTCGCTGTTGGTCCGGGGGAATGCCCTCCTTGTCCTGGATCTTGGACTTGACATTGTCGATGGTGTCCGAGGACTCGACCTCGAGGGTGATGGTCTTGCCCGTCAGGGTCTTGACGAAACTGAACGGCTTGGTTAGTAAACATCCATGGAGACGAAATCGTGTCGATTTTCCGGAAATGGCGGGCTCGAGCTTACATCTGCACTACATTCAGAGTCAGTATTCAGGGCTTCGCCAGATCATTTGCGGCCACAGGTAGGGGGTACACTCACTCTTGACTGAATTTTGACGGTGACGATGTGAGGAATTGGAAAGCCCGGCTTCTTTCTGCGCGCAATATTGGTGGGGCGAACTTCGTTTGGAGGAAGGAAAGCCCTAAGCTGGGAGTGGGTCACGTGCTGTCTCTTTTACCACGGTGGGGAGTGGATCCAGCAATTGGTTCATGATATCATGCCCTCCAATGGCTTTTACTTCAATTTCGATGAAGGCTAATCACTGTTATCCGTGATATGTAAATTAAGATCGCAACATTGGTCTACTATGCTCTCTTCTCTACTTTACTCTATGGTGTGTAGTATTCAGATCAGCCCACCTTGTTCTCTGCGATGATCCAATTGCCAAGCCATTATCTTTTGCTCTAACATGTAAACTGCTTGCACTGTTTCATCGAGCGCCAACCCTGAGATGTGACCTAGAACAATTGGTGAGCTTCCCGGCGTTTGACGATGCATATGGCAACTTACCAGCAGCTTTGTACAACGCCTGCGCTGCTTCTGTTAGGTCCTCTGTCGAGCGGAAAGCTTCATAGTTTGGCTCTGATAAAGCCTTGCTCTCTTCCTCGAACTCATTCTCCCCAGTGATCGTAATAACTTGGCCAAGGATTTGTCGCATCTTGTGGTCGTTATCCTTTTCGGTGCTATCGCCGGGAGGAGTCTCAGGACGAGCCGCGATCTCGGATGGAAAGAACCTGGTGATAGCTGAGTCGTCTACTGGCAGTTAGTATGTCATTATCCACGCGCCGGAACAACCCACTCTTCCTGTCAATCGCACTTGCGATGTGAGCAAGGTATTTATCAAGCTCCTCTGCTGTCATGGAGGTAACTTGATCTACAGTGACTTTCTCGAAGCTTGGCTCCTTTCCAGATATTTGTGATGCCTCGATCAGTTCCTCCATATTCTTGTGCCATTTTGTCCAGTTGAATTTGATGTTGTACTCTGTACCACTAACCTGAAGCACAGGGAAGTGCTGTCCGAGTGGGAAACATAATTTTGCAGCAACGATGACAGCGGCAATGAGTAAAATCTCGGGATAGTCGATATAGAAACGCCGTGATCGCTCAATTGGAAGCTGGAAGGAGAAACCCATCACTGACAGTATGCTTTTAGCTGTGACGAGTATTTCGACTACGACAGTCAGTATAGTAATTCCAAGAAATCACTCTTCTCAAGGAACAAACCTGGTAAAGCAAGCTGGCGGGTAAAATGAACTAGAGTCGGCACATCATTGACAGTAGGAAACATCATTCCATAATTGTGATGATATGACAGAGCAAGATCTAGCACAGCGTTATGCAAGTCAATGCCTTTGAGAGATGAACGAAGTGGTAGTTTGAGGGCTCTCGTGTAAGCAGAAGGCAATCGATCTTGCATCTCTTGTGGAAGATCATAGTACTAGATAGAAGTGGTCAGCTACATTGTATGATCGAGGGTCTGGGGAAGCGACTCACTGATCGCTTGTACGGCATCCTTCCGGAGTTAGCCCAAAGACATAGCTCCCCAATGACTGTAGGTATCCTGAGCAGCAAGCAGCCGAGATAACATAAAGCCAGTGTGTCGACCATCCTAGGCATTGGCCAATCTGCGTTCTCTTCTGGGTTCCAACTCTGAGCTCTTGAGCTCTGTTTTTTTGGTGCATCGTCCGTCTCGTGCTCTTCCGGCTGCGAACTGAACACCGCCAGACCCTCGTCTTGTTGTGTCTCTCTATCAGCAACAAGTGATCCAGACCCACGAGTGCGAATGTCCCATAAGTCGCGTACTATAGTCTCAAGTTCCTCTCGATGGCCTTTGTTCTGTATGAGCCAAAGAAGTTGATTTCTCAACACCAGTTGTAAACACTCGAGAAAAAGATTCTTGCCCGCTTGGCCAGTGAGATGTCGCAGTTCCTTTTCCTTAGTCTCTTTGTCTTTCTTGGTCACTCTTCCGAGCTTTCCAGCATCTACATCGTCACCGATGTCGAATTGAATAAAGCCCTATTTGCATGTCATTGAGTGAAACTGTGAGAGGAACAATATCGCAACACTAACCTCAACTTGATGTCCGTTGGAGCAGAAGCGTAGGCCATTTTCCAGGTACCATCTTCGGGCACCACATTCCGGGCATCTCTCCCCACGAGGAAATTTGCGAAGGTCTCGTCGCTCATCCATATTATTCTGAGTTTATAACATTGCAAACAAGAAGTGACCGGGGGTCCTTTTCTTGCCTTATTTCTTACTGTGCCTGAATATGTCACTTGATTTGTCAATTGTATGATGTATGGTTTGTGCTGAGGAAAAAAAAAGTGGTCACGGTCAAGGCTAAAAATGAAGGGAATCCTGGTGTCACTGCTTGCTGTTCTTCGCCATGATCAAATCCATCACTACAGGGTGAACTACGCAATTATTGGTTTTTTGTTTACCCACGGCAAACTGCAGGTCTCTTTAATCCTGTAAACACAAACGCCTGCTCTCAGTTTTGATCACAAATCTAGAGACACCGACTTCTGTTTCACGTGAATACAGCAAGATACTCTAGAGGTTACACCGGAGATGAACGGTGACCCATCAAATCACCAATTGCACAAAGTATTTATCAACTCCAAAGCTCTCTCATTTTTTTCTTCATAAAATTGCCGCTACGTATCATAACATGTTGGCATGTGCAGCGTGAGCTAGGAACAAAGGAAAACATTTTTCAGTCCGAGACCCAGGTGTTAGGTTAAGGATTGCTGTATATCATAACTTGCAGACAACCCTGTCCAGATAGTCCGTCTGCGCAACGCCCAAACCCGTGGCCCATGAATATTGATGCGCCATATGTTCATCAAAACAAAAAGATTGCAGGGCCCCCACACCTTTGGATGCAAGTTTTCAGGAGCCAAGAGTCATTTGAGTCGGGTGCGGTTCAAAGATCAGACAATTTAGCTCTGGTTGGGAGCCTCCTTGGCCTCCATAGCGCACTCCTCGCCCATGGAAGTAAGGACAATGACGTCTAGAAAACACGGTTAATATCTTCGTCATATGGCAAGTGTAAGATTCTACTAACTGGTGTCCTTCTCCTCCTCCTTGAAGAGCTTTGTGATCTTCTGGCCGACTTCGTTATCGGGCAGAGGGACATCGTCCTTGGTGTCACCATCGTCGGTCATGAGAGAGAGGAAACCGTCGTCAGAAATGTCGAGCTGCTCTGTATGTTAGTCGAGGTCCCGGTGGAGATGTAGGCGTATACTCTCTAAAGGAGGGGTATTCCTTTGTGGAGCGGGGCAAGGGTTCACTCACCAGCTGGTACTCGCGACGAGTGACGTGGGGAACGTCCATGTTGTGGGTAGAGGGGGAGAGATCCTCGTACTTCTTCTGGGTGAAGATGTCGGTAGCGACGAGATGGACCTTGGCGTGACCGTGCTTTCCGGTCTTGGAGGTCGACATGTCGATGATCTTGCAAGGTCGGTTCTTGATGACGACGAAACCGTTCTTACGCAGAGCAGAGCACTGCATAGGGTAGGTGGTCGAGGCACCGGCATCGGCCGAGTCGAAGGTCATCTCATGCTGAATGAGAAGAAAAAATCAGTGATTAGCAAAATTCTTCAATACAAGCTGAACACGGCCGACTAGTTGTTGTTCTTTGTTCTCCATAGCCGGGAAAGCTCAGATTAAAGACAAAATCAGAAGGGCAACATTGTATCGTGGGGCACAATTCACAATGCGGGGTGAAAATCTCCAGGCGAAAATGGGCGCAAGGGCAGATTTCGTGGGTGCAGGCGCGTGCGCCTATAATCGTGACAATGGGTAGGTGAACGAGCAGTAGAACTCACCTCAGCATCGTTAGGGGCAGCCATTTTGACGGTATTGACAAGAAGTCGAGGGTCTTGAGGGGAAAGGAGTGAAGTTGAAAAAGGAAGAGGGAAAAAAGCTTGAGGGTGGGATGGAGAAGAGAAGAAGGAAGAGAGGACCAAACTCGGAAAAAGAGATGGAGGGGGCAAGAAAAAGGTGCGAGGCCCTCGACGGAATTTTTTTCTCAGGCCTATGATTGGGCGTTATTGGGCGCAGCAGTGGAGTGGACACTAATTCCCAGGCTGTGGATGGACGGACACAACCGACAGAGGGAAAATGTGCACTGTAGCCAGAAATTAGCAGCCCGGGCGGCCTAGCTCTTGGTGTCAAGTCTGAACTGTGGTTTCGAGAGAGCTCATCGCCTTTGCCCCTCCACTCACCTCCATCGACCTCGACCTCGACCGACCCCTCCCAGTAGTGAGTGGAGTGGAGGGGTCGTCTGCTCACAGGGCCTAGGACGGCTTCTGTCCGCTGCAAAGATCGAGCGGGGTGGAGCGGATGCCACCAAAGAGCGCTAAAGCCCAATTGCTTGGGAGCTTCCATCAGATCAATTCGGGCTGTGGCCTTGTTGATCACTTGGTCAGACCTGAACTTTTGTGGCGGGGTCACCCAAGAAACAATTGCCTTCTATGCACCTAGTAGTGTTGGTACACCTATCAAGAGTAAGGTAGTCAGTCTACTAGGCACTCCATTTCACACAAATTCAAACTGAGTTACCTGCAGTTTGTTACTATCTACAGGAACCTTAACAAAAATGCTCCAAGATCACGAGAGTATTCTGAAGATTGTACGAAAGACCTCATGATTCTTATGAAGGTCTTCAAGCCTTCAGGGCTTGCAGGGGGTCATTTCTTACTAACCTCAAGGTTCCAAGGTTCCAAGATTCCTTCGATGCAGATGCAGCTGCTCACGCGGGGAGCAAAGCATCCCATTATGTGGCATTCTACCCCTCACAAAACAGAGGTGGTCATTCGTGCCCAAGATCGAAGCCTGCCTGTTAAGCAATAAGCGAACGGTCTCACTGCGATGTGAGATCCTGCATACCAGAGCAACAGAATCAACCAGCAAGCGACCAAGCACTCAGAACATCAGAAAAATCATACGCTTTGCCCAACAAGACAGAAATATCTAGGCAAGTCCACGGCTAAGTTCGTTGATTCTACCTGATTATTTCTGTCTTCCAAGTCTTTCGATAATCCCCTGGTAAATAACAGCATCTAATGCTAACTGAACACAATGGCAATGGTACTATTATAGTACTATGCGTGCCATAAGGGCCCGCCTGCAGCATGCAGGTTTGACCATTGTCTGCTTCTCCGTGGCGTACCCATCCTAGGTTTCATGTGTCCTTCATTGCAATGATTTGTGTTGTTGGGCGGGCTTAATAAATAAAGTGGTATTTACGAGCTGATATTGGTCAAGCGAGATACCCCGTTCATGCCTAATCTGGAATAGAGCTTTAGTAGACAGCCACACCAGGCTGAGAGCTGATAGCCCCCTGCATAAATTCATCCAATCAAATCAACCTTGGCACCTGCAAATCAATGGCTATTGACAGCCTCGCGTTGCAAGCTGGCCAAGCTGACCCTTTACACCCGACCAAGCCCTTGCTAATAGCTCCATATTGACCCGTCACCAACACTTCCGATACGCGCGATAATACCATGATACTGGGCACGAGTTCCGAACCTACTAGTTAATTTTCTTCTATCAAATCGCCTCTCCGTTGTCCTTCTGACGGTATGTGGCTCGACAGACTGGCTGGAGGACCTGCCAATACTCCCGGGCCCTCCACTCCCCAGCCTGGTGGCAGAGTATACCCAAAGAGAACATCGAGCACTTTGAGTCCATACGTCACATCTCAACGTCCTGGGATTAGTCCTCGAGGATCATCATTATCTTTAGCTTCCAACGATTCCTCTTCCTCACTCCTGTCTTCAGCGCGAAGACCGAACGGTTCCGGTTTGCGGCAGGCCTCAATAATCGAAACGGGACCCGACCCCCTCGAAGTGCTAGAAACGTTATTAGCAGACTTTTCCATTGATCATGATCATCGGCCCGAAAAAATATCTACGATAAATCAGGATGATATCAGCTTCGAAGCTGAATTTGGGGGATTATCATTAAAGGAACTGGCTGCATCGCAACCCCCTGATACGGCCACTTTCAATCGCAAGCCACAATCTGTAGAGGAGAGTAGGTGCTTTCAATTGAAAACGAGTAACGGTCGCGACTGACATGTCAAAGGCGAGAAAGACAGGGCCAAACTTGAAGACCTCCATCGATCGATAGAAGCATGCGATGATGTCCTCAATTCGGTCGAGATCAACCTCGCCAACTTTCGTAATGACCTCGCCATGGTTTCCGCAGACATCGAGTCTCTACAAAACCGGTCAACAGCACTAAACAGGCGATTGGAAAATCGAAAACAGGTTGAAAAGGCACTGGGGCCATTGGTGGAAGAACTGAGCTTGCCTCCTGAAGTCATCTCCAAGATCTCCGAAGGTCATATTGATGAAACTTGGGCCAAGATGCTGGCTGAACTTGATCGCAGATCAGCTCTGTTCAAAAAAAAGTCTGAGACCCAATCGAGTTATGCGGCAAAGGATCTGGAACCAATTCTCGAGAAGCTTACTTTGAAGGTATGCATGCAGTGTTGCCTCAACGAAATGTTACCTAACCGTGCTAGGCAATTGAGCGTATTCGCGACTTCATCGTTGCTCAAATCAAAGCACTGCGATCGCCACACATCAACGCGCAAATAATTCAGCAACAAAATTTCATCAGGTTCAAAGACCTCTTCACATTCTTGCATAAACACCATGCGACCCTCGCCAATGAGATAGCCTTGGCATACATGAATACTATGCGCTGGTACTACCTGAACCAATTTTCTCGGTATGAGAGGGCACTTGGCAGAATCAAACTACATATTCTTGACAAGAATGATGCTCTTGGCCACGAAGACACGACTCGAAAGGCTACTGTCCTCTCGAGCAATCGAGCGCCAGGACCTCCTCATGATGCCTTCAGCCTGGGACGGCGCATTGATCTACTAAAAACCAACAATCAATCGGCCCTCTCCTCGTACCTTGCCGAAGAGGACCAGACGACTCACTACCTTGAAGTACCCTTCCGGAACTTCAACCTTGCACTCATCGACAATGCTACGGCCGAGTACACTTTTATGGCCACATTCTTTTCACCTGCTTTGTCCTTCGGTCAGATATCAAAGAACTTCAATTACATCTTCGAGGCCACCTTCGAGTTGGGTAGGACCCTCACCAAAACCCTTGTGGGAGAGACCTATGACGCCCTTGGCCTGCTTCTCTGCATCCGTCTTAACCAACACTTTGCTTTCGAGTTGCAGCGTCGTAAGATACCGGCTGTAGATGGCTACATCAACGCCACAACTATGCTTTTGTGGCCCCGTCTTCAAGTGATTATGGACCGTCACTGCGACTCAGTTCGTCACCTGACCAATGCTGTACCGTCTAAACCGAGCCGCGCAGAAGTTGCTAAGCTGTCTGCGGCGCCTCACGTTGCGACTCAGCGTTTTGGTCAGCTCCTGCACGGGTTCTTGGCTCTAAGCACCGACGCTGGCGATGATGAGCCCGTTGTGTCCAGTCTGCGCCGCCTACGTTCTGAGATAGAAGCATTTCTTGCTCGCCATGCTGAGCTATTCGGCGACAAGCGAAAAAGCGGGCGGTTCTTGTACAACAACTACTCACTGATTCTTACCATCATCAGTGATGCGAACGGTAAGCTAGCTGATGAGCAGCAGGAACATTTCGAAGAATTGAAGACACAGTACCAGGAAACTTCATAAAAAGCATAAAGCGACTGAACAACTGAAGTTCAATTATGGGAAAGCACTGCATGCTCTAGTTTATGGATTTGAGCGTGACGATATGCGCATGTTTTTGCACGGCGTCTTGGTGAAGATTATTTAGGAATAATGTCCTGTTTTCCTTTTTGGAATAAAACATATCTTCTGTGCAGCTCCAACATGAGAGGACCACCTCAGCTGCCAAATTCTATATTACATGTGTGCCTTGCAGTTTCAGGT